>VXAZ01007995.1:2453324-2674764 GCA_013399875.1 Gymnorhina tibicen
GGCGGTGGAAACTTAACAAAAAAAAAAAAAAAGTTTAGTTTTTCGTCCACGGCTTATTTATAGTGCATGGAGTCATTTGTGTACCTTTGCAGTTCTTGCCAAATTTGAGGGGTGCTGTTTTATGTCCTCTTTGTTAGTTTAAGTGACTTCACAAATTGGAAGGCAATAGTGGAACCAGACCTCCAGGTACTGCTCTTGTTAAGCGTGGGCTTGCTACATTTGGTTTGTTTCATGTTTAAAGATAACGAATGTTTCCAAGCCAAGAGGACCAATTAAAGCATATACTAAGAAATAACCCCCTGGTTTGGGCATTTGAAGGACTTCAGCCCTTGTGAGATAGTACTGTTGTTACATTGCCCACAGATAGTGACTCTGAGGCGGAGCGTTTCCTTGAAGACTTTGTGTGGTTAACTTGCTGCCATAGTCATAGTTGACATGGAAAGGAAGTTTGGTGGTTGTAGCAAATTGCTGGTTAGTGTGGACTTGCCCAATAGGCTTTTGAAAGGCAGCTATGACCATTTGAAATGTCAGTCTGGGTAGCATAGAGGACACGGGGTTCTCATCCTGACTTTTCCACTCTGGGACAAGTACTGATTATGTCTATTTCCCCGAATATGGAATGGGCTTAAAAACTCTTTTATTTAGTATTGAGCTCTTAGAAGGCAGTGCTGAGTTCTGACGTCGAAACAGAGTAAAAACACGTCAGTTTTACGTGACTTTAACACGTCATTGGTGTTAAAGTCACGTAAAACTGGTATTTTCCTAATCTTATTTTTGAAAGTTAACAGTTCCTAAGTTAGGTTAGCCTGGTGGTGGTCCAGTTTGTCCCTGGCTTAGCCAGTGACTTTTGCCATTATCCTGTTTCTAGTATTGGCCGTAAACAGATACCTCAAAAGAAACAGGAGCAGCCAAACATGAGTTTCACTGTAAAGCTTTTCCAGTTTCCTGAGTATTTGCAACTCCAGAAGTTCAGGGGAACTAGTTAGGCAGTCTAGCAGAGGAGTGGATTCTGCTGCTAAGTTTTTGGTGTCCTGTGCCAGCCCACATTTTGTCTGTCCTGTCTGGCGGAGGAGTGCATGTGAAGTGTTTCTTGCAGGCTCCCTGTCAGATCCATGGAAGACAACAATCTCAGTGTCCAGGGTTTGCATAACCTCTTCCCAAAGGCAGCATCCCATTGGACTTCACCTTCCTCTGTGCCACTGGGGAATTGCAGCAGCAGTGCCCTTTCAGTTCCTCGTGTGCATCACAACATAGCTGAAGTTCTTCAGAGAGATATTTAGAAATAGACACTTGGTTCACATGTTGAGCCCACCAGGTTGCCTCAGTTTTCCAGCAGGAAGAGCTTATTTTTGCCAATTCCCTTGTTCCAGGCAGAGCCTGTGCCTACCCAAGATGTGCTTTCCTGAATTCTTCTGTACAGTTTCTCTTTGTTTCATGTCTCTTGAACCAGAACAAACCAATATATGCCGTTTCCTCCAGAGAACAGGACTTGCTACCTGTATTAGTGATTTGCACTAATTGCTCTCCAGAGATTCTAATTTCTACAGGAAATTCTCCTGTTGAGCCAGGAACACAAGGAAACACATGGCTATCTTTATTACAGCTGTCACATCTCAATATATTCTGACTAGATCTGTGTTTTGCATGCTTGGAAAACTTCTCACCTGAACACCAAATGAATCGTTCTGTGCTTCTTTCCACACTGCATCATGTAAAAATATTGTAGGTGAATTCATGAGAAGTTGTATACCAAGGGTCACTTACTTCTAAAGTTGTCATTTCTCCCCAAAATGTTAATATTCGTGTTTGTTTTTATTGTGGTTAAAAACCTTGGAGAGAAAACTTGGTCTTGCATGAAGACATCATAGCACAATTTTTGCTTTATAGTGACCAACTCAGATTATGACAAGTTTTTATGGCAAACGCTGCAAGTGTTATGTTATACAAATTGCTTATTTAGTTAAAAATAATTTTGCAAGTCTGCAATAACGTTTCACATACCAGTACAGAACTTTTAATTCTAAAGGTTTCCAGCCTATCTTAGTAATAAGGTAAATAATGTGTATAAAGTTGCTTTTATATTTAAAATATACATAGTGGATTTTGAATTTTTTGGAAGGAGTCCTTAACTGCACAAATCATACATCAGTGACTAAAGATTTACTGCTTTGCTCCAAGAATTCTCCATTAGGAACAGGTTTCAGGATCAAATTTATGCTACAGATATTAAATTAAACAAGCAACAAAGAAGGACTAAAAAGGGAAAATGGTTTTTTTGAGCCTGTTCTTTTACAGTTTGAATGGTGACCAATTTTCTTCCAATTGCCTGCTCAAGTAAGAAAAGTTCTTAAGGCTGTTAAAGTAAGAAAAGTTCTAGCTGTTTATATATATTTTCATGATCAAATGCTGTCCCTGCAGTGGAAATTAATCATAGTTTGAGAAACAGATCCATTCGTTTATTTGCTTTCTAGCAACTTAAAAAAAAAGGAGGAGGAAAGAACACAGATACAAGACCCATATTAATGTCTTTTTTTTCCTTTTGGAAAGAGTTTTCCTTTCCTATTAGGTCTAAAGAAATTTAGATACCTTTCAAACTTCTACCCGTGTAATTTAAGAATTCACACAGGCCTAAGTACAGGTTTATGCCCATAATGCAAAGCTTTATTGGAGCATTGGTTGTGTAAAGAGTTCATAAAACAATTGTCCTCATTTGAGAGAGTCTAGAAGCAATTCTTTGATCCTTTGTGGTGAGGTTGGATGGTTGGAAGCCAGTGCAGTTGTGAGGGATATTGTTGCTGCAGAGCAGAGAGCGCTGCTGTAAAGGCATCATAAGTTTAAAAAGGAAAAATAAAAGAGGAAAGTGTGTTGGGACATGCTCAGAGCATCAGGTAATTGTGGGAGACTTGGTATGTTGTAGAGATAAATGCTGTTGTCTTTTGTTCTGTGGTGAGTGGTATGTGATAGTGTTAGAGAAGAGTGGTAGATGAACTCTGAGCAGCTGTGCCTTCCCTTGCGTCCCTGTGTGCATGGTTGGGAACTGCTGAGACTGCTGGGATGTGCTGGCCTGGGAACCTTCCACTTTTTCAAAAGTTAGCCAAACACTAGAGCTCAAACCAGAAAGGTTGACCTGACTCAGTTCTAGACCTTCCAGCCACAGAAGGCACATTAAAGTGAATGTCTTGTGCCTTAACAAGTTCACCGTTTGGCTACCAGCAGCTGATGCTATGTAGTAATAAAGGAATAATTTTACTTGCCTCTTGAACTCAGCAGACTGGAGTTTGACTACAGAGCAGTTTCTTGAGGTGACGTTAGCTGGTCTGTCTTGTTGAGAATACAAAAATAGCAGACAGCTTTTCAGGAAGACTTTGAGTCTGTCTTTCTGATCATCCACACCCTTCCTTTTTCTTCTTTTCTGTCCTCTCCTCAAAATGCTCCAAAGCTATTTTTTCTGGTCCCTCTCCTTGACACACATATGCCACTTGCAGCTTTTCCACACTTGTCCAGTAATCACTGGCAGAATGTTGTCTGTGAGCATATGTACCATAGGAACATGATCTTCAGATTACTGCATTGGAGATTTTTCTTTCTTTTCAAAGTGATGAATATTAGGTGAACAAATTAAGTTTCAGGAACTTCTAAAAGTTCCCTACTTCAGGCTGTGTTTGTTAAGAAGTTAATGATGACTGTCTTCTCTTAGGAGGTGTTCTTTCCTGACTACAGTAAATAATTGTGCTCTCTAGCTGCTACCCTCAACATTTCCCACCCACACTATCATAGCAAACATATCTCCATCAGATTCTCACAGCAATTCCTTAGCTGCCACAGCAAATGTGTTAATACCTGTGTGCACTCCTATCCTTTCTTGCCCCTTTATAAAATGTAATGCTCCGCTTTTTATTGGAGTAGACTAGGTGATTTTTTTTTAAGAGCCTGTGCAGCTCATGGTGAGATAAGTTGCTGTGCATTTAAGAAGGATGTAAAATCTCTGTTGATAGAAAAATTTTAAATTAAGTGTTTCTAGGACTGAGTTTTGAGTAAGGTTAAGAGTGTTTCAACTTCTTAGTCTGTATCCGAGCTTCTTTGCTATGGATAGTTCATGAAGGAAAGACCCTTTGTCAAATTCTGGAATAGATGAAAAATGTGCAGTATAAGATTTTAGATTATATCAAGAATATACAAAATTCAGGTCAGGAAGTCGTCTTGATGTGTAATATTAAAGTCCAAGCTTTTATTGGTATTTCTGTAGTCTTGGGCTTCTCCATGGATTTCCTCCTCCTTGCATCATTCTGAAAGCTTGGGGAGTTGGAGTACATGAAGCAGGTCATAGCTGTGGCCACTGTCCCCATGCTCCATCCCGTGTTCCTGCATGCTCCACGTGTCCCATTTCCTTTCCCAGGGCAGTCAGTAGGGTGAATGAACCACAGTGGTAGGGACAGCTGACTCTTTGTTCCCAGGAATCTCTGGGTCTGTCGCCTGTCAGGAGACATTGCTTTGTGACAGGGACCTGGGGAGAAATGGCACCAGGAAAAAGTCAAAGCACCTGCAGATGCTTCTTGGGTGATCCCAAGGGTTGCCCTGAGTAAAGAAGTGCCAGGAAGAGGCTGGGGGAAATCTACCACTGTGGGTAGTGGTTCCTCACGGGCTCTTTTTAATTTGTTTGATTTCTCCTGGGCTGCTTTGGGAGTACTTGGGATGAGCTTTTGTGTCACTGCCCTTGAGCAGCAAGTCCAGCTGTCCCTAACGGTGGCGTCACCTCCCGTGCCTGTGCATCAGGTCTTGCCATGCCAAGGGCCCACTCCACTCATTGAAAGAAACTAAGCCCAGCAGTTTAGGCAGTGCTGAAGTAACCTTGTTCAGAATAGCGTTTTTATTTTTCCTTTTTTAAATAATTTTTATATTATTTGATGTGATATTTGACATGCATGGCCTACTTTGTCACATACTTAGCTGACGTGCTACTGCTGTGTTACCTTTTCAGCAGGTAAAAGAGCTGGGTGTATGCAGAGGTTCAGCAAATCATTTTGTATAACAGAGTAACTAACTACTTCAC
The DNA here is from genome assembly GCA_013399875.1 of Gymnorhina tibicen. NCBI lineage: Eukaryota > Metazoa > Chordata > Aves > Passeriformes > Artamidae > Gymnorhina > Gymnorhina tibicen. Next base: position 2,458,375 of record VXAZ01007995.1, read on the forward strand.
ACTCCTAAATATAGTCCTGAACACAAGTGTGGCAGTATTCATGAAAAATATTTAAAGCTAAATTTCACACTCATTTTGTATTTGATCCATTTCTGGTTTATTTTTAACTCATGTAAGATGAAGGGTGGAGGTTTTTTTCCCTTCTTCGAAATCCTAGTGTAGGAGCATATCTGAGATATGATGTACTTATACAAAGGCACAGTTTTGTGGGGTCTTTTTGGTGTCATTTCTGTTTGTTCAGTGTTGAAGTCTTATTATGGCTCGTTGGCACAAAGCTTAAATGGCTGCAGCAAAAAAATTTTGGAACTTTTCAAAAATGTAACTGCTAAGTAGTGGTTTGGAGTAACCCTTATGAGAGTGGTGATATCATCAGCAGGCTAAAATGCCAGTAAAAATTAATTAAAAAACTGGAATTTATCTCTGGAAGAAGATTTTGCACTTACATTTAATTTCCTCCTTTCCTGTATTACCCTGCTTATTCTGAATGCACATTTTTTTTGTTTGTCTTTAACCCTTCTCAACTGACCTGCTTGTTCCTCAGACACATTTGCTTTTTGCTTCACCTTAATAGTCAGAAGTCATCTTATTTATTTTTATAACATAAAGACATACAGGTGACCTACAACCTATTGTTTTTCTTGGTCTTAGTACCTTATGTTGCACCACTTAACACCAGTTATGCTTGTAAATGTTGTATAAGCTTACCTAGCATACAGTAAAAACATGAACTTCAGGATTTTAATAAAATTGACTTCAAAGATAGTATGGCTATGGTAGCTATGGTAACTAAAACTAATTAAAATATGCTAAAATTTGCAGAGGAGTGAAAAGGGAAAAACTGTAAGTTAATGTTTTTGTTTTCATAATTGAACAGTAAAACATTTTTTTCAAGTCTATTGCCTAAGTGCCAGTCAGTCAATTATTTGCGTTTTTAAAGAATTCCTTTAAAAATAGTAGAGGCTGAACCACTTTGTAATTTTCGTATGTAAACTGAAAAAATGCATAAATTACCCACTATTTCCATGGTAAACTTACTCCTCGGGCAGAGATACTTGTGGAGGCTTCCTGGAGTGCTCTCTGTAGGCTGCTGCTTTATCTGCTGGACAGCTCGTGGGCAGCATCTCCATGGCTTTGTGGCCTGTGTGATCATGAAATCATCGCAGGGTTTGGTCCTAATATAATCGTACAGTCCAATACAGATGGGCTGGTGAGGGCAGCCAGACTGACACATTGTGGCTGTCATTGAGACTGATGATCCCTTTGAATGAACTTTTGAACTTCTAAAGAAATACATAGCTTTTGTTGTAAAGATTTTTTTGTAAAATGTTTATCATGTTCCAATTTTTGAAAAGTAATTCCCATAGTTGAGTTTCATGTGTAGGTGCAGAGGAAAGATTTAAAGGATGGCATTTTCACATCCTGCTTGTTTTCAGGGTTTCTTTTTAATTGAATGGTAAGGCTGTATTAGTGTACTTGTTTCAGAAAGGATTAAGAGAGTTGTTCCATAATAGCTGTAATCCTTTGTGTTTGACATGTGCAGAGTATTGTACAAATGTTAACAAATCTGTACAACACTTCAGTGGGCTAGATGGGGACAGTAAGATGAAAAGTTTGAATTATTCAAGGTCAGTATTTAAGTAAATATTGAATCCAGGATTACAACTGTCCTCAGTTTTGTAGAGAGCACAATATCCTGTTTCTCAGCATAGTCTTTTCTTAACTTGATTGTCCAGCTCCATCTGTTTGTGCTGCAGCCAAGTTCTGGTACCACTAAAAGTTAAATGAAAGGGAGAGTTTTGCTGACAAAGAATAATGACTGTTTTTAGTTGTATTAGTTTGAGCCGTGTTGCCTTTGGTTAATTATTTTTGATGAGACTTTGTATTCACTTTTGAACTGAAAAATAGATTTCATATTAATAATGGAAATTACGGAAGAAAATACACGTAAGTTTTTCTTGCAGCACAGCTCTGACATATCTGGGCTGATACTCAAGACTGTAGATCTGAACAATCTGCCGATAAGTGAGCACGTGCAAAAGGAGAATGTTAGAAAACACTTTGAGTTTCTTCATGTGCAGTGGAAATTTGACTACAAGTAGGTGGCCATATCAATAACTCTCACTCTTACCAGAATTAGACTGGGTATCTCAGTTGTTCCACTAGAAAAAAAACTGCCTTGAGACCTCAGCATTATTTGCTTCGGTAGCTAGCATGGAAGGTTTTTTTCTTTAGTTTTAGTTTGTTTTGGGTTTTGTGAGAGCAGCAGCAGGTCCATACGCTGTGCATTTACTTTGGTTGTTGTATTAAATATTAATGAGCAAGAGCCAATCTTGATTTAGGACTTCAGAGAGAACTTTAGAGGTTTATATAGTCTGTGCTCTGCTTCTGTAGGATTTTGGCTTCTTAATCTCTCTCTCCCTTCTTTAGTGTCTTTGTACGAAGCAGGTGTGGCTTTCTCTCCATCAGTGAGCAGTCTTGGTTCAGGCTCCTGGCACATCATCCTTCTTACCCATCATCTCTAAACCTGTCAAGCAGTGGTTTAAGACCTTTCTATCTTGTCTTTCCCCAGCTTGATTAAGAATTATTTTCACTCTGTTTTTGATTCTTTAGACTTTATTGAAATTCACTTCAGAAGATATAGCAGGCTTTTGGGCCAGTTCCTCAAGTGCATGTCTTCACCTTCCCGTGCTTATCGGCCCTGCCTGTCACACTGCTGCTTGATGTGTTGTTCTTCCCTGACTTTTTTGCTCACTCTTCTTTATGCTCGGAAGACAACCTTTGAGTCACTTATTTGTGTGTTGCTGTCATTTTCTCTTTCTGGCAAAGTGCTGCAGAACTACTTAGTTCTTAAATTTTTGGGAGTGTTACAAGCCCAGATGATGCTATCTCTCAGCTCTGCCTTTTTATTACTAACTTTTCTCACATTTTTTGTCAGCTTCCCTTTCTCAGACCTTTAGCAGAAATCTTTTTCAGCTTATGCTTAGGATGTCCCAACATATTTTCCTACAATTTTTTGTCCATTTGTCTTGAACTTGGAGTCAGGAGGAATAATCTCGTTTGTCATTCCCAACTCAAAATCTGGCTGTCTCATACATACTCCTCATCTGCTTTGTTGCTTATACTTATCTCTACCTTTCTGTCCAACTAAATATATTTCTGAAGAGCTTTCACTGTGCCCAGTGTTTATTTCTGGAATCTTTTTCTGTCCTTTCAACAAAGCTCTCCTCTAGTCTGCAAAAAAAAAAAAAAAAAAAAAAAAAAAAAAAAAAAAAAAAAAAAAAAAAAAAAAAAAAAAAAAAAAAAAAAAAAAAAAAAAAAAAAAAAAAAAAAAAAAAAAAAAAAAAAAAAAAAAAAAAAAAAAAAAAAAAAAAAAAAAAAAAAAAAAAAAAAAAAAAAAAAAAAAAAAAAAAAAAAAAAAAAAAAAAAAAAAAAAAAAAAAAAAAAAAAAAAAAAAAAAAAAAAAAAAAAAAAAAAAAAAAAAAAAAAAAAAAAAAAAAAAAAAAAAAAAAAAAAAAAAAAAAAAAAAAAAAAAAAAAAAAAAAAAAAAAAAAAAAAAAAAAAAAAAAAAAAAAAAAAAAAAAAAAAAAAAAAAAAAAAAAAAAAAAAAAAAAAAAAAAAAAAAAAAAAAAAAAAAAAAAAAAAAAAAAAAAAAAAAAAAAAAAAAAAAAAAAAAAAAAAAAAAAAAAAAAAAAAAAAAAAAAAAAAAAAAAAAAAAAAAAAAAAAAAAAAAAAAAAAAAAAAAAAAAAAAAAAAAAAAAAAAAAAAAAAAAAAAAAAAAAAAAAAAAAAAAAAAAAAAAAAAAAAAAGCAAAGCAATATAGTAAATTTTACTATCCAAATCTTGAATTGACTGTGCCAGCACCTGGTTGACCCCTCTTTTGCACATTCCTCCCTTTTTTTGGCTGCATTGAGTTTGGTGTCACCTGTCCTCTTCAGCTACCTTCTGCATTTCTACTGCTGTCTGTTGCCCTGTGTTTGTTAGTGTCATTCTCAGTTTCTTCTTTGGTAGTGGTTATCATCTCAGTGTACTCCTAGCTCAGACATGTTTTATATGAGGCACATTTCTTTTTGCTTTGTATCCTGAATATCTTCTGAGCCTGCAGGATCATTACATTTTCTGAAGTCTTGTCTCTTCTTCCTGTTCAAGACCTCCTTTAATGTTTGCATTAAATTAGCTAAGAAAGTAATTTATAGTTCTTTTTTTTTCCAGCTTCAAATAAGCTAGGTGGGGTTTTTATTATTATTATCATGCTGTTTTCCTTCTCAGTCACAGCAGTATTGAATATTGTTTATTTGTGTGTAAGTGGCACTTAGGAATCCATGCCCTGTTGTGCTTGGTGTATTTGTTTTAAAGCTCCACATACACCTGTGGTTATGGGATCTTTGCTTTGGTTCTTCTGCGTCTTTTACTTTTTCTGACCTGTAACCAGTGCACAGCCTGCCAAGGCAGGTGATCTTACCTCCTCTGTAGGAGCAGCCTGGCTGAATCAGTAGCAACCAGTTCAGTGCAGCAGTGTGTGGGGAATCTTGTGCAGGTGTTGTCCATATGTGCTGGGTACATGCCTGGAAATGGGAAGGCTGATGGTAAGTTTTTTCATCTGTCAGCATATCATTTTTCACAAGGAGTGGAATTTTTTTTGAAGGCTTTGGGGAAGGACGAATTCTGTTCAAGGTTCTTTCATTTTATTACTGTAAGATTTATAGCATCGCCAAGCCCCTTCTTTGGACTGATACCAGACCTGCCATCCCTCATCCATTTGGAGTGCAGAGCTTTCTTCCTTTATTTTTCTGGCTTTTATTCCAAAGATGGAAAAAATCAGGATTTGAACTCTTTTTTTTGAAGGGATTAGTTTGTTCAGTCCTTATTTCTAAATTAGAAAGTAAGGAGTGCTTTAAGGAGACTTTGAGATTTTCATAGTTTTATTTTACATCCCACAATAGGGTTTTCAGTTTTAGAGCACTACCGTATTTCTCCTTGGATTTAACCAAATCCCTGCCCTGTTAAAGTTACTTTCTCTGCCTCAGTTCCCTGTCCCTCTAGACTTGAAGCTGTTACCTTTTGGCCTGGATCCACCCATCCTGACACTGAAATGAGGGCCTCATTGAAGAAAGCATTCCAGGAACAGTTTATCCTTTGCTAGTTGATAGAGATTCTCTAATGCAGGGTTGCTTTTTTGGCTTTTCTTTCTTTGAGCACTGCTGAGGCCAAATGTGTTCCCAGGCACTCTGAAATTCCTCAGCAGTTCCCTTTTTTCTGACTGCCCGTTCAGCTTTGGTGGAAGCCTGGATGGGGAGAGATGCTGTCATGTGCCCTGGTTCTTGAGCCCTGCGCTTCAGTACCGTGAGGAGTTGACTGCCAAGATCTCTCCAAGTCTGACCTTTTCTTGGAGTACAGTTATTCCAGCATGCTTTCCTCTTTATCTTGAATCACAGAATACCAGGTTCTCTGTGAACAAAAGCAGTTTTTCCTAATTTACATGTGTCTTTCATAATGTCCCTTCCTAAAGAACAGAGGGAATCCGTTCTTGTATCATGCATCCACCCTGCACATTTTGTTACAAGTGCCTGATTATGTATGTTAAGTGCTAGTTCAGTAACTGATATCACTGATTGCATATCTAGGGAAAACAATAGACACAACTTCATAACAAGCTGATCATAGCCACCTAGGGGAAGGTGTAATTTTTAACTTCTAGCGAGGTTTAAATGACTGCGAACAAAGTCCAGACAAATTATTTGGGTCATTACAAAGTGAGGCTCTGAGCTACAATGCTTTTAGGCTGCCCTTCTCTCTCTTCTGTAGCCTCAGGCACTGAATTGCAGCTTGTCCGTATATTTGGTTCCTATCCTGGTTTTCTTCTGGCTCAAAATCACAAGCGTGTTCTTTTTTGCTGGATTCTTCTTTTATACCTGTCTTTTGTTTGCTGGCACAACAACAGACAGAGAATCCTAAGGAGAACTGCTGTAAATGCATGTTCATGTTTCTCCTACCCTTCCCCCATGTCTCCACTCTCTCCCTCCCACCCCTTCCCAAATTCCATTAATATTTACAGAACAAGAGCCAGAACTCCAACATTAATCTCAAATTCAGAATGGGATTTTTCTGGCTCTATCTGCAGCTAATGCAGAAGACAACAGAGGTTAGAAATGCACTTAAAAAAAAACAAAACAAAAGGCCTTTTCATATTCAACACACTGGAGGGATTGTGTTAGGTATAAATAAGCTTTCAAAGACCAGAGCATATGTAAAAAAAATATTATATGTATTGTTGTTGGAAGGCAGAGGAACATTTATTTGCTTACTGACTACACTGAACATTCCTGAGCTTTAACTTATATAAACTCATTGTTTCTTCAAATTTTGCGTGTGGAGAAAAGAGTTCCTTTCTTCAACTTACTGGTTCATGTACAGATAAGCAGTAAAACCAAAAAGTCAAATGAACAGAAAGAGAACTGTGTTGATAGTTACATGCCAGCAATGTACAAACTAAGCATTTGTAAGAAGATGTATAAACAAACTTCATAACCAGTGAAGTTTTGCAAACATAAATTTCATAGGCAAACTGAAATTGAGTGGAGAGTGAAGAGAATGAAGAATTCAGATAATATGCATTTGTTTTCTTTGACTCCAAACTAAGTATTTTCTTTCATTTTCAGTGTTGAGTGCATAGAATGTGTTCTTAACCTTTATGAATTGACTTAAAAAGCCAAAATCAAAGATAAATATTACTGTTCTTCTAAATTGTTTTAGTTTTAATGTTGGTTTATTCATTGGAAAGTATTTGCTGACTTCTGTAGTCTGCGCAGACACTTACTCCTCTGTGACCCCTGTCCTTGATTGTTTCAAGAGTTGCTTTTCCCTGCCACGGGAAGGATGGCTCGTGTCCCTGTCCGCTTGGTGTGGGGTTCTGGCTTCTGGTGACCTCAGCAAGCTGTCAGCAGACAACTTTGTTAACTGTGTCAAGTAATGGATTGCGTCCATCTGGTTGTGAGGCCAAGGGTTATTTCAGAGGATAGAAACTGATCTGAATTCTTTAAATGGAGAAGGAGGTCATCTGCATGTCCTGTGGAAGATGCTTTGGCAAACCAGTCTGGAGAAGCTGGCTCTGAGTATCCACGTATTGCTCTTCCTCCAAGGAATTGAAAGAACGTATTTTAGCAAAGGATTCCTCAGTCTATCCAATACCCCAAAATACATGAACACGGAAAAAGTCAGTGGTTTTCTTTTTTTGCCCCATTCAATATGGATTCATTTATTCTTAAATTCCAAGAAAATACTAATAATCATCAGTCTATCCTTTAGTCTGGAAGTTTGTATTATTTGTTTTTTTGGGAAGGGCTCCCTTATTATCTTCTCATCTCTCTGGCATTAGAATTGGCTTATCTCACTTTTCTGATGAACCTACATTTTCCAGATAAATGAAAACAGGGGTTTATTTTTCAAAACTGAAACAGTTGGATTGCCTTTTTGTTTTACTGGCATAAGCATCCACGATGCTCTGGGGAATGGAGAATGATCTAAAATAAGCCTAGCTGTTTTTTGTTGTTTATCTGTTTCTTTTTGCATCTGTCTTAGTATTTATTGCTACCATCTGCGTTTCATTTCAGGTTGTCTAATGTCTTATTCTGCATGTTCTTTGCCTATTCTTTTTACATAGCCTTGGGCTGTAATATCACCATTTGCCTACAAGAGATCCATTTCTATCTGTAACAAAATGAATTGCATTCATCTGTGTAATTCATTTCTAATGAATGCCTTGCTCCTCATTAAACAGTGATTTACCTTTGTTTCCCTTTCCTACACTGTCAACACGAACCATTTTGAGGTCCTGTGGAGAGATGCTAATTTGAGAAAGCAAAAGTCAATGCAACTAAGCACTCACAGGGGCCATCCTCCTTGGCACTTTAAAAAATATTCATGGGACACTTTGCAGAATACAATTTGCAGGTGGATAAGAAGACTCAAAATGTTTTCCTGTTCATAAGCTCTCAGTGAATGAAGGCAATGCTTGACAGTTTAAATGCATTTCTCCTTGACACTCTCAGGAACAGGTGAATCTTTTTAGACCTTTTAGACTCTGTTCTGCAAGAGTTTTACCTATCACAGGCACATTTTGGGAGACTGTACTCTTGGTTCACTGTCCCCTCTCTGCCTTTTCAGGAATACTAAAATATTTTTAATGTATTTTCAGATTAATATTTTTAAATACCTAATTTTGAGATATGTCAAAAAGTTACAGGCTTGAAAATACTTTACTTCAAATTTTTAATGAGATGCAGAGATTCACGTAAATATTTATTTGCTTTGCCAGTAGTATCTAAAGGAAAAGGATGACTACCATTAATTAATGAAATAGGGGTTGTGTAGTAATTTTATGACAGATTTGGTTCTTATGCAACTTTTGTGTAATGCACTTTGAAGCTCTCCAGCAACATTCCCTTTTCCAGCCCTTTGCAGAACAGCAGAATCTGCCGTGTGTGCAAATAGATCTGTGCTGCTGACAGGTTAGAGTATGGGATGAATTACCAAGTTTATTTTCACTTTAACCCTAAGCAGAGTTTGAACTGCAGCAGTGGATTATGAATATGAAAATACCGTTGGTAAACATAATTTAAAGCAATACAGATGGTTTTCAGGAAGTTTGATTTACAGCCTCTTCAGCTCTTACTTTGGTGATAGTACAAGCCACTCACTGACACTTTTGATCACTTGAATTTAGCTTGGCATTTTTCAGTATTCATTCGTGTGTTGGGCCAGATTGATCCCCAGTTGAAACTCTAGAACTGCCAGTGGGCATCAGTGGATTTACACCATGGACTAATTTGATCATGGTATTATGAGGGGATTGGAGCATGGGAGGTTGGGGTTTTGTAACTGGTCTTGCCTAAGTCATGTAGTATTTGGAAGTAAGAACACTGATTAATGTAACAAAATCTTATTTTTAATATACATTTTAGAGGACAAAACTGACCTTGAGAACAGTGTGATGCAGAAGAAAATTAAAATCCCCAAACTCTCTCTCAATCACATAGAAGAAGCTGGGGAGGTTACAGATTATGGGGAAGAAGATGTGGAGCTTAGACACAGTAAGGTACTGAAGTCTTTCTGGTTTTGGTTTTTTCCCTCCTTTCCTTTTTTTAATCTTTTTTTTTTTGCAAGTGCTTGGGGCATATACAAATGTCTTAGCTTAAGAATTCCAGGCTTCCTTTTGATCCCCTTAAACCAGTGCATTTGGTGAAATTGGGTCACATCGTGTGGGGGGGTGGGGCATGGGTTTTCAAAACCTGATTTAAGTGCAATCAAACGTTTCCCTGTGTATACTGTCTGCACAGTGTAACTGCCGTCTGAGATTGGTGGAACAATGCTCTTCCACATTGGCCCAGAATGCCTTAAAAGTCACCATTACCTGACTGTACCAGCTGTTCTTGGTGGCACTTTTGACATATTGCTCACTGCTTGTTTGGAATTGGAAGGGGTGCTCTGAGACTGCCCAACTACAGCAGTGACTGACAAGAAGATTTGACAGGACTGTATCACTCCATTATAACTCCCAGTTGCCTTTTTAGGTTCAAATGCCAGAAACCCACTATGGAAATGTATTTATTTTTTTGGTATCAAATAATTTCTTTAAAAGTCTGCCAACCTTCAGAATAAGATATTGCTCAGTGGCTTCATGTGTTTTGCAGCTGCAGGAGTGATATTAGTACATGTCCTTGTGGTGGGCCAGCTTTTTTGAAAATTTTTTAATTTTAGTTTTTTTAGAACATAAGTGCAGCAGGTGTAACATCAAATAATTTTGTTTTCTGCCACATTACTCATGGATATTGTGGTATGGAAATTTGATAGTGTCAGCTTCTCACCTCTAATCTATGAGCTGCATTTTCTTTCCTTGCAGTTGCTTGATATCAAGTGCCTTTTGATATTTGGCCAGCAAAACTTAGTGACTTTATCTGTACTGTCACATATTAATCCCACTATCCAGCCCCCAGGAAAGTGCTGTGATTTAATTTGTAGGGTTTGTGCAGATGACTGAAGGTACAATTCCGCTGAGAGTTCCCAGGGCCTGAAGCCTCTGCAGTGCAGTACTAATATAGAAGGAATCAGTAGATAAGGAAGATGAGGCTGGATGATATATTCTGTCTCCAGCTTCAGTGTTTTCAAATCCCTTTCAGTGTTTGCTGATAGTGTTAACTCAGTCACTTGCATCAGGCAGTTGGGTGAACGTGCTGTAGGGAGAGTCAGAGAAGGTTTTGTCTCCCGAAGTGTGGGAAGGACAAGCCCTCAGATCACAGAACAGCTTTGTGCCTAGGCTGCTTTCACCTCTGATGTCGTCACAGGTGACAAATGGAGCACACAGTTGTTTCTTTCTCTTGCTTATCAGAAAATCAATTACTGTCAGAAATCTGAATGTTGAGAGTAAACTTTAAAGAAAAAGATATAGATCCACTTTTTAAAAAAGAAATTAATGATACAGAATCAAGTGACCCATATACACTGCTTTGTAAGTGTTGCACAAATGCAGGAAGGCCTTTAACTGCCTCAGAAGTTTGTACATGCATTTAGCTGAGTTACAGTTGCATGTTAGTTATGTATATTATATCTGTAAGAATCTGATAGGCAAAATATTTTTGCAAATTGGCTGTGTCTTGATTTTTTTGGAAAACAAGAATATTAACCGTTCCCAAGACTGTAGAATTTTGATTTTATTATGTGTTGCTGCTCTCCTAATTTATTTATTTTTTATTGTAATGTGCAGAGACAAGATGGGAGGAAACAAAGTGAAGGTACACACAAAAGCATTGAAGCAGTTGTTGCTCGCCTTGAAAAACAGAACGGGATGAGTCTCAGTAATACTTCCAGCCCTGAGGAGGCTTTTATGGAGACTACAGAAGGCATGAACAATATGGACGATGCTGTAGTTCCTCGGATTCTCTATGAGGAATTGCTGAGGAGTTACCAGCAGCAACAGGAAGAAATGAGACACATTCAACAGGAGCTTGAGAGAACGCGGAGACAGCTTGTGCAACAGGCAAAGAAGCTAAAGGAGTATGGGGCACTCGTGTCAGAAATGAAAGAGCTCAGAGACTTGAACAGGAGGCTCCAGGATGTACTGCTCCTAAGACTAGGTAGTGGTAAGTGCCGGACTTAAGTGGGACTAGTTTGAATGAATTTTGCAAGTGTGATCAATAGTAATGGAGACATATTTGAAGAATAGCGGTGGTTGTTAAACTGGACATTGAATGTTAAAAGGGTTTTCTGCTGTGGCTGTACAATATGTGTCGAATTTGTATGCTATGTACGTCTGGGGTTTTCTTTAAAAACTAGAGGTCTTTGTGCTGGTATGGCTGAATTAGAGTTCCATTTTAAGCAGCTGTATTATAAAGAGTCTCTGGCCTTCCAATATATGCTGAAAAAGTTAATAAAGCATCATTTGCAAAATATACCAATATGTTACAGTTAAAAAAAAAAAAAAGAAAAGAAAAGGCGCTGGAATGAATAGTTGGGCTAAAACTAATTTATCCTTTGCAGTTAGGGATTTTGTTTATTGTTATGTGACTATGTTACCTTCCATTTTCTGACCCCTCTTCCCATTAGTAGCTTATTAGAATGTGATATATTCCTGAACTTTTAGCAGTGGCTTTAAACAGCCATGCTATTGGAAAAACAATGGATTGTTAAAGCATAATTAAAAAAACTTTATATTAGTGTCCCGTTTATCAACACTTGTTATGAAATGCAGGTTTGTGTAATTTGGATTTCAGTTCTAAATATCTTGGGTCAACTGCTCCTTTGTTTGGGTTTATAACAATTATTTAAGCATTATGTTGGAATAAATGGGAAAAAAGACAAAATAAAAAGTTCATCCTTTTCATTGAAGATGGTACCCTTGGAATACCTTCAGAAATTTGACAAATTACATTTATTTGCTGTTAGAATGTGGTACTGCTGTGTTGAAGATCTGCTTGGTGACTGAAACTTGGTCGAAATCTGTGCATCCAAACTTAGCATGCCGTTCTTATGTCTGCCTTTGTGTATCTGGAAACTTAATTTTTGCATGTCAATTGGATATTGGCTCTTCTCCTGGACTGGAACGAGTGCATGCAATTTGCATGTGGGTCTGAGTTACCCTCACGTACAGAGCTGGACCTGGGAGAGCATGTGCCTGTGCTGTAGCATGTGTTAAGGTGTGCCCACACCCTTGGAGCCAGGTTCTCGGAGTGTCCCACAACCTAAACTGGGTGTCTGATTGTGAATGCTCATCATTGTTACACTGTGCATAATTAAAATGTCGTTACTTACCATAAACAATCTAGTTAACTTTCTAAATAAAACTAAATAGGCAAGGTTGCCACAGCCTGAAAAACACGATGTGGTTGGCAGGAGATTCCACTGAGCTTTCTAAAATTTTCCTTGGATGGAAAGATGTTTCTTCATCTGCAAGTAGTTAGCTGGAATTTATGGGAATGGAGCACGAGCCAGATGTTGGTAGGCAATGGGGCTGAACAGCGTAAAGTACCAATTTAGTTGGTAGACTTGACAGCAATTGGAGTGGTGAGACCAGCAGTGAAATGAAGACAGCTACTGCATTCTGTCTCGTTTCTTTCGCTTTAAGAAAAAGAAGATGCATTTTTTACTTGAGCCAAAAAAAGAAACCTTAGGAGAAAAAGGAAAAAAAAAAATAAAAGAGGAAAAGAAACCCTGGAAAAAAATACTGAATCTTCTCTAAATATTGGGCATGAATTTTCATTGTATCAGTCTGACAACTGGAAACAAATCCCAATTACATTGAAGACAAGTTCTTGAAATTTAATCACATACGTGGAAAAATATCAGCTATAGGACACTTCCAAAAAAAAGTCCCTTGTTATTATTACTTGTAAGGAACATTTGATGGTGACAAAGGTAGAATTTGGCTGTGCTGGCTGTGTCCTTCACAAGGTTTGTATTTCCTAAGACTCAGTGTATTAACTGTTGCTTACTCTGTTGCTTTTCCTTGTAGCCTCATTCACAGCAGAGAAACAACCATGTTCTAGAAAGATCAATACAAAACTTATGAATAATTAGCAAGGGAGACATCTTCAGCATGTTATAAATTAAGAGTCTGGTGACAGTATGAAAAAGTACTACTTTTAATCAAGAATAGATACCTAAAGACTTTTTTAGTCTTCCTTACTTTTCCAGCTTATAAATGAGGTATGTTTGGGTATGTGAATAATCTCTGAAAATTGTTCTGAAAATAAATTACATCCTGAATTCATCTGCAGTTGCAGTGATCTCTTAAACCTAGAGTTTCAAATTACATGTAATTTATGTTACACTGCACTTCTAGCAGGCTGGACTTAATGCAAACTAATTGCATTTCTGTTTCACCTTAGAGACTTGTGATTTCTTTGCATGAGATGACAGCTGGTTTGTGCTGATGAATTGCAGCTGTGGGAAATGCGTGCCTGTTGCCATTTTAAACTTGCAGATCAAATATAGAACAGCCTCTTGAGCTAACGTGCAGTCGAGTATTCAGTCTCCTAATTTCCCATCTACGTGTTGAATTCAGTGAGGAGCTGGAAGTCAGTGTATTCTACTTGAGACTCAGGCCTTCAGCTCTGCTATTAAACTGGAGCCACTCTGGTGGGGAGAGTGAGGGGGTTCATCTTCCTCATGGTGACACCGAATTGCTCTTTGTCACGAAGGAGCCTTGGAGGCAGCTGTGGCAAATGGCAGTAGTGAAATCGGTACTGATCCATGGAGAAATGCTTAATATCTTCTTTATGATTTTAGTATGTTATTTCCCAGCAGATCCCTTCCCAGAGGAGGCAGGCATTTCACCAGGGCTCTAGGGACCAGAGTAGTGGAAAAATGTGATGACTGTTGGGGAAAAGGTTATGGTGTCCCTCTTGAGCCTCTGGAATAATGTGTGCAGCCTCTTGCCTTGCCCTCTTGGGGAACTGGAAGCCCTGTAATTGTAGGCCTTTGCAGTTTGTTTTGTTGCACCTGAAAACACTAATTGGCCCTCTTTGTATCAATAGAGAGTAAGATAATTTAAAGAATTAAATAACTGACTCTCCCCTGTAGGGACTTTAAATAGCCCTTGGATTGCAAAAGAAGAATTTCAATAACTTCTTAAAAAAATAGTTGTCTCCCAGGCAAGATCTGTGCAGTTTCCTGTCACTGGAAATATGGTCAAAAGTACTGAAGTTGTATAGGGATAATGCCTGGGTATTTTTAGCTCCCTGATAAATTCTTCATTTTCATGTTATGTTGCTGAGAATTAGTGTTGCTGCAAAGCCAGGGAGTATATTCACATTTATTCATAAACATTGATTCATCAGCACGTGCACACAGACCCCCAAGGTTTTATTTTTAATCCCAGTTTAATTTCAGTGATCCAGTTTATAGTGTCTTGGGACTGACACCAGAGTAGGGAGAATGAAATAGGATTTGTGTCTTACCGCATGTCAGGAATTATTTTTTTTCAGCTTTTCTAGATTTGTTTGGCTTTTTGATGTTTAAAAAAAATTTAGAAGGCCCAAGGTTTCTATCAAGTACAGAAAGTACCAATATTACCACTTCTCAGACTTGTGTTGTTTTGTTTCAAATTCTGGTAGACCATGTGGAAAAACTTGCTGCTTACAATTGTATGCTGACCACTTCATCAATCAATTTATTTTTACTTTCTCACTAAGTTTTAGAGTAGCATGTAGCCTAAGATGCATTTTTGAGGAAAAGGGATGGTGAAGGGAAGCCTTCTACCTTTTCATCCTGATTTGAACTTGCTGGCCTCTCAGATATTATAAAAAAACTGCAGTCAGAAGGAGAAAGATTTTGCAATAAAACATTTGTTTCCTTCTTGCATTCCGAAAATCGTCTTCTTTTTTTTTTCCTGATCCTGTTAACATAACTGCTGTCATTGTTAAGCCTTTAGATAGACATATATCTTTTTATATGTCCCATTCATCATCTTTAAAATAAGATGCAGAGCATAAGAGCTGCAGAGAGGGGGAACTTGGAGTGTGGTGAACGGAGCCCACAGTTCCCGTTGGCAGGCAGGCAGGAGCGCAGGTTGCATGTGCAATTCACAGCATGTGGGGTTGAAAATGCAGAGTTTAGTGGTTGGTGAAAGTGGCTGTGGAGACTGTCTAGTTAGAGGCAGGTTTCTGTTTGGGAATCAAAAATCAGGATATAAAAAAAAGATTTTAAAGGCTTTCTTTTGGTGACTTCTAAGCAAGTAGTAAAGCATGAATTGCAGCAGAGGTATTCTGAGCTGTGAGAGCTGTGGTTTCTGTGGACTTTAATAAACTTTTTTCTTGGGAAAGCTCCGGAAACCAAATTCCAGCTGTGTCAATATATGACTAAAAACAGTAAAAGACTTCTAAATAGGGACTAGTAAAAGTGTTTAAACTGAAATAAACGTTTCCTGCTAGGAAGAAGGTGGTTATACTTATGTGTCTTCCTCGAAGTGACTTTCAAAGTGTAAGAAAATAGCCCTTTGTTGAAGGATGTTTTCTTAAAGTAACAGCTTCAGAGATGACTTCCTAAGGTCATGCTGGCAATTACATCCCTGCATCTGCTTGTTCAGGTGTGCCCATGCTGTGGGCAGGCTTTGGGTGCTTTAACCAGTCTGGGTCTTCCCCCAGTCTGAATCAGCTTTGCAGTCTCAAGCTTAGGGGTTTAGTTTGTCTTGGCTGTACCATTGTATATTCGTGGTACTAGAGGTGCTTTCTAAGATCACTATGAAATTATAATACAAATGGGATGTTTTTGTGATTTCTCTGTTTGTGCTATGCTTGCATTGGGGCTGGCTCTTAAGACCCTCTTGTTGGTGGCACTGCAGCGTAGGATTGTCTGAGTTGCCAAGACAACTTTTAGTCGTTGCTGAGCGTGGAGTGGCAGCCAGCTGAGAACATTTAGCAGGCTATGTAGGTGTAGAATAAGCTATAGGATAAATGTCAAATGCTGACAACGGAGGAAGCACTGCTATCGCTGTATAATAATCTCTAAATGAAACTGCACAAAGTAGGAGGGATGAATGCTGTGCTTGTTCCAGGCACAGGAACTATTTAAGATGCATGACTAAGACCTGAGTTGTGGTGCCAGCGTGACTTGCAGAGTTGGATCGGTTCAGGGCTGGGTCTGTGTGCACAAACACTGAGCAGGGAGCTGAAGGGTGACCTGATGATTGAGTTGTCACTGGCTGAAGATGTCAGGGTTGGGCTGCAGAGTGGTGCAGTGCTCTCAGCACCAGCCTGGTGCAATCTAGCACTGGCAAGTGGGTGAGTTTATCCTTAGAGTTCTGGACATGGGGTATTTCCGTGGTGTCCAGAGCCTTAAGCTGGCAACCTTGCTGTGCTGTTGAGCCGCCGGCCCTGCATGGAACTTCAGTGCCTGCTGGAGCTTCTTGGGATCCTAGAGCCAGACATCAAGGGACACTGATAGGCGTGGGACCATAGCCTAGAATTCTGGTGGAACCTCTGCAATGAATGGAGTGATGAAATCCAGTTCGCAAATTATTTTTAGTGTGTTCTTCTGTCTTTTTAGGAACACTTTATAACTTGGATCTGGGGAAAAAAAAGTTGATGACTGACAAAATAATTATCCTCCTTTGAAGTCTCAAACATATGCTTAGTAGTATTCCATTGTTTAATTTGTGCATAATTTTTGTTGATTACATTAAAAATAAAAATCAGTGTTGGATGGATTGGACAATCAAAATTCTAATTTATGTGGGGTTTTTTAACCTTTTATATTCTTTCTATGCATGATAGTTCAGCATAAGTAGCCTGTTTCCTTCATAGCATTTCTGCAGATCCTGACTATTTTTATACACCTCTGTTATATCTAAAGAGATTTCGGATTTCTATAAAATTTGTGATTCTGTGTGGATAATTTATGTAATTATCACAGTAAATTATGCAGGTTCCTACTCAACCATATAGCAATTCTTATTTGAAGAATTACTATTGTTGCTTTTGGTTTATAATTTCAGTGTCATTTTTACATAATTTCCTTAGTGTGCATTGAAGAAATCTTACCCATATCTGTAATTGTCCTTATGCTTTAAGAATAAAATTAAACACTTAAATTAAAATTAAACATTTTAATGTTTATAAAGCAGGAATACTTATCCTGCTTTTACTTATTGATGTTCAGAAGTAGGATTTTGGTTTAGATTACTTCTAACTTTAAAATGAACATGACTAATGTGTTATTTTATGCTAATCATGGGTGATGAAGGGATTGATTTAATGTTCTCTGGGATAGCAGACAGCTCTCTTTTCTTAACTGTCTAGGACCTGCCATTGAGGTTGAAAAAGTAAAACCTGAATCAATTGAGCCTGAACCTGAGGTACAGAAGACCTTCAGTGAGGAAGCAAATACATCAACATACTACCCTGCCCCTGTTCCAGTAATGGACAAGTATATTCTCGAGAATGGAAAGGTATTTTATATTAAATATAGCATGAATAATTTTTAAATGTCCATCAGGTGATGTTCTTGTGGAATTTTCATGATTGTGGGGGTTTTGCATGGTAGCAGCTTATCCAAGCTTCCTCAGTTTTCATGAAGGTGTGCTGTTATGCTGAGGAGAATTGTGAACTTACACAGATATGAAGAGCATAGAAAAGTATCCTCAGTGGTGAGAGCATTGAATGCTGTGCAACATGAGGAATATAGTCATTAAATATGCATGCTCAGGCAACTTGACAGTAGTCTTCAGTTGGTGACATCCATAAATACACCAAATATTGACCAAAGTCAGTAACCCACATTACAAAGTTACATGAGTCTACTTAACCAAAATACCTTTTCCTAAAAGGTTTTTAATGTTTATAATGTGCTGTAGTCATGTTGCAGAGAAGCCCTCATATTCGGGTTGAAGTGGAGTGCAGGAGGTAATTATGAACTCTGAAGTGAAAATGGGCTCCCTTGATGCTGGTAGGAGCATTGCCACTGAATTGAGCTGATGCAGTGCTACTTTCCAGAGACTTTTGTGAACTTGCTGAAAGACCATCTAGCTCTAGTTTGCCAGAACCTGACTGAGAGCTTTTCAGGTTTCAGCGTGTTTAACACATTAAATGCTCATCTACCGAGGCCTGCTTTTACAGCTGTTTCCATTATCATTAAATAAATGTGATGTTTCTTATACAAAACTGTAAGTCCTTCAGAATTGCCTGTGCAGATCCTGTTTCTTGGTGTATATATGCATTTGGTACCCTAATCTGAGAACCCTTAGGGAGGAAACATCCATTCCAGCTTTGCCATACAGTGGAGTTACTGATGGAAGAGCATGAAACTGCATTTTCAGATTTGTGTTAAAAAATTGACTGCACAATGTCTGTCCTTCTTGAAGATGAATTCAACATAATCGTTGAGGACAGAATGTATGTGAAAAATAGTAGAATCTTGACAGTTTGACAGGTATTTGGTTCAGATAGCTTTTCTTGCCTAATATATTGAAAGATGTCATTTGCTTGGTTATTTTGTGTATATTTGTGCAATGAAAACTTAGGGTGTATTACTGTGTGAGTTTGCTTTACCTCCTTCTCTTCCACTTAAGGTCTGTGGGATAGGGCACATCCTTTAGTATTTGTATTAAGCTTTTCCTACACCCTTTTTTCATCTGTCAGCTTCTTGGCACTTCTTTTGCTGAAGTTTTCTCTGTCTTTACAGATATTAGTACCTCTTTAATTTTATTTTTGTAATTTTGGTTCTTGGTTTGCCTATTTACTGGGGCTACAGCCAGCTCAGATGCCAGAAATGTGAACTAATAGTGTGTTTGGAGTGTTGGAGGGTAGTTTTCTTCAGTTTTCCTTATTTATGGCTTTATTTCAGTATTCCTTTATTGATATGCACCACTAGAGTAGTTGAAACACTTTTTTACAAATCTTACCCTTTGTGGCACCAGATTTGATCTTAGTAGGATTCTTTCAAAGCAGATAAATCTCTTCCCTCCAGAGGGAAAACTGAGTTACTGAAAAAGAGCCTATGGCATTCATTTAAAGAAAAGAAAGAAGAGGGGAAAAAAAAAAAGAGTTCATCTTCTGAGACACATTTTAGATCTATTGCAGATGTTAGCACAGCCACACTGGTGAGCGTTGCTTTGAATTCTCTGCTGTCCCTGTTGCATTGTGCTTGAAGGTTGATCCCGCAGTTGCTGAAATTGGGAGTAAATTTCCCATTGATTTCATCAAGACAAGAGTCTGGCTCATGGGGCGGCTCTTCCAGCACGAAGGGAATGTCTTCTGAGTGTGGAGAACAGTGAGTTTCCCGGAGCGTTGGGATTGATAGGAAACAGGGCCTGTTGTAGAGGTAAACTGAGACACAGGCAGATTGAACTCCTCACCGTAACAGCGCTAGAAATAGAAAAAGGGAGACGTAAGATTTCTGTGGCTGTGGCTGTCTGTCACATAGTTGCTGTTGCCATAGGTGTTTCATACCAGCAATTGCTTTTTTAATAAATGAAGCATGTTAAAAGAAGAGATGATCTGTCTGAAGCATAAATATTAAAAAGACTTCCTGTAACCTGTTCTTTTCTTTTGAGTAACTTCAAGCTAATGAATAATGTAGTAGCTTAAGAGACTAAATAATCTTTGGCAAAGGCAAACCATGATTTTGGCAGAGGGGAATCGGATTTTTGATTAAATACAACAGTCTCTACAACTAATGTGATACATGCACCCAAAATTTGATGTGTCACAACATTCCTAATCTTAGTTATTTTCTAGTTAATTTTCAGACATTTTCCCAGAAAACTTTTCCAAGAGCTAAATTGAAATAGAAATAACTGAATTAAAAATGTGCTGTGATTATTTCTTGAGTAGACTGCTCACTCCTGATTGAAGTTACCTTACAAAATATGGAGAGCACCAAAAGAGTGCGCCTTTTTAAAAATCACTTATGAAGAGGCTCAACAACATAGAAAAAGGGGAAAAAAAAGGGGGTGTTTGTGTTGTAGTTATTACTAGTTTAATTTCTGTCCATGCAGACTTGTGAAAAGCTTCTTAGAATCCCTTTAGTGTAGAAGATTCTGCAGGAGAGGCAGCTTGCTGTATGGTTTTATGCTTTAAGGAAGGTAGTTTTAATTTTTTTTATAACATAGCTTGTAGCCAAACCATTCATATTACTCTATTTAAGTTTTTTAACATCTAGTTGCTTTTGAAGGATGCCATCGTAATAAAAAATTTCTTGGGGTTATAGTCCTCATTAATAATTAAAGTAGGTTTCCATTTAAAGGAAAAATGGTATTCAGTTGAATACAGGCAGTAAAATTATGGGTATATAAAATTTTACAGTAGCTTTGTCCAATTTTCATTGCATTTAATGGGACTTCTGTGATACTGCTCAGATTTGTATGGGTAGCTGGCACAGTTTATGTAAAGCCAGATGAAATGAGTAAAACCACAGAAAACTAAGGGCACAGTAGTTCAGGCAGAGTCTTCTGATGCAGTTTTGCCATGGGATTTTGTTGATGGGATTTTTTTTTTTAATCATAAGAAGCTAGAAAGTTTCTTTTTAAGTATTAATGTTACAGAAAGAACCCCCATTGGACCAGATCTTATCAAGCTAGAATTCGGATATGTAGCAATCCAATTGATAGATATTTTTGGTATGTTGCACTTGTCCAGATTGTCTGAAGGTCTGAAGGTAAGTGCAGTGAGCTCTGATCAGCAGCTGGGAGGTGCAGGTCACACCATAGCTTGTTATGATGATGAGCAAGTGTGTATCCCACTGAGTGAAGTTCATCACCATGTGAACGAAGCTTGCTGCGTGCAGAGGTGGTTCAGAAGTCTGCACTGTGCTCCAGGAATTGGAGCACGGACATACAGGGTACAATGTGTTTGTGGTTCCATGCAGGGCCAGTGTGTGCGTCCTGGTTGCACTGGTGTCAGACTTGTGCTGGTTACTCGTGGAGTTACCTCCTTGCTGTTGCTTGAAGGTGTCCTGAGTGTCAGGACTGTCAGCTCAAACACGTAGTGGCAGCCTCAGGACAGTGCTCGGATTCTTGTCCTGCATTTGTCTTAAGACTGGAGCACTGGGAATCTTGGGGTAGAGACACAGGGTAGCCCTGTGGGAGACAACCCAGCACAGTCAAGACTAATAAGCAAAACTAGACTTGAGCATCTTCCTTTTGGAGACTCTCCAGTGGCTTCACACTGCATTTCCCAGTACCCATATTACCCTGCTTTACTACTTCAGTGAAATACTTTGACTTCCCATTGTTCGGATAATGGAAAGTTTATGATGTTGCTGCAATGGGTCATTGCCTAACCACAAAGCAATATTCATGTGGTACATTGATTGTACATGATAGACACACTTTGTGCTAGAATTGGAAGCTTTACAAAGCTTCCAAACTCTCCTGGCTTATGTTGAAATTGGAGCTCTTGAAATACTTTCTCCCCTTCCAGTTACTTTAAACAATCAGGCTGGGTTTTGCCAACAGGTACAGAATACAACTTAGGGAGTAATTCCCTCTCTACTGTCTCTGGAGTATGCTTTGGGTAAAGTCTGTTTTAGCTGAAGGGAAGTGTTTCATCTTGCTCCTGAATTAGGCTGGTGCAACTGCTTGGTTTATATGCTGTGCATAACTTTATAATACTGGATGTGTTCACTGTTTCCTTCTTTAATCTCTGTTCCTGACCACAGTCTTTCAGGAGAGAGGTTATGTGGGGGGGAAAAGTAGAGATTACTAAAAGGAACTATATTATATATTGAGGTTGACTTGAACTCCCTGACCCACAAAGTTGGAGAAGTTTCAGAGCTAGGCAAAATGGATTTGTTCAGCCCTAATTACTGTTATTTTAGTTCCTAATATTAATGTTCCTACAGCACTTGGATACTGTTGTGTGCTACATACCATAGATAAGTTGTTATTATTACTACCTTCTAGGTCCATCTTGGCAGTGGAATTTGGGTAGATGAGGAGAAATGGCACCAGCTGCAAGTAACACAAGGAGATTCAAAGTATACAAAAAATCTAGCGGTTATGATTTGGGGAACAGATGTTCTCAAGAACAGAAGTGTCACAGGAGTTGCAACCAAAAAAAAGAAAGATGCCGTTCCCAAGCCACCTCTCTCACCTCACAAATTAAGCATTGTCAGAGGTAGGTTATTTGAAAACTTTTGCTTCCTGCTTTGGAGTTTAACCATTAATCACCGAGTTGAAAGATGCTTCTTTTCAGCTCATTTAAAATTAACTGATTAAAAACTGTAATTCAGATTGCTATTGCATTGTGAAGTGCATACGTACCCAGGAACAGTAAAACACATTGCAATAGCTGTGCACAGTGCAGGCCTCCACAGCTGAAGACTTGTACATTGACTTCAGTAAGGTTTGAAAAGATCATCACTTTAGATCACTTGCAGGGCAGGACTCTGAGCCTGGAGAACAACATGTTGTTCTAGAATTCATTTATAACATGATGATTTTTCAAAGTGCATATATTCCTTTAAACAAGACTGAGAGTAGCTTTACCACATTCTTTCATCCAGAACATAACCAGCTCTGGCATGAGGCACAGAAACCATTATGGCTGTGACTATAAAAATATGCATACCTTCAAAGGCAAGAAAGAATAGTTTTACCCTTTTAAGTGGAGAAAATGGAAATAGTAAAAATTAACTGTTGCAGTTGAATTGGAATTTGGACAGGAGGTGTAAATCGCTGACCTCATCTGGTAGGGAAAATTGCAATGACACTTTCAGTAACTGCAAGCCTGAGTCCATGTGTGTAGTACTTCGAGAGAGAGAAGGCCTTCTCCTTTATTTAAACTGAATGGTGAATTTCAGTCCCTTTGCATCATCATGCCTGTGTTGCATCATTTCTGTCTCTCTTGGTATTTCAGGCTTCTTTTTAAGTCAGAACTGAGTTGGTTCCTCATGGAATACATACCGAAATTGGATTTTTAGGTTTTGTGTCCATACTAAATTGCAGTAGGGCTGAAAGAAATCTCCCCATTTGGTAGAGCTTCATTATTCTACATTTCCTGTTCTTAGTTGCTATGTGCTCTTAACTGTGAACTCATTAAGAGGTGTTGTAATCTGCCACGAAAGTACCATGTTTTGGAGTAAGAAATACGATTCCTCTCTGAGTGTGTGCGTGTCTGTGTCTGTGTTATGTGGGGAAAAGTTGGAAACTTATCTCCGTACTGTCATCTTTCTTAGTTTATAAGAAATGAGTAAATGACATGGGGTTTTTTTTTTTACTAATCTGCTTCAAGATTATATGTGGAAGTGGAAGCTGTTCCATGCTGATTTTCTAGTTCTGTCTGGGGCCTTTGGTGCAATCCTTACACGTGTAGCTGAGTAACGATGTGCTGGCCACATAAGGAATCCACTCTGTGGCGGTGGCTCCCCTTGTCAGCTCCAAATGGGAAGCAGAATTGGTTGCCCTGGTGTGCACTTACAAGCACGCAGCAAAAAGGGGTTATTTTCCACTGGCCCATTGCAAAGTGGTTTCCAGTTTCCCTGCTGGAGGCTCTTGCTCCTCAATGCTGCTGGCAAGGTTGCTTCTGTGAGAATTTCCTCTTCTCCTTCTGTCAGGGCCACTCTGTGTTGCTTGAGCCATTTAAATGACAGCTTTCTTCAAATTCCCCTTGTTTTGACTACAGTGAGTTTGGGAGTCTGCTCCAACAGGTACATGGTGAGAGGCAGATGGGGCCCTTCCCTTTCTTCTCTTCCATACCTTTACACTCACCAGCAATTCAGCTCTTCCCTATTTCCTCGTTTTTCTGTGTTTTCTGTCATACTTTTGCTTCCAGCCTCAACCCTCATTTGAATTCTACTGTTACATGCCCTGGTTTTCCATGTTCCTCTTTTTAGTGTTTCTTTCACCTTGTCTCTGATTCCCTTTTGTTAGACTCCAGCCTGTTCAGTCTCCTCTTGAACCAGTTCAGCTGCATGGCCAGTGTTGCAGATGTCAGGCTGCCTATATCAGTGGGACTGGGTAGCTCATAACCATGATTTTCCATGTTGTCGTGTCCTTTGCATTTGCGTCAGTGTTAGCAGGTCTTGCCCCATGATGGAGAATAAAGCAAAACCAAACAAAAAAATGACCAGCAAGGGGACAAATAAGTGAAATGTGAGGGAGTTTTCAAATTATTTGGTTCAGGCATCACAAAAAGTAGTGAAGCTCCTGGTTAGCCTTTGAGGTCTACTTGAATCTTTGGTATTCAGCAGTACAAAGGGGTGTCTGTGTGCTCCTGTAAAGCCAAAAGACAAAGGAGCAGAACCCCCAAATTACTCTCTGAAGCCCTAAGCCAGTATCCTTACGCGAGTACTAAACTACTATTTCTGCACCCCCTCACAGAAACTGGAAGAGATGGAGAGGAAAAACTGTGAGCAAAGATCTGTGTGGGTCACACTGACTTTTAAAATTACAACTTTTGGATGAGTTCTGTCAAGTGATTCTTTGCTTGACTTTGTGGCTAAATGAGCAACACAGCCTGTCTGTCACCTGGGTGTATCTGCCTGGGAGTGTTCCTGACACTGCTGTAGGGCCAGCTTATGTCCTGCAAACACACTGGCTTTCTTCAGGCTCTCAGTGATGTGCCTCTTCTTAGGTGTCGTATTTCTAATCATAGTTTACTGATGATCAGCATTTCAGCTATCAGGCTGCATGCTGGTTAATTTCATTTATTTTGTATTCAGTACGTCTTACAACATAAAATTCACATTGCTTTAGATGTTCTCATCATTCTGTGGACACAGACTAACTTATTTAAAATAGATTTTTGAACGACAACATTAGCTGTTAATGTGTCTGGTATCTCTATAGCTTCTTAAAAATCCCCACTGTGTAGTATGTAATAAAGAAATGATAAAAAGTATGATGGATGTGCACTGTTATAAACCTTGTTAATGCAAAATAACCTTTTATAAAACTTCTCAGAGGTTTCCAAATGAACTACAAAGCATGCATAGTACTTAATTTTCATAACTTTTTAATATGGTGCATTAGAAATGTTGTAAACCATGTTAATTAAGCAATAATCTCTATGGCTTTCTGTATATGAAGCAATAAACAGCTAATGGAATAGATCACTAGGCAAAGCAGAACAGAGTTTGTTTAACCAGTCTGGGAAGCCTACACAACAAAATACATCGGTCTGTTCATGAAAACCAAAAAACCCCAAACTCCTGTCACTAAGGAGTTGCGTGTGTTGCACCACTTCAGATTTCAGTAACCTCTGCAGGATTCTGGCACCAAACTGGGACCAAATCTGGGAAGAAAAATTATCTCAACTTTCACTGCCCACATTGCTTTTGCAGTCAGTGCTATCACTTGCTTTCTGTATTCCAGATAATGTGTATTTCACAAAGTGTATTTATTGTTCAAACATGCAAGGAAATGGCTCTTGTCCTGAATAATCCACTCATAAAAGTGAAATATGCCCAGGGACGGGCAGCTGATAAAGACACAGACATTAATGTATGTGGAAGAGATGTAAAAAATGAAATGAATGGGTTAAAATGTTCTCCTGCTGGTTACTGCTTCTCTTCCTAAGCACTATCATTTCCATACCCTCCTGAAGGGGTGTGCAGGTGGGAGTGACTGTGGGTGCAGCTCTGGTGAGACAGTTCACCTGGGAAGAGACTAAATCTGCTGTGGAGATTCAGACAAATGCAGGAGTCAGGCAGGCAAGACTGACCCCGTAAAAGATCGGGTTTAGCCTTGTTTCTGTATGGGAAGCCTGTTAAAGTAGTCACAGCATAACTGGGAGTTGGTCATGCCACTGATTCAAGCCTGGTGACAAATCTTGACTTTAACAAGATAGCCGGTGAATCAAGGAACACTTCTCTTGTCTTGCAACAAATATACACAGTGCTTACTCACTGCTGTCTCTTGAGTAGTTAGCCCAACTCAGGGCTATCTTGTTTTCTAAAAATATCCTAATGACTCTTTCCTTTTTTTCTCTCCCCAGAATGTTTGTATGATAGAATAGCACAAGAAACTGTGGATGAAACTGAAATTGCACAGAGACTCTCCAAAGTCAACAAGTACATCTGTGAAAAAATCATGGATATCAATAAATCATGTAAAAATGAAGAAAGGAGGGAAATTGCAAAGTACAATTTGCAATAAATTTTTGATTTTTAATAAAGTTTTAGTGTTTTACTTAAGTGTTGTTTTTTGATTTGTGTGGCATTTTTGCTGATGGGAGAAGCTGACTTGAAGCGTTGCTCTCTTCCTAAAACTGATGCGTTTTTTGAGCGGCTCTGTCATGGTGTAAACTGCTTTTAACTAATGTAAGATATGTTGTAAGTTCACTCACGATGAAAACTGAAGTTTCCAAGGTTTCTTCAGCGAGTTGCAGTTTGGTACCTGCGCCTGTACATAGGCTGTGATTCTGCGGACACCGACACATTTGCCCTGCGTTGAGTTTTACTGGAGTTAGTGGATCTCAGCTGCAGTAAAACATCTGCTTAGAAGGAAGAACTGTACAAAATCCACTTTGCTATTGAAAAGGGTTTTATTGTATTTTACAGAGTGTTTTTTCTGAACTGAAGTTTCAACCGTTTGTTTTTATAAATCTTTGTTTTGATCTCTAACAATATATTTGATCAAAAAGACACAAAGAACGTTTCTTTTTCAATTATCTTGTAGGTAGATTACTATTACCATCACAGTTAAAAAAAAAAAAAAAACAACAAACCAACCAATAAACAATGAAGAACCCAAAGCTGTAAGTTGTAAAATCATCATAATTCATTTTAATAAATAAATCTAAAAGCAGTTCTTTTTCAGGGACCAAGACACTTCAGATTTCTGGTTGTGGTACAAAGTTCTTCAGTGTGTCCATACTGTTGTTCCTGAAATATTATCTTTTTAGTGTATTTGTATTTTCAAACAGTTTAAAAATTGCCACACTATGGCAAGATTATGTACAGTAGAAAATTTAGTACCATTTTGTCTGGGTCCATAATTTAACAATGGACACTTTTAGCACAAATTTTAATTACAAATAAAAATAATTTTCTACATTGAAGTTAGACTTGGAATGCAAAGTTTTTAGAAATAATTTGTCATCCGAACAATACCTTATTGTCTGTAAGTGAAACAAAATAACCTGAAACCTCTTTTCATGAAGGATTTAGAGATAACTTGAGGTCTGGATTGATGAATTTTGAGGGTTTGTTATATTAGTGATCTTGATTAACATTCCATTTATTCTATGCTCACAGATGTGATTATCTGCCGTTCAGGCTGCCTGTTCCTGAGTGTCAGGATTTGTTTCTTTTCTACTCCTGCAATTCTGTTTCCTGCAGTTTTGAAAAACTTCCCATTTCTTACCACCTTCCTGTAGCACTGGTCCACCCTGACATGAAGCCTGTTTCAGTGTCCTGTAAATGTAGATAATTTGGAAAGGAATAAGCTGCTGGGGTGGACTTGCCATCCCTGGAAGTATTTAAATGACGTGTAGGTGTGGCACTTGGGGACATGCTCCAGTGGTGGGATTGGCAGTGCTGGATGAATGGCTGGACTTGATGATCTTAAATGATTCCATAATTCTTTAAAGGGCTGGGGTGGGTAGAAGAGAAGGAGGAGGGGAGAGGAGGAGGAAGAGGAGGAGGAAGTGTGGTAGGACTGCTGTGCCTCTCTTGGAAGAGATGAGAAAAACACCAGGTTGTTCCTTCCTGTAATGTCCCCTGTATGTAAATAGTGTCTTAACTCAGGGTGTAAGTGTTTGCCCCGTGCTTCCTAAAGTCCAATTTCACGGTTGCCTTGCACCAACCTAATGCTGTGTTGCCAAACAGGAACACCCCACTTTCACCACCGGTGTCCCCGCATTCCTGTCCCTTCCCTTAACCCCGCACTTGTAGCACAGGTGTGTCAGATCCCACTGATTTCCAGGGTTCATTGCACAACAGCTGCTTCCAATAGGACAGAGCCGGAGCTTTCGTGATGAGGGAGGGAAGGAGCAGGAGTGTCTTTTTCCAGCATCTTACGTGTGCCCTGAAGTTTCTTTGGACAGTCTCCCTTGTCTCCTGCAAATATCAAGTCTTCTTAGGTATCGTTTAATAAGTGCATAAATGTCTATGCTTCCTAATTTGGGATGCTAAATAGCAAATTAGCATTTAAAATGTATCAGTGCATGTATCCTTGTATTAATTTAGAAGAACAAAATAGAGATAACACTGAAGAAACATTTAAACAGCAAGTTCCCACTTTTCAAGCAGACTTGTGAATGTACAGGGTTTTTTTTTTTTTAAGTGATACTAAGGCAACCCACTATTTTGGGGAAAATGTCCATAATTTACTCACTCTTTTATGGCTTTAGTACTAATGTGTTTCCATTGTAACAGATTCTTTAATGAGAAGATCATGCCGTACTTCTTAGAAGATAAGCCTATTTGAGACAGCATTTTATGAAACCTGGATAAAGCACATTAGAATTTAATTAGTTAGGACTTCAGCCTGGCCCCAGAAATCAGAGGTGTTAATTCTTTCTGCAAAACCAGCATCATCTTTCTAAGGCTTCTCCTTGACATTCTTGTCCCATCAGATGTTAATACTGCGTTTTGCTGAAGAATTTGAATGTCCTTGGGCATGCTGTCTTGGAAGTCTTACATTAAGTTTCTCCTGGAGATTTCATCAGCCCAGGTTGGTTTTAATTTGCGTTCAACAGGGGTAATTGGGTGGCACAAAAAGTTCAGTTCCCTTTGAAACGTAGTGTCAGTGGGGGCTAAGAAATGTGTCCATTGGACTGGGCAAGTGGCATTCAATATGTCACTTGAAACTTTGTTATGTAAAAGGAATAGGACATATTAAAGGTAGAACACCTCTTTATTGTATTATAACTTGAACTGAATCTTTGGATACTGGAAATAAGTCTGCTAATAATAAGCCATTTCTGCACACGGTGGTTGTATGGCAGCGTGCTGGGGGCTCTGCAGGGGGTAATGGGGGTGTGAATAACATCTTTATATTTGGTCATTACTCTTGTCTTTCCCTCCCCATGAGCCAGTCCAGGGTTGTACAGTTGTTTCCCAGTGTGTCTGTTTGACAGAGGGAAATAGGCTGCAGTTACGTGTTCCAGCAGTACCCAAGAAAAATAGGAACTTTAATGGGGTGTGCTTTTCTGCGTTGCAATACTGATGTATAAATAAACTGTGAGTTTCATTTCATTTTCCTACACTGCATTTATGGCCAGGGCTGTTCTTGTTGGTACATTAATTCTTCCATAATTGTGCCTGCCTGTTCATATTGTGTCTGCTGTGAATCTACCATAGGAAACTTTATAGAAAATAGTCCCTAGTAACTTTTTCCTACTCTAGGGTAACTTCAAACCTGTACATCATGAGAAACAGGGGAGTTTTGACAGAAAATGAAGTAGGTTTGATTACACCCTGTAATACCCCTCGTTCGTCATTCTAAGGTCTGTGCTGTGCCATTACCTCATACTGTAAACCTGGATTTGTAAGGATCAGAGAGACACAGATTTAAGAGGAAGTGACTGTTTACTCTTTTTTTAATCAAAGCAGGAAGGAGGTATTACTGTTATATGAATAATCTGATCTTCTGTTGCCACACATTGCTGCCGTAATTTGTGATATTCATGATCTGATCCTTATTAAAGTGCCTTTGGCACACTTGAAAGGAAGCAAGATTAGAGTTAACAAAAAGGGCTTTATTTTCTATTAGTGATTTTATAAGGGATATGAGCTGTTGTGTTAAAGGAAAGAATCCTACCAGGGACTTTAATACCTGAGTCAGGAAGTCTGGCCACTCAATTAAAAAAAGAAAGCTTGTATTTATTAGAGAGGGGAAAAAATTGTTAGTTTCTGCTGTTCCAGAACAGGTTTGGATTTACTGATCCTTTATAGACATGGGAGGGTTTTTTTTTAAATAGTAAGATAGTTATGTCAAAGCTGAACTCTAAGTAGGAATTCAAGGTTGCATTGGTTAGCTGTTGTTGGCTGTCAAAAGCAGATGCATTCTCCCTGTGGGAGGTCACGTCTTTGCACCCTACCTTTGATGTTGTATCTGAGAGATTACTGTGATGCTGCTTTGTTGTCTTAAGCAGAGATTATTGTCCTCCTGGAAGTTGTAAGTAGCAATAAATTGAACTTTTTGGGATTTAGTGAAATTGTAAAGATAATTCTACTTCATACTTCCAGAATCTATAGACTGTTAAAAATTAAAGCTAAGTGCAGGTCATTGTTAAAATGATACAACCTTGATGCAGAACCTCAGAGGAGTAAGAATTGTGTGAATTGGGAACATTGTGTATTAGCTGTGTTCATAGCTCTTGAGAACACCAAATTTGGCTGGTTTCAGAAAGGGAAAGCAAGGTTGTGTCACGTGGAGCTGTACTGAGGGTTATTTCAATATTCCATCTTTTTGACATGAGAATTCTCTTCTGAAAGAGACAAGGACACAACTTCTGCTTTCCTCAGAATGAGGTGGCAGCTTTCTCCATGGTCTTGAAAATATTTGTAATTCTGTGCGTGCCTTTAGTCTCGGATTGATGAAGTCATAACATCAATTGCTCAGACTTTATTGGTGTCATTTTTTTCATCATAACAGTGTGGAACTCTGAAGTGATTCATACAACACCGAGGCAATAAAATTGTTATGAAGTGCAATCATTGCATGCTTCATGCTCAATAGCTAATTTTTAATTTCACCATCTTGGATATTTTTTCATCCCCTCAGGGTTCCTAAATAGGAAAAGAGAGTCATTTGGACTTGGAAAACAGGAACGGTGATTCAGAATAGAATTAATTTATGTGGTTTTTCATTTGTTTTACTTTTGCAATTATTTCTCCTGTTTATGTTTGAACAATAACTTTCATTCCGTGTGTCAGATACCCTCTTGTCCTGCAGTGAAATCGTGGTCCTGTGGTTGTGAGATCATTTGTTTACCATAAAGAGGAAAATACTTCACTTATGGCATCAGATGAAGTTGCATTATGGCTGGATCAGAGTAAAGGTGAAAGTGAGTCTGGGAGGAGAGGAAGAAGCTGAGCCTGAAGGATTTTTTTCTGTGCTGCCTTCTGGCTAGAAAACTTCTTCCTACAAAGGAAATTGTTTCCTCCACATTTAGCAGAATATCAGCTTTATGTTCCTTGTTTATTGGTAGTAAAGCCTTAATGGAACTAAAGTCTTTATGGATATATATGTTTATTGCATCAGGCTGCCTACTGTCATGCTAAATTTTGGTCTTTGGTGATTTGAAACTAGAGTCACAGAAAATTTCCTGAACAACCCAAGAGAGGGGTAGGCTGGGGGTGACTTAGCTTTTACTGTAGTATAACAATTGCTAAAAGTTCTGTGAAATAGAAGATAAGAAATGATGTGTGTTGGTGCTTGTGTATCCTTTATAGTTGGCATGAGCTTTCATGCTTTTGGAGTGGAGAGGGGTGCAGGTTTCATGGGACAGGCTGATTATCAGAAGAATTGGCTGTGAACACCCTTTGGTGTTCACCCTGCTGAACGTGAGCCATGTCCTGGGACAGCAGCAGAGGGAATGTGCCTTGATAGTGCCATATCACACTGGTACCAGCCCCTTCCGCAGGAGACTCAGATGAAAAAGCTTTCGTGGGAATTTCATACTCTTTCATACTCAAATATATCTTTAATGTCTGCCCAATGTTTATATAAATCTTACTGAACTGTAGTTTAGTTTAAAAAAAAAAATGTACTTTCCTGTGTTTCCCATTTTTCTTGTATTAACTGAGTATCAGTGTTCTGGGAGATGTCTTTCTCCATGTTTACGTTGGGGTATTAAGCCACTGATAACTTGAAAATAGTCCATTTGGACATTTTGGATTTGTGAGCCAGATGAACTGTGGTTTTACCTTTCCTTACGGAGTCCTCTGCGGGATTTATGGGAGCACCTTTAGAGAATAATTCTCAAAATGTGTAGGATGGGAGGCGGATGGGGCAAAGCATTGCCTCCAAGTTAATGTTCTGTGTTTTCATTTCTTTGAGAGTCTTAGCTTATGAAAAACTAAAACTCTGTAAAGTAGGATTTTGCTTTTTTTTCCTGCACTGTATATTAAAATACTTTGACACTTGTTGGTTTCTTTGCGTTTGCAAGGACACTTTCATCTTCCAGGACCCAGTTCTGCTTTTTGCTGTAGATCCTTACAGGAATAAGCAATCAAGGGTGTGGAATGTGGGGTTAAACAAGGCTGAAGGTGCTGTTGCAGGATCATCTGTGCTTTGGAGGACAATGCAAGGAGCCACCTGCCTTGCTAGGATTGGGAAGGACAATCTCAAGGGTTGGCTTCTCTTTAGGTGTTGTCCCCTAATCCAGCTCATCCAGCAAAGGTTGTTTATTGCCAGATTGGTGGATATGTGCAACTTCCACTCTGTGGCTTTCCTGAACTTACAAAGTAACTGAGATTCACTCATCCAGTCTAATGTGGAGGAGTATCCTAACTCTGATGGTGCAGGAAGCCAAGGAAGAGGTTGTGGAGGGGTCACGTAGGCCTTTTCCCCTTTCCCACGGAGAGTATGTGCAGTTTAGGTGAAGTCAGTAGCCAAACAGCAAAATCCCAAGCAGTTTAACTGGCATTTAAGGTTTCAATCAGTGAAAAGTTTTATTAATTAAAAAATTCCAATCACTCTTAACGTTCCCAGATTTTAACCTTTAACAAGTAACAAAATCAGCATTTTCTTCTGCAGCCAGGGACCTCTTTCTAGTGCACATACACAGCTGTGTGTGTGCAGATGTGATGTGCCATTATTCTGTGTAAATCTGTCTGTGCCATGTAAATCCACAGCTTGATAATGTTCCTGATAGTCCCCAGCCCTGCCTGTTTTCCTGGTCTTCCCTTCTCAGTGCTGTTCCTTCTGCAAATGGGAGTCTGTCCTCTGTGCCTGCCTCAGAGGGACGAGACGGGAGCGTTTCATGATTCCTGCCTCGCAAATTGTCAGCAGGGCTCTGAAGTGAAATACCTGCTTGTTATTCCTGGGGGTGACTGACACAGAACTAGAGCATTTCCTTGGGAGATCTGGTAGTGTTGCTGTCACCGTAAGGCAGACTTTGCCATTCAGGGACTTCACACAGCAGCATTTTCTTGTTTGTTTTTTTTTTCTTGCCCTGCCAATGCCTAGACTGTAGCATAGAAAATTTCATTCTTACGTGGAGGTCTTGACGTGTAAGATGGAATAAGTAAATCTTTCAGCAGTATCTCTTGAAAACATTCATTTCTCTGAGGTTCCCCTGCTTTTGCAGAGGGTCAGTGGCCTGGAAGTTTCCCACCTAATGGCAGTGCCCAGGTGAGTGGTGGAAAGCACTGGGCACCTTGACAGATTTATTCTGATCTATGGCTTTAATCTGCCCTCTGTTACTTTTCTGCCTTTCCTTGTCCCAGTTGCCGTGTGAAAACAGCCACCTGGTGAACTGGGGAAGAAAGAGCCATTTCCAATTCTATGATCTAAGTGTGGTTCTTGACAAGGATGTTTTTAGCTGTGCCTAAAGCTGTGCAGGCTGTGGTGGCTGCTGGGCCATTCCATGAGCTGGTGTGGCTCCCTGCAGAACACATCACAAAACTTCACTCAGCTGCTCCCTTGAAGAGAAACCTTGGCTGGACCGCAGCAACGCTGTTCAGAAAATCAAGCATTCTTGAAAATCCATCAAAGTGTGAAATCCATCTTTTCCTTGAGCAGTTCATTCCAGTGCTTAGCGCTACCCTCGCTGCTTGACTTGTGCCTTATTTCTCTATGAGTTTTTCTGGCTTAACTTCTTATTCCTGGTTCTTGATTTGCCTGTCTTAATATCTTCCCCCAGCATTTCTGCAGCTCATGAACGCCTCAATAGACTGAGTGCCTTCACTCTCCTACCACCACAAATTTTCTAGGTCATGACCGACTCATTTTTGTAATACTTTTCCTTTATGTCTACCCAAACTCATTTTAGTTTTGTGGAAATACTTTGTATAGAAGTGTTTGGTTTAGGTAATGTGATACAATCTGGTGGTTTAGGACATGTCACTTTGTATTAGAATGTGATATACAACAGTAATTTCATTTTGTGGGCCAGCCTTAATTTAATTTTGTAGAAAAAACTGGTATTATTTGATTCTTAACCAATTGATGTCCCAGTGTATTTCCCTTTTTACTCTATTATTAAGTATAGCTCTATCCTGGAAATATTGTTCTTCAAATCAGTATTTATCTCTATGCACTTTACTCTTAGACTCCGTACCACTCATGTGCCAGTGAGGAGACAGAGCACATTCTTCCTGCTTTTCCAGCTTCTTATTCCTGTACTCACAGCTGGGCCAGGCGGGCTGTGAAGGGCAGCAGGTGAACAGCGTTTCACAGAAAATAGGACACTGAAGTCATAAAACTTAGACAAAAGGGAAGCTGGAGCCATTTTACTCCTGTAGAATGTGTCTTCGAGATACTTGCAGAGTTTCCTTGGTTGAGGATGCCTTTGAACTGCCAAAGAATGGTGAAGAGATATCACCATTATACTGAGATACATTCTCAGAACTGGGTAGGGTATCCTTAGGGAGAGACTTCAACTTTTGTGGAATTGCTTCTCTCTGGAGCCTCCAGCCAAATCCCATAAAGGAATCAGACCTGACAGAAGAGCTTGCTGTGCATCAGCCCTTGCTGTGATAAATTAAAGGCTGCTTTGGGTAGGACTTACACACATTTTGTTTGACCATTCCTGCTAAATGATTAATATCCTCTCTCAACCTCGGAGATAAGATGAGGAACTGCCAAGTTTCTCCACTGAGATGGTTTAATGAAAATTGTTCTTTGCCAACTTTTGAAGGTCAAAACCAGCTTAAATATGTAAACAGATATTCTATCAAGGTAAAGTAAAAAAACTTACAAATTATCTCTTCTAAGGAGTCGCTTCCTTCCTTTGAGAATTCTGAATAGTGCCAGACAAGGTTCTTCTAAATTTCCTTCATCATCTCTCTGAAGATTCCCTGTTAATTAACTTAGTCATTTAAAAATGTTATGAAATCATGTTATTGACTTACTTCTATTTGTAAAGACACCAGGAAATTTGTGTACTGCACCCTTTGAAAAGTAATTAATGTTTCACTCCTAAATGCCTATTGATATTATTGTGCTTCCTATTGATTTGAAATTAATATCTCTGCCAATTTAAAGCTCCCATGCTGGTTTGTCCAGCTTTCAAAGAATGGACAGGACAGCACCGCTGAGCTGATCTGGTTAAGATGATGACTCTCATCTGATGACCTCCAGAAAAAAATACTGGCAAAGTTCTGCCCAGTCTGGGCTTCCTTCCTCTCTGGGACTGGTGGAAGGTGGCCCTTTCCCACGTGGTTTGGGAGGGGTTGGGTAGGTTTTAACTAATGAGTGGCTTAATGATGGGAGGAGTAAGATCAGAGCAGTTTAAGTGCATGTTGTAATACCAAGGGCAGAAACCAGTTGATGCCCTTACCCCAGTGCTGCAGGATTATTAAACGCTCTGGGCAAGGCCTTGGTGATGTTTTGCAGGGTTATGGGTGGTGCAGAAGTTGCTCTCGAGGTCTCCTTGCTTACCTGACTAATCCGATTTCCTCTTCTGGAGCTCAGGTAGAACCTGTACCTGAGAGGTTTCACTTCTATGGTGCAAGATGTTGCTGGATTTTCATCCTCCGTGTGTGAGAGGTGAGAGCCCCACTGGCTCCACTCCCGAGGGCAGCTCAGCTGCAGCAGCTGTCAGGCTGCAGTGTTTGGTAAACGCACCCAGGGTGGGTGGTACTTTGTGAGCAGCCCCTCACCTGCATGGCACATTCTCTTCCTGTATATTCCTTGCTCATTCTTGAGCAAGGAATATACAGGCAGTTCTGCAGAAGTTTGGGATCTTTTATTGCTGGGTAATAAACCTATTTCTGGTCTGGGAAAACAAACTTTAGTGGAGCTTTTTTAGCTTTAGGAGGGATGCTTTGTTGGCCAGTATTGCCTCTGCTCTGCGTGTGAGAATCACCTACTTGCACTGTCAGGTACCCCAAATGTAATTACTGGAAGAATCAGATATGGTATGATTAAAGGAATTCATATTTGTTATTCAAGGGTGTTCTCTGTATTAAATACTTCAGCAAAATTTCGGTAACCGGTGACCTCTTTTGAGAAGTGACTCATTGCATTTTAAAGGCTTTATAACCAAGTCATCCCTTCTTGTCAGGGACATGGAAGATGAATAGATCGCTCCTGCCTGCGATTTCCAGTCTCAGGGGAAGTCCCTTTTCACTGCCTGTGGTGATGCTCAGCTGCATCACCATTTTTAATTGCCTGCAGGCTCCTGCAGGACTGTGTGTGTCCCCTCTGGCATGACCTACATCCTTGCAGAGCCACGAATCTCCTCGGCACTGGTTAGTGGAGCCTGAGCACAGGACACAAAGTCCTGTTGTCGCTAATCCCTCGCTGTCTCCCAGTGCTGGAAGCTATGTGACAATCTCTTGTTTGCCTAAATTCATCTGGCATTACTTTGCCTGCAGAAGGATACAAATGAATTTTCTGTATTAAAGATGAGGGTGGAAAATGTGAGTGGTGTCTTGAGCATTATGGATACTGGGTGTGTTATTACGCTGAAACCCAGAGAAGGATGTGTTAAACAGAGCACAGCACCTTATCAAGCTGGGAGTTGATACATCATCATATATATGTGCTTTTTCTTGAAAGAGGGAATAAACAGTGAAATAATCACTACAGCTGTAGCCTGAATTGCCTTGCTGCAGGTCAAATCAAACTGCATGAATGTGTCAGATAGTTCAGTTTAATTTGGAAGGCTTGGGCTAGTGGAGGAATAAGATGATGATATTTCGGGTGAGTTAAAGTAAACATTGCAGTCTGCTGTGGAAAGGAAGCATTTATAAGATGTAAGGTCTTCTTGCTCGTTTTGGAAAGTTCCCTAAGAATGTCTGTTCCACCGTCTGTAGCACTGGAAGTGTCTGGACCTGCTGCTGGACTTGTAACACAGGGTTGAAGTTACTGGTCCTGTGCTGTTGAAGTCCAAGTGTTCCACGGGTTCATCTGTTCCAATTTTGCTTTTTCTACACTAATGGCAGATAAATTGAGAACATTGTTCTCCAGGATTTGATTATTTTGTTTCCCCCCACCCAGCTTCCAGTTTGAATTTATTCATGAGCAGCAGTCTATTTATTTGTTCTTGAGTAAATGTTGCTGCCAAGTTTGAGCAGCTTTTTTTCCTGTCTTTGAAGAGTTTATGAGAGATCATAGCCACTTTACCTTTGCTAGGCTGACCTGTCTTTTAAATTTTTCTTGGGAGATACACTCACCAATTCATCTGCTGTTATCCTGCTCCGTGTCTCCTGCACTTGTCTGATCTTTCTCCATCAGTGATGCTTTTGTGCTGAGTTTTATCTTGGGTGGTAACAGTACATTTTACAGAGACATTATCTTTCCAGAAATGCCTTTCTCTAGAAATATCTTCATGGCTTTGTCATGCTGAGGGCTCATAATTCAGCTGCAATCAATGGCTCTGCTGAGGTTGTTATCCTTCCTTTGAGTTAATGTATACCAGACTTCCTATCACTGTAGGAACTTGCTGTCAAACTTAATCTTACCTCCATTATTCCACTTCTGAAAGTCATCTGGAGGGATCTCTGCTTCCCATCTGATATTTCTCCTTTGCCACATCACACTGATATTACCTCCCAGTATGGTGCCATTAGTTTGTCTCTCTGGGGTCTGTCCTTAACCAGTGCATAAATGAAAACTGCCTTTGCTTTTATATAGATTTGTACCCATTCTAAAACTGTTTGTGAACATTTAATGAAGCCTCAAATTGTCCCAGTGGGGCAGGTAGTTTTCCTTCCAGTAAATGACTGATAGTTCTCAGAAATAGGGAGCTGGTGACCTGTTCAGCATCGTGCCTTGAGTCAGGAATGAGCACTGATGACACAATCCCAAGTCCTCGGCTCTAAAAGTGAAATAACACTGTATGCTCTTTATCAGGAAGCCATCCCAAGGCTTCTATAAAATGGGGAATGTCAGTGCAAACTTGAGGTTGGGATCTGGAAAGCCATCTGGAGGGTAAATTTAATGGGAACCGAGTTTTCAAGATTCTTGGGTAACTTCAAATAGCGAAGCCTGGATATTGTAGCCACTGATATTTTGATGGATCTGATTTCTTTGGGTGCTGTACCTGCACTTCTCCTGGGCACTGCTGCAAAACCAGACTGAGCTTCACCACTGTTTTTCTTTATGTATTTATTAAAGGTGAGTAGCTCAGGTGTGCTGGTAGTATGTAATGCCACACTCATCTGTATTTGCTGTTTCAGTGGCACTTGCCTTGAGGACATGTGTCAAGATGCATTTTGAACTTTCTAACTCTTGAGCTGCATGCGTAGTATCTCTGAAAAAACCCACCCCAAATGTCCACGTTGCTCCCTGATGCCCCCAATTCTAGTTGTTGTTGTTGTTGTGTTTATTGTGCAGATTAATCTCGAAGCACGGAGTGGTTGTGAGTTTAAGCAATAACGTGGGGTGAAATCTCCTCGGTAACCGAGTTACAGGGAGCGCGTTCCTGAGAAAGCGAACGCTGAGCTTCGCATCCGGCTGTGTAACACAACATGGCACCTCCCTCGCAGCCGGGATTAGTCTAATTCCCCCTGCTGCCTCAGCACCGCCTTGCCTTGCTTCACTTCCCCGGGATCCCAAACAGGGTACACGTTCCCACAGAGGCTGCCGCTTTGGGATTTGCACACAGCTTTGCCTGCCCACCCTCTGCGGCCGCCCTCCTGCCTCCGAGACAGGGAGGAAGCTCCAGCTGGAGCTTCTTAACTTTTAAAGAAACCCCCCAGAAAACCCCACCAAACCCGGGCAAATTACCTTTTGTTGTTTGTTTTGGGTACAGGGTAAGACTATACCAGTTGCGTACAAAGGTTGAGAGTAGCATTTAGCCCCAGATAGGATAATCTTCTGATGACAAAGGTTCAAATTTGCAATTAAATTGCTGCAGCTTAGCAAATCATAGCTTTGTGTTTGTGTGTGAGAGCAATTGGTCTACAGCGGCTGCAAACCTAAATCCTCTCTCTGAGAGCCAAAAGAAGTCAAACTACTCCAGGGTTTTGCTGTGGAAGTGCACAAAAGGGGGGTGTCACTGTGGCTCCCACATGGCCAGAACAGGAGTCTGAATGCTGCTGTGGCTGAGCTGGATGCCAGGGTTTAGAGTGAATTGTGTTGCAGGGTTTCCACTCGCAAAAAAGTGGGTTTTTTTCCTGATTTCCCATTGTTTCACTTGAAACCAGAAAAGCCCCAAATTAGCTTTGTTCGTGGGAATACACAGAATCACACACCTGTGCTGGTTCACAGGTCCTCGGGCAACAAAAATCTAGACAAGAGCGTGCATCTTTTGGTTTTTAACTCTCTGGATCACATTCCAAAGGCGTAATTGAATCCTTGTTGCGTGCACCGAGATCAGTATCTCTGCATGTTCTCCGTGGTTCCACCGCCGCCCTGACCAGCCCTCAGCGTGGGACGTGGTGCAGAGCAGCTCTGAATTCCTATTAGAGGCAACGGGAACCTTTCCAGTGGGTCACGAACCAAGCCTACGGGGAAGGAATCTGCACTCTGCACAGTAGCAGCCCTATTGCTCAAGCTCAGGGCAGATGCAGCGAGTGCGAGGTGGCCTTGAGAGGAAGTTTCCGTGGTGAGATGTCCTAGTATGGGGTGTTTGCATAGCTGGGCATCGTAAAGAGGATTTCTTAGGAGCAGCTTTTAATCTTCGCCGATGTGGAGTTGTGCAAACACCGTTCTGACATCAATCACGCTGATGACACGTGTACACAGAGTAGCAGTCACTCCTTAAATATGGGAATCACAAATACATGTTGACAGAAAAATATATTTCAGCAGTTTCCAGTGCGTGCTGTAATAAGTAAACCGGCCATTGTATTCCACAGAGCTGCATGCTTTAAATGCCTAACAGCGGAGAACAACCCAAAGTGAATCACAGTAATAGAAAAGGAAGTGTTTACATCTCTCAAAACATTCTGTACAATAATCATTCCTTCTTTATAAATTTGATTTCGGCAAATTTGAATCCAAATGAGATGAGGTTTGAAACATAGGTTTTCACGGTAAGGTACAGCTCTCTGTGTAATCTTTTGCAGGTGGCTGTTATTCGTTTATTACTTGTATTTCCATATTGCTTAGCAACCCCCGTCCTGGACCAGGACCTCGCCGCTGCGAGTGCTCTGCTAACATTGATGGAATGGGTGGCTGCTGCCTGGGAGAACGCACTGTTTTGTACTGAAGCCAAAAGCAAACTAATGGTTTCTCATTCTGTCCTCTCCGAATGAGAAATGACGAGGGCCAGCTGATATTTAGCAATGGGATTATAACTCTTGAATTACTGAGTCAACACAAATATTTGGGGGCCCTGTC
Source organism: Gymnorhina tibicen (assembly GCA_013399875.1). Lineage (NCBI taxonomy): Eukaryota > Metazoa > Chordata > Aves > Passeriformes > Artamidae > Gymnorhina > Gymnorhina tibicen. Next base: position 2,498,705 of record VXAZ01007995.1, read on the forward strand.
AAGCATGCAGGCTCAAGTGGGTGTACTTTTCCCAGGTTTTGTGTCCTGATGGCCAAAGCAGGGAGCGCAGGCTCCGAGAGTGGGGCAGGCTGGATTGCTGCTCCCTGGATAACCATTTGCTGACAGAGTTGCTCATGCGAGCAAATAACTACTCATGCTTTGCGCGTCCCTGCAATTAAAGAGGAGCAGCCTACCCCACATTGCTAAGCACTTACTAATGCCTCCTGTGCCAGTGGCACAGCACCTGGATCCCTCAGACAGCCCGTGCTCACCACGCTCCCTGCTTTTGCTCCGGGAGTTACGTAAGTCAACATTTGCGGAGCTGTACCCGAGTCCTCGGCTAACCTCTCAAGCAGAGATGTCCTGATGTTTCAGGGGTTTGTAGAAAGCAGTAACACCTCTGTTTGAGAGCTGGAAAGTTGGGAAAAGTAGACTAACTTTTAGTCTTGAAGTCCTTTCATCAGCAAATTCCACACAGCTCCAGCACAGCTGTGCCTGAGCACTTGGGAGTAGGGATTTGCTGCTGCCGAGCAAAGAGGAGCCACTGATCGTTGGCAGCTTGTGTTTGATAACCATGGCCAAGCTCTTAAATGGTGAAGTTCATAGCTGTGCTTCAAACCCTCCTCTCGCCCTGCAGCAGCCCTGCCTGCCTTGGACAGCAGGCAGGACGCAGTGCAGTCCCCCTTTAGACAGGAAACCTGATTGTCTGACACTGGAAGGGGGTTTGGGCACTAAACTGGTAAAAACTAAAACTTGAACGGTGTTTAAATGCCCCGGGGGGGTCCTTCAGAGCTGTCTCCAGTGCTGTACTAGGGTGTGTTTGGCTGAGAAGTGGTGAGAATAATTTTCTGCTCCATGACAGTGGCCAGATGCCACCCAGGGCCAGGCCATGGCCGAGGCTCTGCACGGCTGTCTCAGGACGTTGGTGGTTTGCGCGTGGTGGCATTTCTTAATAGCAGGTCCTTGTGCCCGGAGGTCACACGGGGGAGCCATGTGAAACGCCTTTGCATCGAGAGGTTAAAAACAACTTATGTTAATTCTGGAGTCCAGCCAAAGTTACCCAGCTGTTTAGCTGCGACTGGGAGCTGACAGACCAAATAAAGGACACATGCAGTTAAAATGTCACTCTGCAGAGACGCAGAGAGAGAGGAAGGGGGAGCCATCAATGGAACCAAAGTGACGCAGGCTTGACTACAGGCAAGGGCTTGGGAGGAGGTGGCCAGAGTGCGAACACTGTGGGCATGTGCTCGGTTTCCCCCAGGTGCTCTGGGAGATGAGACAAACCTTCCTGTGATGTACTGGTGGGTGCTGGGGTGCTCATGGTAGCAAAGGACACCTTAAGCCTTAGCTGCTGGAGTTGTGTGGCTAACTGAACTTTACATTGGTGACTAAGGATGACAAATACCTGATGTAGAATTTACCTTCGTTGCAGGGAAGCAGTGACAAGCAAAAGATTTTTAAAAAATGTCCCATGTATGTTGGTTCCAAAAGCCATGAGCTTCTGTATTTCCTTTCTCCAGATACGGTACTGATTGACTCGTCTGTGGCTGACATTTTGTACACAGCCTTACTTAATTTCTAAATAGTGCCCTGTTCACAGGTCAGTTATTGCTCTGTAAATGCCAAATATTTGGACTCTGAATGCAATGGCCCATGCTTCTAGTTTGAGTCTTCTCCAACTTTATTCTCGCTTCCTCCGTTCTGCCCACAAAACTCACATGGCTGCATGGGAGCACGTTTCGTTGTGTACTTCCCCCTTCAGTGCTTTAACAAGCTGAGCAAACTTGTTGAGCAAACTCTCTACCCAAATACAAAGAAATTCGTCTTCGAACTTTCCCAGCAGAAAGATGGAAACTGGTGAAATGTCCATTTGGATCAGCCTCCCCTGTCAACAGATGGTTCTGCTGAGAGCTTTCCAATGCCTGGCTCCTTCAGCCACTGTTTTCACAGCAGCTGTGACACAAGTGCTGTCTTAAAAAAGTGACATCTTTTCAGCCTTGACGTCACTGCCAGTGGTTGAAAATCCAAACCACCAGTTTTCCAGATTTGTCTGACTTTGTTCTACCTGGTATGACACTGATAGTGTTGTGTTTGGCTGGAATGCAAATGAAATGGTGTCATGTGCAATCCAGTCCAAAAGGTCAAAGGAAGGAAAGTTTAGGGGAAAAAACCAACAAACATAATTTCATTTTCTATCTTTATAGGCCTCCAAATCCTCCCTGATAGTGATGTAAACCAGCAGACATCAATCTTTTCCCTAATGAAAAAGAAGCATAGGTTGTCAAAAGTAATTTACCTTTTAAAGGATCCTAAAGTGTGAAAACATAAGTCCTTTACACAGGAATAGAGATGAACAAAAGGTAGGAAATATTTTTCATAGATGCCTGATGAAGTCTGATTCATTGTGGCCTCATCAGATTTTTTTAATGAGAAAAGAAGGGTAATTTCAAGCTGCAAATCCAGCTTAGCTGCGAAATGAGCCAAAAAAAAAAAAAAGTTGTATCTATCTTTCTGAATGAAGGGGAAAAATAATCTTCCTGTAAAATAATCTAAAAGTGATGCTTATTCTGTGCTTGTGTGCTCATAGCTCACAAAAGCCTTTCAGAAAAGAACTTGCCTTCCTTTCACCAGGGACCTTGAAACGGAGGAGTTGTGTGGCAAAGGTTTCTTAAACTCATTGCCTTGGTTGCTTCCAGAGCTATGAATCCTATTCCTCCTTCCTCCCAGTGTAGTTTCCTGTCCACTGGAAAAAATCTGATCTATTATATATGCAGCCTGTGTTGGTACTTCCCTCTTTCAGAATGTTTCATTAAAAATAGGCTTTCCACTTCTGTTCTCATGCTTTGCTTTAAATGGCAAGTAATGTGTACGGACGTGCTACGTGAAGAGCACCGCCTTTAGAGAAGTAGAGACTTAAACAACACGCAGGTTTAAGGGCTGGAGAGGCAATTATACATCACTCTTCTACCCCACCTGAAATGCTAAGTTAAAACTATTTCTGTTTGCTGCCAGTTTGTTAGGTTTATTTTTGCTATTAGAAATTAAAGCACTAGCCCCGGATTTAAAGTTTTTTTTTTCCTCAACAAACTTCCATTCTGCCCAAAGCTTTTCCCTATTGTAAGACTAATTAAATCCCCTGGAACCTTCAATTACTGCAATTTGTGGAGATTTCTGGTTTTCTGCACGTCTGGAATCGCCAGAGACAGACATTTCTGCCTTTGTGTGTACAAGAGCAAATGATCGGAGTCAGAAGCCGATCAGTCTAATGCCGTCTGACAGAGGGTGTGTGGGATTTTACAGCACTGGAATCAGTGAACTGTTCAAAGTTACTGCACCAGTTTAGAGCTTACAGAGCCAAAGGAACCTTGTGGAAGTTGGGACATGCCTCCCTAAGAGGGGAGGTGCTGCCCAGCTTTGGCTCTCTGGGGTCGGCACCTCACAGCTGTGGCCGGATCCGGGAGCGGGGAGGGAGTGGAGGAGGAAGGGAGCTGTGGCTCTGGCTGCCCTGTGGCTGCCAGCTTTGCCCTGCTGCTGGTCACGTCTTTCAGGCAGGTAGTTTTTACTCTGGTGCTGTAAGTTGGTGAATGTTTACCTGGTGTGGGGCGTAGGGGCTCCCCCGCTATCAGCTGCGGGAGTGGACACGACTTTTCCTCGACACTGTGCTGGCTCTGGTGTCACTTTTCCCAGACATCAGCTGAGGTAACACCTCTGTCCTGCACGGTTCTGTAGGAATGGCTGTCCCCTCACATGCCGCTTGGAAAACACGGTAGCGTGGTTTGCTCATGTAGGGAAAAACTTTTTCTGCTTTTCATTCTCTGTGGCCTTTTGATATTAATAGCTGACAGATTTCCACTTCTTAGCATTTTTTATCTGCTTTGTATATGCCATTTGTTATCTCTTTTGTATATGACAACAGCGTAAGGCTTTTGTTGTACAAATTTTTAATAAAAAAAAAAGCTAAAATATTTGAAAGCTAAAGCGGATATTACTTTTCCCATGGAGTATGCAACCTTCTTTTGATAGCCCAGACCTTTGATAAAGTGTGTTGTAAGCCAGGCACTGTATTCAGAAAGCATTTAAATGTTCGGTGGTGGGCCTGTTTTTCTGTAAGAGATGAGCGTTTTACTCCCAGAGACACAGCGAGAAGCAGTTATAATTACAGACAGTGCTGACACACGACATTCAGCCTTTGCTTCAGTCCCGAGCTCTTTCAGAACCCCAGTGCTTGGGTCTGGTGTCTGGCCTCCTTCTGTCAGAAGGGCTGAGGGGCAGATGAGGCACGGGAGGTGTGAAGGTGTGGCTGCGGGGTGGAGCGCTGTGGCAGAAGAGAAAACCCCATCCTTCATGCCGGATCCTGGGGTGCCGGGGGCTGAGCAGACACCTCCTGCCTGAGCTGCTGCAGGGGTTTCGCACCTGATGCGAGGTACGGCCCAGGAGGCAGAGGAAGGAGGCTCCTCAGCCGGGACGGGACAGGGTTATCCGGGATCAAAGCCCTCAGCAGCAGTGCCAGCAGTGCCAGCCACGCCGCTGGCGCCGTTCTCGGAGGTCTCCTGATGGTTTGGGGAGGCTCTGAAAGCGGAGGCGCGACCCCGGCGTTCGGTGCTGCGGGGAAGGGCAGGCCGGGCTGGCGGGTGCCGAGCACTGAACTCTGGCGAACTCATCTTTCTCACTCTGCTGTTTGTCTTAGAGGCCCTGGGCTAGAACATTGCTGTGGCATTTCACCTCCTGGCCCGCAGCCCATCGCGATGCCGGTGTCTACCCTTGCATAACTGAGCCTTGTTATGAATGACTGGAGAAAGTGCCATTACAGATCTGCTGCTGCCGGGGGCACTCCCCAAAACAACTCACAACAACACCCTGTGTCTAAAAAAAAATCCAGGCACTGCATGAATTCGCAGAGCCCTCGGTGCGCTGATGTTACAGCAAGATCTGGTGTTGCACATGACCCACTTACAGCCTGGGAATGTTTTCAGTTTTGCTTTTTTTCACCTAGAGATCCACGCTCTCCCCTGCGCTGTCCATTTTTAAAAAGGAAAGAAAATAAAAAGACGCAAAAAGAAGGCTTCTCTATAGCTGTGGCTTATGTCCTTGCATAAATCCCTCTGTCATTATGATTTTCACATTGACCTGCTCTTGCGTGTCGTTGTTATTTTGCCTTTTTGTGCAAGATTCCCAGTTCTCACACTCCCTGTCCTTAGCAGCTGAGGTGAAGCTGATGCACACCCATCTTTGTGCACCTGTCTCTGTTTCCTTACTGGTGGTCTTCAGGAAAGTGCCTTTATTTTACAGACAGAAAAAAATGAACAGGAAGGAAATCATGAACTTGAAAGGAGAAGTGTTGAAACTGGTCACAGTGAAAGTTTTTCCAGTGGCATAGCTCAGACTGAGCCACGGCGACAGGAAAGACCTGCCAGCGGGAGAGCTAGAAAGTGTTCTTCCTCCACAAACAAACTGCTGAAACTCCTTGCTGCAATGTGTTTATGCCCTCTGTGAGAGACAGGCATTTGTTCACGTAACCCTTGGCACTGATGGGGAGATCCAAATCTGCTTATCAGCTGTGCTCTGGGAGGGCTGGGAGGGAGCGGGGCTCGCTGTGCTGTGAGGCCTTCGCCTGCGTGTGCTGCCCGAGCCCCGTGCTCGGGGCAGCGTGGGGTGTCCTGCCCGGACCCCATCCCCACGAGGTGTGGCAGCAGGGTACGGACAGCCCCGAGGAGCTGACAGCAGCCCGGTGCGAGCCGCTGGACCCAGCGAAGGAGCTGCGTTTAGCCCCCGCTCGGTGACGGTCTCTCTTAGCTCGCAGCGCTGCTCCTGAACAAAACGATGCACTGCTGAAACATCCCCCCCCGTGCAGCTTTTTTCTACAAGATGCCCATTTTTTGCATCTTTTACGCTTCAAGTAGTGTGGCGTTATCAAGATTTAGCACACGCATCGAGGGTGCTGGATGACTTAGAGCACTGGCTGTAATCTGAGTGCTGCACCTCAAGTTATGAATTTGCTAATTAGCACCTGTCCTTGGCACAGGCTTCTGGTTGGTGGGGAAATCCCATAACCTTTCTGCCTGGAACTGCTCTTTAAACAGGGATTCTGATTTTTGTGGACCCTGATGGTTGTGCTGTGTCGGCTGGTTCACTATTTAATCTTTTCAAAGCACTTTGAAGATGAAAAATGCTGAGTATTATCTAAAAAAGACATTTCAAAACATGAAGCTAGGGAAAGATCTGCATAAATTAACACGTGTTGATTATGCTCTATCTTTCCTTTTCATCTGAATGTAGTAAGTAGTAAGAGAACTGTGAGAATTTGTATCTTTCCTTTTCATCTGAATTTGTTAAACAGTAAAAGGACTCTGTGAATTCGTAATCTGGTTTGAACATCAAACCAAAAGCAAAATTCTTCCTAATCCATCTAATGGATCTCTCACCAGCAGTAGAGTTTTCTTCCATATCTCAGGTTAAGAGTGAAATTTCAGGCTCAGGTCTTGATACTTTCTGGATTGACGAGTCTTGAATGAAGAATTATTTTTCCAGTTCAGCCTGGAGGGTCAGTAACAACTCCACTTTGCAGTGAAAAAAATTATGAGCATCAGTCAAACCCAAGTTGCTCACCCAAATCAGTAGTGTTGAACCAGGCAGTTTTCACTGATTTTGGGAGGGAGCTCTGCTTTAGAAACTCCCGTGATTTTCTTGCCATTTAACAGAGTAACATTAGTTCAGTCATTTGAATGTTTTTCTTCAGTAAATGTGCATGATAATGATAACTTTTTGTACTTTGTGAAATTTATTTCACTCTTGCAAGATCTTTTCAATTGTGAAGTGCAAGATAGTACGACATGGTGATTTGTTAATTTTTTTTGCTTCCAAAATGTGAATTTCTGGAGAAACAGATACTGCTAATTTTAATAGAGGGTATATAGCACAAAAGCTAGTGAAGGATTCTGTCTTGGCTTCATGATTTGAGACACGTTGCAACTGAAAAATCTTTTTTCCCTCTGCAATTTCCAGTCCCAGGGGTGAAGGGAGTTGCAGATGTTTGGTGAAAAATATTGAGGAATTTTAAAACTTCTCAGTGATGGACTGCACGAAGATATGGGGAGTGGAGACAGGCTCCTGATGAGCAGGCAGAGGAAAAGCAAAATCCCATCTACTCAGGGAGAAATTCCAGAAGTCGGAATCTCTCCAGCTTGATGCTGATTTCAGCTGCAGATAGATATTTGATTTTATGCAGCCACCAGGTGAAATGAGAAAAAATCAAAGTGTTGTAGTTTGCTGCTTTTGCTTTGAAGTGTTGCAGATCTTAAAAAAAAAAAAAAAGGAAAAAAACCCCCAACCTGCCAACACAAAACAAGAATCTAACCTTTGAAATGGTAGAACCTTAATTTACCAGTAACCTTTTACCCAGACGTCATTGCCACTGGTCTCCCCAGGGCCAGGAACAGTGGCTGCAGACACGGTCCCCATGATGGTCCCTTAGGATGAGGGGCTGAAACAAGCGGCCAGAACATCATTCCAGAGTCCTCATCCTCAGTTTCCTGCATCTGAGACCTTGAGGTGGCAATGCAACCCCCAATCTCCTGTCAGCAATGGGATATTTCTCTGGCAGTGACACTCAGAAGGGGTTACTGTGTACGTCTGCTGTGCTGTGAAGTTCTTCTTTTTTATTTTAAAATAATTTCCTCTTTGTGCTGTGGTGAATTGTTCCGGATGGAGGTACCTCTGTACTGTGGAATAAAAATTAAACCTCATCTTTTTAACAGAAATGAAAGTCCTTGGTAGACACTGGAGTAGCTCTGAAGCTCATCTGCCAGTCAGTTTGGTGTTTAAGTAATTAAAGAGGTCAGGCACAAAAATATTGCGTACCTGGAGCTTTGCCAGCCTCTTTCTCCCATCTCTTATCATGCCCGTCCATTTGGGATTCTCCCACAAGCTTTGTTATATTCATCGTGTAGATTAGTGGTCTGCAACTATTAACAACAAACTTTGATGCTACAGAGTGGGAATTGCTTGAATAAACAATTTCACAAGTAAATGGAGTCACAGCTCTGAACCAAGAGAGCTCCAAACTTGTTTTAATTTACAGAGGTCAAAAAGTAAATGGGATTGTTGCTCAGGGAGGTAACTTGAGGAGAACATGCAGTGTTCCCTCACAACAAAGGGATGAAGGGCAAAAAATTTGATTGACTTCTGGAGTTTGGTTTTAATTGGCTTTATTTCTACCATCACCAGCACAGCAAGCACCCATGTGAGCAGAGGGATGCTGGTAGGTAAAGGTGCATTTTTTGCATTTTTTAACCATTTCAGAGCATTTCAGTACAAATTCCCCACAAGGGATAAGCAGGAGAGTTTACTCCAGAAAACAGGAGACAGGCAGTGGAGTAGGAACTGCCAAGAGGAGTGAGTCTGGGTCACTGGTAGTTTCTACTTGGGTTTCCCGAGCATCTTTTTTCCAGATGCCCCACAGCTGCTTCCGAGAAAGCAATTTTATTTTGTTTATTTTCTTGTAGTCTGGGTTATTTGTGCAGAGGAGTGGAGTGCCATTTCCAGGCATTTTTAATTGCAGAAGACTGTCACTTCCAGTGCACAGGCAGTCGGGTTTACTGAGCATTTCCTGAGAGATTTAGCAGGATATTGGGAGATCGGCTGAGTGTCTGTAAAACATCTGACGTAGCGCTGCTCACTCTGGATTTAATCACAGCCGTCCTTGGTTGCCAGTGGTGACTGCCAGGGTATTTCTGCCTGTTTGCCAGCCTCTTCTCTCCTGCCCAGCTGCCCCTGCCTGATGGGATGGGGTGGGCAGACACTGCTGCTCCTCTGCCAGCCCGTCTCCATGCGGGCACGAGATGAGGGACTAGGGAATGATGTGGAGAAGGCCCAGTTTTATGGAAGTGTCACATAGCAGTTGGCATTGCTGGAGGAGCACAGGGATGTACAGCAAGCACAGAACAAGCTTCCTTAGAGCTCAGCTGCTGGTGGAACCATTTAATCCCAGGATTATTTTTGCTCAGATCTGTTGGGAATACTGGGGAAGTCTATCACTGACTTTCCTCCTAACCCAGCCAGCTTCCCACCAATTCATCCAACCTCAACACGAGTCGGTGATCAGAAACTTTTCTCCAGCAGAATTCCTGTCAGTATTGCTGCAGAAAGCTGCTCTTCCTCCATGCTTTGTGTTCACTGATAAAGAGACTTTGGCTCTGCATCCTGATCTGCATCGTCCCCTCTTTATTCTTGCATAGCTCTGTCTCCAGCAGTTGAGCAGAAGCCACCACCTGACCCAGGGTGTTAATAAGTGTCACCATCAGCAGGTCCTGGGGCAGGTGCAGACGTCAGGCACGGAGCCTCAGCTCCCCCTGTCCAAGGAGAGGCCGTGCCTGTCCCCCGTTCAGCCTGACCCCCTCCTGCTGTGCTTCCTGGGGACCACACGTGGCCCTGACCCCGGGCACAGGACAAGCTCCTCGCCATGTGCCCTGCCCTGGTGGCATCTCCTGATTCCTGAATGAGCTGTGAAATACTGTGTGTGTGCTTCCCGTGGATAATTAAAGGCGACACAGGTGGCGGTGCCTGCGATGCTTCCCGTAAGTCACAGCACGTAACAGAAAATGAAGTGATAGTTTTAGGTGGTGGCACATGTAGCTTCAGGTGTTTGTTTAATATTCAGCGTTCATGCTCGGTGAGAGCTGGGATGTGAGCTTTCAAATGTTGCTCCATGGCTGTGCATCACTGCACGTTTTTTTCTTGTTTTTCCTTTTCAGGGCCTGACAGATGGTGATGTTTAGATTAAAAGTAATTTCTTTATTAAGCCGACACCCGTGTTGTCAGTGATTTTTAACAGGAGCTTCATTTGTTGAAACAAGACGGTTGTGGAGCTAGAGTGTCTGAAAAGGATGGAGGGCTTTAGAAAGACACCTAAGAGAAATCTGGTGTCTGAAGAGCAAGTAGTGATAGCCACACCCTGGGGCTGGCAAATCCAGCTTCTGTGTCTTTGGTGTTGTGAGTGAGACCTCAAAGGGCACCACAAACCCTTCCTTTCCAAAGCGCTCTGATTTTTACATTCCTGAACGAGGAAAAAGATGCAGAAATTAGCAATAGGAATTCTGGGCAGACTAAAAATAGGCTGTTTTCTTATACTGTTTTCCAGCCAGGAGTTTGGCGGTACTGACCGTGGATGTATTGTGTGAGATAGGTGCTAGAGGCAGCCTGTGCAAGGAGGAAAGGCCAGACCCCTCAAGTGTCCACCTTCTGTCTCAGAGATGGGCCAGCTTCTGACTCGTGGGCCTCCCGAGGAGGGATTAGAGCTTAAATCACGTCCCTTAACAAACAGGGGTCCCTGGTGGGGTTGTGGTGGGCAGGAGGTGGACAATCAGAGATGGGAACGGAGGTTTGCTGTCGGTCGGAGTGCAATCCAAGGCCTGTGGAGTAAGTGCCAGCCCATGGAGCTGTGGATATGGTCCCGTGGGTCACTTCTGCCGCCGGTTGGTTCCCTGCATTCCCATGTTCCTATCCAATAGTTGTCAGGTAGTTCCTGGGGGAAATCAAAATTCCCTGCAGGTCCTGTGGGCAGCAAGCAGTGTGGTTCCCTGTCACAGGCAGTCTCCTGCCACAGCCTGGTCTGATGGCACAGGCTGTGGCTCTGGGCTGCCTTTGGGTTTCTGTACGAGGGAGGTGGGTACTCAGAGACTCTTCAGACTATTTGTAACATCAGACCCATTTTATGGGCTAAAAACACAGTACCCAGTCAGTTAGCTTGAAGTTTTCCATTCAGCACTGTGCTGTAGCATGGTCTTCTTGGGAATAAAAATGTCAGTCAAAGAAAACCAAATTTTAGTTCTGCCACTGAAAGCCATTCTTTTTTTTTTTCTTCTAAGTTCCTATGGGAAGGTAGATAAACCTTCAAAAAATGAAAATGCACTCTCACTAAAATTATTCTGCTTTTGGGGTCACATTTTAATCAAAACCATACCTGCCTTCAGGAAAAAAAAAAGAAGTAAAACTGATTGAATTTAATAACTAAAGGAACATAAACTGTCTGCTTTGAAATGTATAATCTCACATGACATTTATTTCATAATGTGATCAAATCATATATGTTGTTATGGGGACAGTCTTTATTAAAAATGCCATTTATTTTAACAAGTGCAATAAAAAGAAACCCATACTTTTTTATTGTGGTAGAGGAAAAAATTGCTATTAGTCTGCTTTCAGCTAAATGAAAACATCTTTCAAGATTTGTTCAAAAATATTTAAATAAAGTGCTATGGAATTCATTCATTTGCTGCCTTCCAGCATGAATTAAATTATCTTAAATACAATAAATGATATAGAAGAATTTGTTTTGGTTAGGAATATCCTTTGCTGATGAAGAATGAGATCATTTAAATATCACATTTTAATATAGGGCTGTAATTATGTCATTGAAAGCCCAGTTTGATCTTGGTGAAGCACAGAGTGAGCTCTGCAGCTGCAGCCAGAGCTTCTGAAAGACACCAGAGGGGAGCTGCAGGGACACGTCCCCGTTAAAAAGGGAGTGACTGGGAAACCATGGAGCACATCTGGTTTCTGTGAGGTGAAATGCATGGCCTGACCCCGTACAGGGAGTCAGGGTAGGGATGGATTCCTTACCCCATGCTGGTGAGGAGGAGGATGAGCACAGCTCTTGTTCTTCACAGGAGTTCACAGAGCAGGTGCCTCAGTGATGGGAGCACATAGTGCAGTGACAGCCAGATGTGGCCAGAGCATGGGGGTGATGCCTTAGGATTTAGCTTTTATATTTTCAGACCCTGTACTGGTTTAGTGTGTAACTCTAAACCTCCACATAACCTGTTAGCCCCTTTTAGACATAACAAATCCTCTCTGGGCCTGGACTCAAGGACACCTTGTTGTCCCAGGCCCGGAAATATGTAAACCAGTCCTCTGGAAAGGTGGAACAAACTTTGGGTAATGGCATCATTACCTGAAATTGTAATTGGAGAATTAACTCTGATATGCAAACAGACCAAACTTATAAAAGTGTGAAAAACCCGTGACCCGGCGTCCATTTTGAGTGTAGCCCTAGGGCTCTGTACCCATAGTGTGCCTTTATTGAAGGCCCTTCAATAAATACCTGCTTTTTTTCTCTTAATCTTGCCTAGCCTCTGTTTTCCATGCCTCTGTTTCCAGGTAACCATTCCAAGGCATCAGGGGTGCTGCTTTGCTTGTGCTTCCCTCCACACTTCCCTGGAGCACAGTGTTTCCACCGTGGCTCCAGCCCGGTGGCTTTGTGCCCTGGCCTCCCTGCAGTCTGAATCCTCTCATTTCCCAGTCCCACGGTCCAAAACCCGTATCACAGTGTCTGGAACATCTGATCTGGAAGGTGAGGAAGGATGGGACCTGGTTAGCCCTCAGCTGGGAGAGCTCCCGGGAGTACTGGGGCTGGGATCCCTCCCCCTTGCCGCATCCAGCTGGCAGCTCTCGGTCTCTGCCCTGCAGACTGGCTCTTCTCTCCTTTTACCCCAGCCTGAATAACAGCAGAACTTGGGGAAATGTACAGTATTGCTTTATTACACCTGTCAGATTTGCAGATAAAAGTTAGGTGAAGATGGACTTCCATTAATTAAAATTCCAGAAGCCAGACCAAAAGATAATAAATATAACTTCGGTTCTCTTTGGGAACAGTGCTCACCTGAAAACATTGAAGATACTCCTGTTCCCAACCTTGCTGGACTTTATTAGGAAGTGGGGCAGCACCATAATGGAATTAGACTTCATTCTCCACCTCACAAGTAAGAGTTGGGGCCCTAACGAGTCGATAATTAGCCTAATGCCATGAGAAGCACTGAGAAGCTAAAATGTGTGTGGCAACTTAATGGGAGGAAGGGCCTTTGTTACAAGCTGGACAATGCAGTCTAATGGTTCCTTTTGCTTTTCAAATTTTGTGGGGAAAAAAGCCCATCTCTATTAGTCATTATTTCTGCAGATTTTTGGTGCTTTTCCCTTAAGAAGCAAGGGCAAGACCTGGAAAAAGACATTCAGAGTCAGACAAAATTCCATTTGTGGTACGTGGAAAGCAGAAAATAATTTGTGGATGTGCTCTATCTGTGATATTTTCTTGCAGAACTATTTGAAGTTTCTAGCCATGGAACTTGCAGCTATACAGCTTGTAGCCGTATAGGTGTTAAAGAAAGGATCTCTCTACCCTGCCTGGTGATCCCTTCTAAGTCATGTTATTTGGCCATTATTGACCTAAAGCACCCACAGACAACAGGCTGTTTCCCCCACCAAGGCTTCCCTGGCAATATATGCTTGTGTTTTGTTTGTTTATGTGGTTTTTTGCTTGTTTGGGGTTGTATTTTAGTTGTTTTGTGGCTGCTTTACCCGCTGTGGTGTTTATGCTGTCCCAAAGGCAATCAAGCTCAGCTTGACTTTCCACTGACTTCCTGGGACTTCTCTAGCCATGCCCTGTGAGGTTTGCTCTGACAGTCCCTGCAGTCTCCTGGAGCAAAGAGGACATTGTCAAAAATAAGGATGGACAACCCTCAAATTTTAAAAAAAATTGGGTTCATTACAGAAATTAATCAGGGAATGTACAAGCACAAAAAAAAATTTTAACCAAAAACGCCGGGAACGCGGGATCAGAGACACTTTTGCCTGACCGGCGTCAGCCCAGAGCAGAGCTCTGTCGGCCCTGGGTGTATCTCAGCTGGTCTGAGGTACTGAGAATTTACCCAAGTCTCTGTAATAGAGATAGAGGCCAGCACCACCACCGGGCATCCAACCAAGGCTACTCCTATGGCTGAAAAAGCGAAATTCCTCTCGGGAATCTCTCCTTTATACCCCCCTAAATCCTCCCTAGACCGCCCACTGTCCGGCCCCCATGGCTTCCTGCGATTGGTCTCTTCATTGATGAGGTAATTTCCATCTGCCAATGGCTCGTGGCTAGGGTGGAGACAGTCCTTGGGTGATATCATACTGGGTTTTACGATGGGAAAAACCTCATTAATATTCCAGGTTGCCATGGAGCCGAGTTGCAGTCCAACGGTCTAGTTACTAAACATAGCATCTGGCTGCTCCAGAGGGGCAAAGTCTCCTTTAAAACTGAGCTTAAACTTGAACCAACTAGAGTCTAGCACAACCTTTAAAAATATAAAACAACCTTACAATTAATTTAAAACATTCCAAAACCCATTAAAATACACAAAATGGCTTCAACATTAGCAGGGGAAGAGGGAAAGGAGGTCCAACTTAATTGTATTACAAACAAATTGTGCTCTACTAGTGTAGAACTCAAAAGTAAAATCCAAATGACCTAAACAGTCAAATTATATTCCTGGAAAAGGTGAAAAAGTTGCCCCTACTCGAAAGGAAATTACAGACGGGCAAATAAATATGAGAATATAAATAAATAGCTTAAAACTGAAACATTAGGATTTTTAACGACTTATTTAACAATCAACTATATTTAACAATTAACCAGTCAACTGGATCATAATTAACTGGGTCACAGAACATCATGCAAAAACCAATTATTTTAATTTCATATATGACAACATGGACTGACTTGATTCTTGGCAAAGAAATTAATTGTGGATGGCATTAGAGACTTCAGGATGAAATGCTATAACCAAGCTTCTTTCTGAAGTACCCGAGAAAACGCTGAACCCAAATGTAGTTTGGGTCTGAAAGTCAATGAATAGTTAATGCAGTTCCATGACAGCAAGTGATGTTTAGGTCAACAGTGTTCAACCAAACAAAAATGTAACTCTCTCATCTGAAAATCCAGCAGTTTAAGGATCAGTCTTAGCTAAGTACAGCTCCCAGTGTTGTTTATTCTATACCTAACTAGCTTAGATCTGTTATAGGTGGAGAACTAGGTCTAGGTATGATAAACAAATTGGTGGTTGCATCCATGCCAGAGCTTTTCCTGTTTCTCATAAGGAAATAAGATTATTGGTCATCAGAGCGGCAGTATTTGCCGTATTTTATCTATATAAGTCTGTTTCAAGAAATAAAAGGCATGGTAGAAATACTCTTTGAAAGTATAAAACCACCAGTGATGCAGAGTGATGCCCTGGAGTGGAAGTGTTTTAAAGTGAATCACGGTTGTGGAACTGGTTTACCTAAACTCATTGGAAATCAGCAGAGTGACAGACCCAGCACATTAGCGATGAAGGATTGCTCCGTGACGCCGTTCGAGGCACCAGGTTGGACTCTGTGCAATCATTTCCTTCTAAATTGGTTGTAGTCCCCTTTCAAATTGTCAGAGTAGTTTTCTTCTGCTTCGTTGCACTTGAGAAGCAGGTGGACAGCAAGCTGCTCGGGCTCGTTTGATCCACGCGCTGCTGTTCAATGGAGAGAGCAAATCAGACTGGAAGGGATTTCTGGTGTGGCTGTGCCGTGGCTGGATTAACAACAGGGAACTGCTGCAACCCAGGCAGGAGGACATCTCTAATTCTGTGTTTCCTGGGGCATATTAAAGAAGACAGTGATAAATTTAGCTCCTCAATGCCAAGAATGGCAAGTGTCAGTGTGACACTGGAATGCAAAATGTATAAAGTCAGCCATCACTGTGTGAAACATCAATTTATTGGTTTTGGAGCACAGAGTGGTCTAGTTCTTGAAGTACAGGAGATTTCATTTGATCTAGCTCCCAAATCACTTTGGGAGTTTCCACAGGCCTGCTTTCCCATCAGCCATCCCTCAGGTTCCCCCATCTGAGAAAGGGGGGGAAAGACCAACTTGGCAGGGCTGTGGGGCACAATTCACAGAAATCTGCAAAATCTTTTTGGTTTTTTGCATGCAGAATGAGGGGTGCACATGGCTTTTGTCAAGGTGTTCCAATACTCTCTTGCTGCACTGGGCAATAACACAAAAGATGCCAACTTGTTCTCCGTGTTTGTTTCCTACAGAGGTTCCTTTGCAAGGACGAGCGCTGGCTTATTTGAAAATTCACCTGAGGTTTAGGCCATAGGTTGTGAAACAAAATGAGAATGGAAAGAGAACATTTCTTGTCAAATGGATTTGTGTTCTCTCATAATGAGAAATCAGCATCCTGCAAAATGAATTTGCAGATAAATTCCTTGGAGCTGTTCCCTACCTTGATCCTAGTGAAAGCTTAGCCTGATCTAGGGAAAGGGCACCCAGGCAGTAATTTGAATAGCACCTCTGCAAAGCTTCTTTCATCATTGAGTCTTACAGGGCGCCTCAAAGTTATGACATGAGCTGCACAAAGCATCCAGGCGCATCAAGTGTGGTCACGCAGAGTGAGTGGTGATATCTTTGGGGCTTTTCACTTGTCACTTGTCTCAGTGACAGCCTCGGCGGAGAGTAAACTCTCCCTGCCTTTGAAGAACCTCACAGAAGCCATTGCTCCTGATGCAGCCAGATGCTGGAAAAGATGTGCACATCAGTGATGGTCCTGTTTATCTCCTCTTTCTGTGCAGAAACTTGGCACAAAATGTTCCTTGAATGTCTCTGTCCTTTGTGAGACCATCAGACTGGGTTAACTTAAGTGCATATACGTAACTTGATTTTTTTTTGGCATACTGTGGATTTGTGCTGGTTTTTTCTCCCACATGTGGTTTGCCTGAGCAAGGCACGCTCAGTTAAGGAAAGCCCAGGCACTGCAAGGAACCCGGTGGGTTTGTACTCCCCAGCTCCAGTGCAAACTGCGTAATCATCTGATTCTGAATGTGCTTTCCTTAACGTTGTGCTTGGAGACTCACGTGTCTGCTGGAGGGCCAGGATGCAGAGTCTGGGGGAGCAGGGAGGGCAGCTCCATCAGCAGGAGCTGACACAATGACAGAGGAGGAAGAAACGACATGGCAGTATGGGGACAGGAAGCGGAGGCCAGGAGACTGGCACAGCACCTGCTGTGTTTGGAGATGAGAGGGAAGCATTTGCCTGTGTCAGGGGGGATCTTGTGCTTTCAGAGCAGACTGAGTTGCTCCTTGCTGGCTGCCTCACTGCCCAGCCCTGATGGCTCAGAGGCTGCCCTGAAACTGGAGAATGGAAAGAGCAGTGAAGAGAGGGTGGGCAGGACACAGCTCAAGTGCTCTTGGCAAGGAGGGAGTCGCCAGCTCTTCTACCACATTTTCTCCCAAGAGCCACATGCTGGGGACACAGCTCTGGAGGAGAACCAGCAGCAGATCCATCCCTGGGCGAAGAGGTAACTGCAGGGAGCAAAGGAAAGGAGAGCGGTGAAAGGAAGGAGGAGGCGGAGTGTCCCCACAAACAGGGCTTATTGGGTTTACTGACGTGGGTTTGGAGAGTGTCCTGAGTACATGTGGAGCACAGCCCTGCCATGCTGCTGGTCCTTGACTCTGGTCTCTGTAAATTCCCCCTCCCTGCACGTGGACACCCAGCTGCTGCTGTGCCTGAGAGGCAGCACAGTGAGACCTGTAAACCCCGAGCCCAGGAGAGGCAGAGCTGGGCTGAGCCACGGCCTCAGGGCACGTCCTTTGTCCCTGTGCCCACAGCCCCAGGTGCCACTGGACACCATCACCAGTTCCCCAGGTGCAGCAGGGTGGACACCCAGATGGAAACAGGCACAGGAGCTTGGGGCTTGAAAAAGGATGCTCCAGCCCAGTTAATCTGAGTCCTGGCAGTGCTGAGTTAGGAAGCCTTCCACTGCTCTGCAGCACCAGGATTTTCTATGCTGTTTACTGCTGGTGGCCTTCCCCGGTGAGGCTTCCTTTCTCTGACACTTTATACAAATATAAAATGTGGGAAAGAAACAAAATGACACATAATTCTTGACTCAGAATAGAATAGGGCTGGATTTTCTTTTAAAAATCCCTCTACCCACAGATCCTGTGAATTGCAATGGCACAAAATTGTTAAATTGCTTTACATTTGGGAAAACTCAGTTCATAAAAAATTGCTAACAATTTATTTTTGTACTACATGGTTGACATCCTTCTCTCTCTCTCTTTCTCTCTCTCTTTTTCTCTTCTCCTCTCACTCTCTCTGCTGGTTATATGCTGGGTTTTTTTCTCTGCATGTCTACTGAGATTCCAAGAAAAACCCAAGTGTGTCATACAACATTGCTTTCTGATTTGCAAGTTAAATAGTTTACATAGGCAAAAATGTGGAGCAATTGGAATATTCCCTACCCAAACACTTAGGGACTCAAACTGCACATTTTAGCCTGGCAGGCCTCCACTGATATTTTTAGCTCAAAAAAACCCATTCTGAAGTAACAAGGAAAGACAGATCAGATCTAGGAAAAAAAAGAAAGTTAAGGCACTGTTGGACATGTTTTGTGAATGTTGCAGATTTGGTGTTAGTTTACACCTTGCCCTGTGTGCTCAGGAGTGCAGCACATGTAGTCTCTGAAAGTTGAGGCCCTTCTGAAATGCCTGTTCCCAAGATGGGGTTAGCCTTCTTGCTGATTGATTTAGTCTTTTGGAAACAGGCAAACCATCAGGAGCTTTCTGCTCAGACAGATTAACATTCGTAGCCTGCTGGTTTTTAATTAAAAAAGCCATTTAAATACAAGGGTTGGGGCTTCTGCCAGCAACCATTAAAAATACTTGTTTTGTAATTATCCCCCAACCCCTTTTTCTATTTAATTCTTTCAATTTTTTTTTTTCCTTTTGTTTCTCTGAAGTCCTTGACAGATTGTCCCTGTTCCATCTACCTGCTCTTGTGGCATCATACCTCCCACCAAAGTTAGCAGCTGGCTGCAGACCTCATGCCAGCCCTGCTGCAAGCAGCTGGCAGGAGGTGTGGGAAGGATGTGTTCAACATCCGTTTTCCAGTGACTGAGTTTATCCTCTGCCTCCTGCTTGGAGGATTAGGGGCACAAGCCCGGCTTTGTCACCGCTGCGGGGACGGACCTCTGGGGCACGGTCCCACCAGGAATTCCCCCAGAGTAAACGTGGCACTGTTTGCACACTCAGGAAGGGGATGTGCCAGGGGTGGGACAGACCCTGCGTGGAAACTTAAACAGGTCTTAGCTCATCTGCCAGGTAGTAAACATGGTTTAGCTGTGCTGTGTGTACCTCTGCTTGTGTCTCATGTGGAGACTGGCGTGTAGGAGTTATCCAGACAACCTTACCGAGGCTGGGCCTCTGTTCAAGGTGGTTTTCAGTTGATGGTCTTGAAGGTCTTTTCCAAACTTAATGATTCTCTGTAGGGCTTGGCTGCATATTCTGTATCACTGGGTTCTACAACAACCCTGGCTTCCTCCAGGCATTACGCCTGTGCTAGATTTGTAGCTGTAGATATATTGTTGTTTGGGCATCTGTATGCTCACTGGAAAGGTGGTGACCAAAGGCATTAACCTGAGTGGTGGCTGCCTTTTGATTGCTTCTGAGGAGTTTACATCTAATGATTTTTTGTCTTCTCAAGTCTTGTTGGACTATGGCCTTGGGCTAGTGCAGAAACCCTGACCCCACAAAAGGAGGATCATCATTCAGCAGCCTTGTTTGCACAGAACCTCTTATATTTTTACTGCTCTGGAGCAGTGTGTGGGGCCATATAAATCGATGGGGGAAAGAGACAATTCCTGTTTTGGCAGCTGACAGGTGACTGTCAAGTTCTCAGTTCATTTTCATTTACAGTAAGAGTCTCACTTGTGAAGTTTCAGTCTGTCCTGATCGTGTTTTGTCCCTTCTGATCCCTCAGCCCATTGCTATCTTCAGCTCCCTCTCCTCCCCCTGCCTCTGCAACCTCCTCAGAGGGTGTTTCATTACCCCCATGCACGTGCTTCAAACTGCTCAAACCTTGGAGGCAAGATTGTTTGTGGCTGGCTTGCCTTGGTGCTGCAAAATGGGGAGGGGAAGTTCAGGTTTGGTCACCCCTGGTATAAACAAAAGGTGCCCCTCTTTGCTCCTGCCTTGGTCTCCTGGCTGTTGCAAGCTCCCTTTTCCTTCTGTTTTTTGCAGCCTTTTCGCTGCCTTTTCCTCCTCCCCGGCTGCAGTCCCCTGGTTTAGTGTTACTGGTTTGAAAACTGTGTGTGATGATAGTGCTTTTGACAAAATATTCTGCAGTTAGGAACAATTCCTTGGGGCGGCCTGCTGGTATTAGGCTGAAGGCCTAACCTCCTCCAGCAAATATTTAACACCAGAATGATCTCGGTTTCATCTGGCTGAAAACATCCCACTGTGGTCCTCGAATCACAAGAAATCTTTCCCCCGGTAAATTCAGACAGCTGTATTCTACACAGATTGATAGCCAAATAAAGGACCAGCCCCTCACCTGCTTTTAAATGCATACTTCTAGATTTTCCTTTAATTTCTGATGGCAGTTTTCAGTTGTATTCTCCAGATAAAAATGATCCACGTGCTATTTTACAAATATGCAAATGCCACTCTCATCTGACTTACAGACTGCACAAAAGCTTACTAAAAAGTGTTGGAGAAATATTAAGGCTTGTAAATGTCTCTATTCAAATCAGTGCTTAAAATTATCTTCGATTTGTGTTGGAAATGCAGTAAGACTAGAGCAGAATACTTTTGAAATCCCACTTGAGGTGATTATGTAAGTTATATCTGCTATCCAGTGTAAAGTCCATGGACATCTTTTCATCCCAGGGGGGCTTTTTTTTGAAGCAGTATTTCCCTTGCCCTGGTAGGCCAGTGGTATCAAACACCACCTTGCACTTGCAGTGTAAATGTCAGTAAAATAACTTGTTAGAAAAACCCCAAACATTGATTTTTCTTGTTTGCATTTTCATTTGCTTTGACAGACACTAAGTGAAGGAGTGCAAACTCTTAGCCTGGGGGCTGCAGAGGCATTAGAGCAGCAGCAGGGAGGACTAAGCAAAGCAGGTGGCATTTACTTGGTCCCTGCTTGGTGCCAGGCTGGCAGGGAGCACTCGAGGGGAGCAGTGTGAGCAGACAGCTCTGCCTCCAGTGACTTCTTACAGTGGTCGCAGGAGAAGCTGCAGAGCAGGGGGAGGGATTCGCCTCAGTCTCGGACCAAAAGCGTTCATGGAGAGGCATCCTTCTTCCTGACCGAGCCAGCCAGGCTGCCGGGCCTCTCGCTAATTTGGGACCCTCGAGGTCCTGTGAAGGTTTCCCTGGGAAGGTGTCTTCCCACAGCACTCTCCAGCTCTCTCTGGCAAAGCCAAGGATACCAGCAACCTCCTTCCTCCCTCGATTTCCCTCTGCCTCCATGCAGACCCCTCTGGGAGAGCAGCTGGCCCATGGCAGGTCACCGCATCGGCCCGTGCCTGCCCACCCAGCCCGGGAGTGACAGCCTGTGCTTGGCTGGTGGCATCCAAACCACCAAACTATGACATTCCAGCAGTGTCCTGGGCTCTGCTCCCATCTCCAGAGAGTGGCCATTCCCACGCTAACCCAAAAGTTAACCAGTCACCTGCTGGTCGTGGACCTGCAAAATGCTATATAAACATGTGCAACCCTTGCTTCTTCAATACCCAGCGAGCAGGTTTTCTAAGTGACTCATTCCTGTGCCAGGCCAAGCTTTCTCGTGCCAAAGAGATGCAGAGCAGAAGTTTGCTCCTGTCCTAGCAGAGGTTAGTCCTGCTCTTGGTGTTATTGCAACAAGGACTGAGATCTGTGTTTGGACAGCACAGGCCAGAAGTAACCAGACCGTGAAGTGGAGATTTTGACTCACGATTCAGAGTTTACAGAAGTAGCTGTGCCTGCCAGATCATACCTGTTTAAAGCAGCTGGAATGGGTCTTAAGGTTCTTTATTCTTAGTACTATTTTGCTGTCAGGAAACAGCCATGAAAGCCAATAGCAAAGCATGTGTCTGATCTCATCTCCTTTCAGAGCTGATTCTCAGATAGGATGAAGGCTTTTTGCTGCTTTTGGTTACTAGATAAGCTCACATGCTGAGAGCTCTAGGTGGATCTGAAGGATCAAACCCTGTTTATAATTCATCTGTGCTCAAGGTGAGGCTATGTGATAGAATTTCCATTTTTATAAGTTTGCTTTAAAAAAAAAAAAAAGAAAGAAAAGAAGAAATGGAAATACACCAAAGAGCTTTGTTCAAAGAGCCCCACCTTAGGAAATGGCAGAATGAAGTTGGTTTTGGTCTCTTTTCTGAACTCTTGCAGGATGGTGTTAATAACCTTCTTTTAATGTAGATTTTGAGCGTGCAATACATGCAGAGAGGGGAGTGTACTGTGTTTAACATGTCTGTAAATGCCAGATCTTGCAAAGCACAAAAGTCAGACTTATGTGGGCTGACAATGGCTAAAAATCCTCTTATTTCTTTGTGTCATTTATATTTTGAATCAGGGGGTTTGTACAGAATTCCAGACGTTTGTTGAAGATGTCCCTGCTCATTGCAGGGGGCTGGACCAGATGACCTTTAAAAGGTCCCTTCCAACCCAGGCTAGTCTATGATTCTATGATTCCATGTTTACAGAAGTGCTTTATTAATTTTGCCATGCAAAATGCAGAGTTGATCATTATATGAAAAGCGCCATTTGAAGGAGACGTCCGGTTGGACCAAGAGAAGGAGCAGTTTGTGAGGTGTTGCCACTGTTTCCTCTCTTAGTCCGGGGTACCCCAGACCCAAAAACATTGTGGGATTCCCATTTAGGCCTGGAGGAACCCCCCATGGCCTACAAGGAATGAGAGGTGGCGCAACTTCATGTTTTACTATGAAGAACAGAAGATGCTCACGAAAAATAACGCACTGGTGCCAAGATCTTGGCACCTTGTGGAAGATCCTGTCACCACCCAAGTGATTTTCCCGTACAACAAAAGTCTGGGGAAAGTTGCCAACGCCTGTTATACTGAACAATGTAATATATGCACTTTTTTTTCTCACTGCAAACATTTCTGTGTAATGCGAGATGCCGATCTGTCTGAAAGCTATTGATGGGTTCTGCGCCGTCTCATGGGAGCGCAGGGGGAAGAGCGAAGCAGTATTTTTTAAGTGATATAGTCATATAATATCTTTGTTTAAAAACATAAAAATCTAACTGCCTTAACACTCCACCACATAATTCCGCAGGACATGTGAAACGCGGCACGCTGCAGCACTTAGTCTGTGAAGGATTCCCTTGTCACTGTCAAAATTGTTTTAGAAGTCTAAATTAATGCATAGCACTGCATTTATTAAAATGTGAAATAATCATAAATTTTTCATTCTTTGTACACTTAAGCTAATTTTCACATAAATGAAGCACTTGGCAGTTGAAATTCCACATATGGCTGACAGTGATGTTTGATGTCAGAACAATGCCCTGAGCTCCATGCAAATTAAACATTTTTTAATTATTCGGGATATCCATTCTTCTTTTATAGTGTGTCTAAGCAGAATATTAAAAGGAATTTTAAGTGTAATGTATTGTCAGCAGCTGACTCCATCAGCCAGGGTGAATCCTCTTGCCTCTTCTGCTGCTGAAAGGGAAGTGATCCAAAGTAAAAATTTAAAAAGCACAAGAGAAAGTAAAACTTTTCTTAAGCTTCAGACACTGTCTGGCTTAAGGGGAACAGACTGAGCCTTCCCTTCCAGCAGTGACCTTTACGGGCACAGGACAGAGCAGAGGAGGCTCTCCAGGGCAGGGAGCCGAGCCAGAGGCACATGTTGCTTTTGGAATGGGAGCTCTGGAACGGGAACTCTGGAATGGGAACTCGAGCTCTCACTGTTGCTTCCCAGGCACCAGGTTTCAGTTCCCTGTGACACAACCACTGGGTTTCCATGACAGTGGTGATGTCATTGCTCGGGCAATTCCGCGGTTGGCAGTAATTGCAATCCCAACCACGCTCCTGGCATGCTGGCCAAAGGGCTGGGGTGATCTGGGGCTGTGCGTTTTTCTCACTGTTTTACAGAGATGTTTGAGAGATAAAGACCTGGCCATCCCTGAGTTTCGGTTTCTCCTTTGGCACTGTCTTATTATGTGATCAGCGTCTTTATGCCAGATCTTTTTACAGCTGACTAAAGGCGAAGAACTGGACCCCAAATTTCATGGGTGTGCTTAGGTGTCTTTAGTTTCCTTTAAGAAAAGGAAAAAAATTCTTAAAAAGCATCTTAAAAATGCCTCTTCCCATGTCAGTTTAAAAACGTTTAAATATTAACTGAAGAAAAAAAAAAGAAATCCAGCCTGGTATCTCTAGGGCATTGAAGGGTACCCCAGCCCTTCTCTCCCCCTGAGACTGAGGGATGTTGGCCTGAGCTCCCAGTTAAATATCAGATTTCTAAATAACAGAGGCACTTTTAGGAGACAAAAATAAACAAAGCCTACTTGGCTCCAGTTTAGGCAAATGAAAAGTTTTTCTTAACTTTGGCTCAGTGCTACCACACCAACTGGAGTGGAGAGACTTTCTCAAAAGTGGGATAATGCATATCCCAGGGTCTCTTGTGCAGATGATTTGGGTCTAATCTGTGTAGTGATCTGAAGTCCTAAGACAGTACAAGCAATAGTCCATTCTTTGTCACATCTGTTGTCATAGGATTGCTTATGAACACTGACTATTGTTTAGGAGCATTGCTTTGCTAGGCTGCTCAGAATTTATTTGCACTTTTAGTAGCACTTGTGATTATTTTTAAACGTGAGTACATTGATCTTAAGAAGCTGGAAGCAAACCAACATGTAGTAAGTGAGGAATTATGGTCTTTGATTATCAGTTCTTCAAAAAAAGAAAAATTTTAGTTTGAAAGAGAAAAAAATCACCCCCAGTGGAAATTAAAAGGGATGTTCCAAAATGCCAAGGAAGTTTTGCTGAATTTCAGAAGAAGCCATTGATTCTGCCCTGTATTTATTTAATAGTGGATGACTTGAAAAATTAATCAGGCTTTTACTTTCCTTAGGTTTACTTTTCCTTTTGTGTAAAAGCAAGACCTTTTTGCTAACTATAACCTGTGTAAAACTTTGCCATCCTGTCCAGGTGCTTTGTTTTTTGAAGGTGGGAGGATCCCGTGGTCACGATCACAGGCATTTGACTTAGTTCTTGTTCTTGAAACAAAGACAAAGCCTTGAATCCCACTTGTTGCTTCTGGGTGGGGCTTTTTTTTTTTTTTTTTTTTTTTAAATCATCTGTCCTCTGGGTAAATTTAAATCTCTGACCCCCTCTAGCTGCTGTAGGAAAGAGCTCCTTGACTCCTTGCCTTCCTCCCCTCCACTTCAGACATGAAGGGTGAAGTTCTGAGGAGGTTGGGGCAGGAGAGCTGAGGAAGGTTTTTGGCCCAGAGGAAGAGGAGATGAGAGTGAAGACATGGAGCCAGTAAACCTTAATGGCTCAAGAGTCAAAAAGTAGCTAAAAAGCTTCTAGATTATATGGGGGAGAGATGTCACACAGTTTTTCAGTCATCTTACTTTCTGTGGAAAGGCTTTGGGTTTCGAAATGTGGATGTAAGCACTCCAGTAAGTTCTGGCTCCCTAAACCTTGCTCCCAGGGGTTTCATGTGGAGGATCAGCTATTAAAGATGTACAGAGGAGCTGTTAAAGATGAGAAGGAAAAAATTCTGACACTTTGAAAGTATTTTTTTTCTCCTCTTCTCCTGTTTCAGCTTGAGGAGTGAAAGCTTCAGTGCACTTATTAGCTTCCCAGTTAATGAGATCTTGAAACAGGGGTGTTTTGCTTTGCTTTCCCCTGGCTCATCACACCGCCTTCTCTTTGGAGAGTGGCCACAGAGTGAAGATGAGGAAAGAAGAGTGCAAGACTCATTTATGTGCTGGTTGGTTGTTGTGAGCAGAGAGATACTGAGTTGGCTTTTTTTCAACTCAGTCCTTCCCCTGTGTGTGTTCCAAGCTCGTTTTTTTGGCACCTTCAGACGTGGTGGGTAGCGTGCTGTTCACAGGCAAAAAATGCTTGCAAACTTTTGTCAGGCACCTCAAAATGCAGACATGAAACTCTCGGGGACTGTCTCTGTTCCCTTTCTTGTTAAAACCCTCTACCACCTTCTCTATTCGTACAGTAAGGCAGAGCTAGGAAATAACGGGCCGTCAGATCAGGTTCCAGCAAGAAGTTGCAGTTAAATAATTTTGGCAAGTACCACATACAGGACATGAAAACTATGGCTAAAGGAGAATAATTTCTTGTTCCTCCTTGTGGGATTTCCGGTAGGTGATGAGACTGGACTAGAAGGCATGGGAAGAATAGGCCTCTGTTTTGGGAGGAAGGTGAGAGTTAAAGGCATTCAGACAGAGAAACTGGTCTTGCTTAAACTGTCAAAAGATAGAAATACTACCGAATACCTGAGCATTGGACAAAGCTGCAGAAATACTGAATAGCCCTCTCAGTCGAGTATTTCATATTTTCTTATTTATGAAGTGAACTGTTCCCCAAGTAGCCATCAACTCCTTAGAATTAGATGTGGATTAGGTTGGTGTGTGTGTGTGTGTGCACGTGCATTCTTCTTCTTCAAGCTGCCCAGTGTGAATCTGGTTTCAGAGACAAGTGGATCCACGGTAGTGTGGGAACAACAGGGACAGCTTCATAAAAGAGGTGGCAGGAAGACAACCAAAGTATTGTGAGTTTGGCTAAGTTTTAGGAGAAGTTAAAGACATGGGCTGAGTTTGGCTACAGTGTTAGCCCTGGCTACACATAAATGCAGAACTCTGAAGGAGAGGGAGGTGAGTTGGTCTATTTGTAGGTAAAAGAGCAAAGTGAAGCCAAACAGAACATCTGCACAGAGCAGCAGGACCCCTGGAAAGAGAAACTCCTCCATCCATCTCCTCTGATAAAAGCCCAGTTAAACCTGGCACTTCTTCAGGTCATGAGACAGAGCCTGTTCGGGCTGTTCTCACAGGGCTGGTGGAGCTGTGCTCCGTCAGCAGCCTGGGACAGGCCAGGACTGCTGAGAGATGTCCCTCCCTTTTCCACACGCTCCAACCACACTTCTTATCGCTTCAATCCAAAGCAGGTGTTTCAGCAAATAAACAACACTTTTGCTGTGCCTAAAGGTTAATAAGGTTAGTGCTGGGAAACAGTGAAGCCTGAGAAAAGTGGTTCTGCACGGACTTGTAAGGGTTTAACAAGCTGCTCTGTGGAGGCAGCTGGGACATGCTGGGGCTGCTACTGAAGAGATTGAACCAGTCTAATGAATTGGTGCTCACAGCAGGTATTGTTGGGGATGTGGCATCTAAAGATGGATGGGATTGCATCCCTAGGCTTTCCTGGCTTCAGTTGTGTTCCTCCCCTTGCTGCTGCTGCTGCACATCACTAATCATTCCATTAAAGTTCAGGAACAGTGTCCTGAAATTAAAGAAAGGCCTGTAAATGTGGCAGGATAACTCATAGTCCCCCTTAGCTCCTCACTTATAGTAAGAACTACTCAAGTGATTCGGAGAAG
Organism: Gymnorhina tibicen; assembly: GCA_013399875.1. Taxonomy (NCBI): domain Eukaryota; kingdom Metazoa; phylum Chordata; class Aves; order Passeriformes; family Artamidae; genus Gymnorhina; species Gymnorhina tibicen. The sequence goes on from VXAZ01007995.1 coordinate 2,525,898, forward strand.
GCTGGGGGATAGATTTCAAGTGTTGAGGGGGGAATTGCTCTTTTTCTGTTGCTTTTCTTACATCCAGGAGGGGTGACAAGGAATAACAGGGAGGTCAGGATATGTAGGAATAGCACACCCAAGTTTTCATAGCATATTCTCTTCAGCTGAAATGTGACCTCCTGTGCTGACTGGTTGAAAAGCTGGGTGAAAAAGAACCTTTGACTGTTCCCTCATGAATATTTGCACAGAAGGGAAGGATTTTTTTTCTTACCTAGGAGAAAAAAAGAGAACAGAATAGGAAAAAAACCAAAAAAGGCATCAGGAGCCAAAAGGACCGTTTATCATCTTTAAAAATATATTTTCATTTTTACACAAAACTAAGCAAAGCACTTTTGTTGCCTTAATAGGAAAACAAGCAAGGTCCTGGATGTTGCGTTCTTTGGAGTAGGCAGTGGCAGCGACAGGGACTGCTGCAGTGACAGTTACCCTTCAAAAACAGGCAAAAGGCATCCTCTCTTTTGGTTTTGTCAAACCCACCACGGTTTGGCCATTTTGCTAAAATGAGTGGAATTCCTCCCTTGGTGGGCTTCTGACTGCTGCTCAATAGGATTAAATTAGAACTGGGATTCTTCTAAGAAAAGGCCTGGAATCAATTGCAGTATTGACGCCATTCCAGAAAAGAGAGAGCCAGCATGAATTCAATAAGCCTCGAAAAATGTCCAGTGCCTTTCATTGCTAAATGGTTTCTGAAAAAAAGGGGTTTTTTCCTTGTCTAGGTCTTTAATTAATCTTTCTTCTCATAGTCTCCTGTCATCTCCGGAACAGTGAAATGTATTGCATGACTGACTCATCCTGTCCTGTGTATCTGGATTAAGAGTTTGGGTTGGCATATGCAGACAGTATTTACAAATATGGGGGCTGGAGGACTGAGCCAGGTAAAGCAATTCAACTGTCTGATAAAGCTTGTGAGTGCTTTGTCAAACTTTCAAAGGCTCTAACATGGCTGAGTTAATTAGTAGGAATTAGATGACTTGAAAAATCTCACTTGGTCCCTTGTCTGTATCCTTAGGTCTGTGAGAAGCATTAAATGTTTTAAGATCTGGACCAAAAGGTCTGTGGAAGTCTAAAAGAAAATACCCATTGACTTCTGTGTCTTGGATCAGACTCAGATAACTGGAGGAGGAGCTGGGAAGCACATGTGTGTTGGAAAGGATGTGCTGTAGGCTCTGTCTGGGTTAATGAAGATTGAACCAGAATATGGGGCAAAACCAGAACTTGAATCCAGCATAAGAATATGAAAACTTTAACTTTTGGTGTACAAGGTTAGGATGAGTTGGCTGAGAGAGGGGATTAAACGGGCTGAGAGCATTCCAAGACCTTGTTGTTTCCCCACTGTATTAACACTGAAATTCCTTGCACCACTCTGGTTTTCTTACCATCACTAATGTTGATGTAGGACAATTTACAGTGCCTTTCAGGATGGCAATTAAAGAAGCCAACAACCACATAGTCAATTAGTGGGGAAACAACAATCAATAGAACATACAATGAGCCCTAACTAGCAGGAAGACAATTAAGACACTGGAGATAAAACAGTGACCAGTGACAAGTGCTAAATCTCTTGCCAGGTATGTAGGTGAGAGGAATAACCCTGGTCCCTGGGGACAGCTAGGTTCTTCCCTCAGCCTTGCTACTGACACACCCCATCAGCTTTGCCAGATCTATCAAGTCCCGAATTATTTGTGCCATAGTATAAGTCTTCAGTTCCTTCAGGAACAGAAGTAGCAATATGTAGAGTCTACATATCTCTGTAGGTGCTGCCTGGTCAGCCATAACCTCCTGGTGCCAGTGATTGTTCTCACACACCCTCGGGGCCATTCAAAACCTTGGAGGTGAACTTCACAAACCATGGAGCTGATTTTTCAGGGTGTGAAGCTTTTTGGACTCTTTGCTTTGGCCCACTTTATCAGCATCAGTTTACTGTGAGTTGTATTGCGGCACTTTTAAGGAAGGGCCATTGCTCCGAATCCCACTGGGTTTGCAAAGAGCAAGGGAAATGCCTTTGGGCTGGCACTGGGCCTCCACGGCCATGGGGAGAGATGCTGCCTGTTGAGTCTGACAATGCTCATAAGTGTTTGCTGAAACAGGAGTCATACAGCAAGTTGTGCAAGTATTGCCAAGATGAAAAGATTTAATGTGCTGTGTATCTGCCAAAGGCATCCCAGGCCCAGCGGGGGTAGTGATGCTCTGAGGGCCAATCTTTTAACAGCAGTATCCATGTCTGCTTGACTGATCTGCTGTGGTCTTGAAGAGCAATATATAGGTTTAATGTGCAACAGCAGCAGAGCTGTGTTTCCTTTCTCTTTGGTGCATTAGTAGTGTCATTCATAAGTGTTCCCGAGTTACCCTGCCATACTGTACGAGTGAAAAGTGCAGAAGTTCATGAATAAGTTATAACCTGAACCCTATTAATAGTCCCACTGATGATATGTTATGGCAATCCTCTGGCTTCTCCCCCACCCTCCAGCTTAACTCTTACTCTTCCTGTCAGGAATTGGGCTGCGAAAAGCCTTCCCAACAGCACTGTGAGAGCTGATTGCCCTTCTGTGGATGTTGGTGAGCTGCAGACCACACATGTGAGACTGCTTTGTTCTCCTTCAAAGGAAAGTATCCCTAGATGTTGTCCGAGTCACTGGTTTCCATTCAGAGTCAGTGAAGGTGAGATTTTCCAGGGCAGAATCTCCATGTTTCATTCCTGCTACTGCTGGAAGACAGCTGGTGCCAGGTTTGCTCCCTCTCAGCCAGGATGGCAGTGGTGTTTGCTAAGGCTAATGTTTAAAGCCATTAGGATAAACGGGAGGTGTCAGGGGGTGTTGGTGGAGCATGGCTGAGACAACTTCATTTAAGAGACAGGAGAACATGTCACTTCCACAGAACCATTAATCTTCTGGCTTCAAAATATTTGTTATTAAGGACAAGATAGGTTGGAAAAATGCTACCTGGCCTTATAGAAGTGTTTTCCTTGAGATTATAGGGGGGCTTTCATTCTGTGATGCCAGTGACACGTACAAGCTATTCTTTGCTGCTGGCTTGAGCTTCTGAGCTGAGCAAGTCTCTACCTTTCTCCAGACTATAATAAACACCTCCCCACTCCTGCTCCAGCAAAGAACCTCCTCATTCCCTCTGCAGGCACAGATTACTCCTCCATCCCTGCTCCATCTGCACCATTTATTTCCTCCATTCCATCTCCAAGAGCAAACTCTCGACACGAGTCAAGAATAAGGCTTTTTGAATGATTGCAAACTCGATCTTTGTATTTACCCACATCAGGGTAACTGCATGGGGCTGGAGTGTAAATTTTTCAGATGCTACATTATCCTTGCCCACTTCAGCCTAAATGCATGGCCAGGCCAGCAGGACTGCGCTTGAGCTGGTCACAGCCATGACGTAATTCAGCAAAATAAGCACATATTTGTATTACTGGTTTTGAGCTTGAAGAGCTTTGCAAACTTTTAGAGAAAATATTTTTGAAGGCCACTCTCAGAGGGGGGGACTGAAGCTTTCCATATACCACATGCACCTGTGCAACCCAGAAATCTTCAGCAGTTGGAAAATGATCCTTAATGCCATTACTGAAGAGAACACCTGCACTGAGGTGAGCCTGTGCCATGCTGGACCCTGCTGAGAACAGCAGATAGATTTGCAAATAGGGGACCAGTAAACTGATATGTAATAAGAAATTGTCCATGGAAGAGTTTATGAAGATGTGATGATCCCAAAATATAAAAACCCTCTAAAAAAATCAGGTTAGAATAACTTTCAAAGTGCTTCCTATATGTAACCTCAGACTTCCCAACTATATGTGTTGTGGGAACAAAATTGAACTTTGTTCCTTCCTTATTAACATAAAAAAGGATTAATTCTAATTTTATGGGAGAACAAGAGATTGTTCGTTACTGATAAAGGTTGCATTAAAGCTCTATCTAGACTGACAGAAGGGAAAGTGGGGAGTTTATCCAGTATTTTAAAACACATGCCCCACAGATTTTCCAGCACCATGGAGAAAAGCTTTATAAACCAGCTCAGATAGATGGAAGGCTGTGATAGGTTTTCAGCTGAAGGCATTGCTGAGATATTACAGTGATAGTCATGTTAGAAAAGATGATAGATTAGATGCAGCCCCACTGGAGGGGGCATGTGTGCACTGACTGCTGAATGCTCTGTGCACGTGGAGCTACAGCTCTGGAGCCATCACTTAGCAGCTCTGAAATGTCTGTACAATTTTTTATGCTGTAATTTTGTATTGTTCATAAATATTCATAGGTACCGCCGCTTTTCTTGATCTCATTTTGGTGAAGCAGCACAGTCTGTTGGTTAGGAAAGGAAGCTTGGAGCCAGTCAGAGCTCCAGACTTCTGCCCAAATACCACTGGATTCCTGGGTGGCTGTAAACCAGGCAGTTAACCTCATCATGCTCCAGTTTTCCTATCTGTGGATTAGCTCTCACACAAATAAGTGTCCTCCTTGCAGGGGAGTGGGAGGCATTAATTAATGCCTGCAGAATGACTTGAGCCCCTCTGCTGAAAGGTGCTCCAGAAGTGCAAATGGATTATTGTTATTATGATGCTTTTCCAGACTGAGTCATATTGAAGTGAAATGCTGTACTTTTATTACCTACCCTGGGGCTGGATCAGCATCAGTGGGGACACATCTCTGCATTTGGGCAGTGTTTCTCCCATTCACTGCGTTTCGGACAGATCCCACCTTGTTAAGCCCAGCAAAGGTGGGGATCAGAGCATCAGCTGGTTAAAGTGATGGGGGGAAGGGCAGGAAGAGTGGAAGTCCCATGCTTTTGAGGAAAATCGGCATTGAAGTCCTGGGGACATTATGTTAATGGCATTACTCAATTTCTGGAAGCAATGCTGATTAAATATTCATTGACTTTGATTATACTGAAATTAGGACTAAAGCGTGAACTCAAATTGAGTGGAATAATGGCAGTGTAAATAATGCATACTTTCTAAATTGAAAACACCAGCTTGTGCTCTGCTCCCCCTCTCCCCGCCCCCTCGGTTTGTCATTGTGCCATTTGTTTAGGAGACGATTATACTGATGTGTGCATATCCAGCTATCATTTTTACCAGCTGGGAAAAAATGTGAAATTAAAGGTTTTCTACGTTGTTTGCTTTTCCCCACTCTTGGAAAACAGAAGTAAATACAGTGCAACAAAGACTAAGCTTGTTTCAGGAGAAGGGGTTAGAGGCTGCTGCTCAGCCTTAGTCCTCTGCATCTCTCCTGAAGGATGAGAATTGCTAATGGCAATTGGGCCCCTGGAGAAAGAGGCCAGGAAGAAATCCCTGTGGGAGATGCAGGGCACAAGGGGAATAGGGTTGCTCTAGCTGTAAAGGTGACAGATGGTGACTTGGCTCAGTGCTCTGGTCCACTGGAGACTCCACGTGTGACCTGGGGGACAACATCTGTCCTGTGCTAGGTGTGTGCTGGAGCCTGAACCACGACTGCTCATGAAGAGCAGGCTCTGAGGGGGCTGTGGGCAGGGATGACACACAGTGGGAAGTCTCCTCCCCGCACAGCTCACCCAGCTGCTGCCCTTTTCTCTGGCTGAAGCTGGGTCCTGCAGAGCTCCTCAGTTCCTGCTGCCGTGGAGAATTGGAGAACATTCAGCACTGCCCTGCAAGCATCTGTGCAAGGTCGCCCTGAGGAACTCCCTTCCCTTCTCTCCTCTGTCTGGAGAGGACTAAGAACAAAGCCAGGCCTGATCCTTCACTCCCACTGGCCCCAAAAGGATCCTTCACTCCTACCCTGAATCCCTCTGGTTTCAGAGGAACCCATCTGACTCTGGGTTGCAGTGCTCATGGGGGCCAAACTGCCCTGTTCCACACTTCTTTTCTCATATTTCTGTTACTAAAAATGCATCTTTTTTTTAGCTTTTAGCGAGGTGATGTTCCAATGGCACATTTTTAAAAACTCTTTTTAAAATCAGAAGCATATTATTTTTAATACAATACATAATGTAGGAATTGCAGGGAGGCTCCTTTGGCAGGGTTGCCAGTCGGGGCGGGGAACAGGGAGCTACGTGGGTTCCGTGGGCTCAGGACTGCACACTCTGGAAACCAAACCGGTAGTTTTTCAAAGTTCACATGCTGATTGCAAAGAAAAAGCCCATTAAAGAGCAAATCGTTTAAGGCACAGCCTTCCTTCAAGCCCCAGGGAACTTGCTTTTTGTGACAGCGTGATGGAAGGGTTTCTCAGTCACACTCAGCTTTTCCCTGAGCAGCAGGGCTCATTGCTACCTGAGATTTACTCTATTGTGAAGTCCTCACCAGAAAATAGCGGGGGCAGGAGCTCTGTCTAGATCTGCCTTTTCTCCTTGCAGGCAGAGAGGTGCTGGCTCCCACCCCGTCCTGCTCCAGGAGAGCACTCGGTGGCTGAGGGAGTAGGGCTGGCTGGCACAAGGAAGATGCTGCTGCAGTGCCCACGAGGCTGCAGCATGACTGCAAACACCATGGGCACTTGGACCAGTTCAAGAATGTTTCTGCTTTCCATCCATGAGTATTTGTGCTTTCCCTTTGGTGTGTGTCCCCTTCCCCAGCACCCAGGGCTGTGAGGGTACCGAGACTGTTACTTGCAGTTCTCAGATACACGAATCTGCCCCGTTCTTGCTCCTTTCCCACAGGGGCTGATTTCCCTCTAGATCTTGGAGAAGAAGAGGTTCATCCTTGGTCCATGTTTCTGCAGCCTTTGGTGTGGATCAAGGCTCCTTCTGTGGCTGTGGAATAACTCCACAGCTAAGCCATGACCTTTATGAGTTGTGTGATGCATGCACGTTTCTGTTCCCGGATCTCTTCCTCTTCTGGAGCTATCACCCCCTGTGTTTCCTGTCTGGGAGCTGAAAGGGTGGCACATCTCTATTCCAGTGGCAGGGATTAGGATTTTAGAGTCACTCTAATTAGATTTTTTCTTTTCCAGTCCTTTTTTCCAAGGACTTGCTTTTTTTCCCCCTCTCCTCTGACCTCTCACTCACGTTTTCGTAGCCGCAGATGAGGTAGGTAGTGATAGTTCTGCTTTTTTTAATGACCAGAAATTCCCAGTCAGAGGAGGAGGCTGTGGGGCATTTTGCACTAGAGATTCTTCTGTTCTGTGAAATATTCTTTATTAAAAGTGTTATTCACAAATCAAAGCAAAGTCACCACCTGATTAAAACTTGATAGGATTAATTTCTTTCCAGCCCGAATTAATTTAATGACATAAGCATAAAGATTTGTCTTTTTCCTCCTCAGGAGTTTCCTCTCATTAATTTTACCACGGCACCACAACACCATTTCATAGAAACATCTGGATTTGCAGAAAGTTAGCAAAGTGCTTTTTGGTATGCAGAATGATAAACAAATGTGGAGGAATTTGCACAGATGTTAAACAGCAATTTGTGTTTCAAGCTGAAGGGTTGTGCAGTGGCCATGGTTTCCAGATTTCTACAAAGGGCAGAATTTTATCCGTAGCCTTAAAAGTGTCTTAAGCTAATTTGAATTTTTAAAAAATGAAATATTGAAAATGAGATCATCCCACCTGAATAGCTGGCCAGGCTCAATGTTGCCATTTAGCAATAATTATCTGACTTGTCTGTTAAAGTATATTGGGGCAAATCTCCAAGAATACTTGATCTTAGGAAAATATGATAAATTTTAGACAGATGTTGGAGGATTTTTACTAAAAAAAGGGAAAATGTGTGCTTCCAACAGAATACAGTCTAGCTGAAGAATTTGTGGGTGTGCTTTGAAATGGGTTGGGTAGATGACACACGTCTCTCTCTGAAGTCTTGGTTGTTCCTAAATTTTCTCCTGATCCCAGTTAGCACCTTGGGGACACGTTACATGGAGAGCAGGTGAACAGTCACTGAGAAACAACCTAAATTTGATGATGTTTCCCAGTGTCATGTACTCCCCTGAGGCATTTGGTTAGGCTTAAGGCTAAACAAAGCTTTCCTGGATCAGTGTTTTCTCTCCCTACTGTAGCTTGCTACCAAACTGGGAAGTCCCAACATTACCTGTGGTGTCCTGGATCAAGTCTGTGCTCTGAGCCAATGTACCTGGAGCCTAGATGCAAATTGCTGGGTCACAGGATATCAAAGCACTTGGATGATTGTTTCCAAAAAAAGTTTAGAGTCTGTTTCTTCCCTTTCCTTTTTAAAAAATCTCTTTGCAGCATGGCACAGCCCACACGTACTTAATAATCTATGCTTGTCTCTATGTAAATAATTAATCAGAAAAGGAAAATAATATAAATCCTAGCTATCATATTGCTATTAAAATTGCAGAAGCATTAGTGCATCCAATAAGTATTGTTTCTGTAATTAGATAACCTTTCTGGGCTGTATCAGCACTCAGAATAGGGAACACGTGAACATCTGCTTGGAGGCACCATGGAAGGAAGGAGGAAGCTTTGTTTTATTCAGAGACATGGATTTCCTTGCAGAGGAAAGGAGTTAGCCTAGCACAGGAGATAATTTATGCCTCTCTCGTTTCCCTGAGAGCTGCCTGAGCACAGTGGTTGAGGTCTGCCTTAGCTAATCCAAGGTCAGGATCACCAGGATCCCTGTCAGCCCTGGCCACACATCCCTGTGTGTCACCCCGGGTGTGACATCCCAGCCTGTCCCACTGCTGTGTCCTGCAGGCTCGTGCTTGGTCTGGAATAGCCATTTCCACAGCCTGATGAGGTGAGACAGAGGGGATGAATAGTTGAGCTGAACAACTGGGGACCTGCCAAATCTTTTCCCTGGATGTCTGGGGTTTTTTGCCTTGATTGCAGAGCTTTCAGTCTGCGAGGAAATGGGTAGGAGAGGGAGCACTCTGCTGTCACTGGACTCTTGCCTGTGACTTAGACCTAAGTTCTGTTGGGCAAAGGTGGGCAAATATTCACTCTGTCCCTGCTGTGCCACCTGCATCACTCCTGTCAGACTGAAGATGCCTATTAGCAGCACCTTAACATTGGAAGGACACAAATTCATAACCATGAAGGGTTTTTTTCACATAAATGATACATTCTTTTTTTTCTGAAATCGTCATAAAACCCCATCAGGACACGGCTGAATTTCTGTAAGAGTGGCATTCTCAGTAATAGCAGATAATCAGGTTTTTGCTTGCAGTTTGAAGTCTTAGTGCTCGTGGCAGACCAGCAAGCTTTTGTATCCGGGTACAACTATAAAATAATTATGCAGATAATTCATCCTTTTGAAGACTCTGTGTGAGAGTTTTTTACAAAGTGTTTGCTAGGCAACTTGGGCTCTCCCTGCAGGACATACATGGGCTGTACCCGGCTTTCTCTGCTCTGGAGAGGCTGTCATGCTCTAGATTAATATGGGAAGAAATCTGGCTCTGTCGCCACTCTCATTACTGCATATTCTTTTCCATATGGCAGAGCTAACATATGGTTAGTGGAAATTAGGGGATTTCTGTTGCCCAAGTCCAGAACTGGATTAGAATGGATGGTGTTGTCCAGGACAGAGACATATGGACAGATGCTTCCAGAGCATCTTATTTAGCACTCATCAGATTTATGCAGTGCAAGAGTAAATTCTACTAACTTGTAGTCTCAACAGTGCAAAGCTTCTCCACAGATTGATTTAAACTGCATTTTTCCAAGGAGCTTGAACAGATTAGGTATCAATCCCATTACATTTTAATGGGAACTGGACACTTTTCATTATTAGGTCCTTTTGAAAATCTATCACTTAGAGATCAATCAGTAGAATAATTGAAATTGGGCCGTATCTTAGTTAACAATTAGTTGAGGTTTGGGGGCTTTTTTTTCCCAGTATCTAAATCACTCTTAAATGATTTGGAAAAACCCTCTGTGTGTGCTGGTGCAGTGGGCGAGTTTCACAGCCTCTGTTCTCATTACACATTACTGCTGGACACAATTAAATCCCAAATAACTAAACCCCAGCAGGACAATGATTGCAAAATTCTGAAGCGCTTTGATGGACATTCCCAAACCAGCCAAACCCCCAGTGCTGGTGGAGAGGATGGTCTGTATCTTCCTTCCCCTCTTCCTTCACTGCTGTATCAAAGTCTGGGACCTGTAGTTCTGTAGGGCTGCTGGACAGATGTCCTGTGTCCATGCCCAGCCCTTTGCAAGGCTTCATCCACGTGCAGATGCATTTTTGCTGTTGCAAATGAAGACTGAAAAAAGTATTTCCTCTCCTGTAGGCAAAAAAAAAAAAGGCAAAGGGGGAAAAAAAATCTGCCCATAGTAATGTTTCCAGAGAGGCTTCGTTTTCCTTTGAAACATCTGATGGCTGAAGCTGGTCAATCATCAAGAAGCCAGTTAATGTTATTATACAGGATAAGGACTCCAAATCAAAAATAAATTATCCTGCAGCTGCTGCTGAGTTCTCCAGCATGTCCTGCCACAAGGATGCTCCTTGTACAAATGTTTCTATGGGCAACATGTGCTCTTCTGATAGTTCTCATTAGCTCTGCAAGCTCAGACCTTCTGCCAGTCAGGTTAATGCTGAGTTATGGAGAATCTCCTTTCCTGCAGGGGCACTGCACTGGGTAGCCTGGCCCATGGGGGTGCAGATTTCCCACTTGTGAACTCCTCCATCTCTGCCACATTAGGTGCAGTCACATGTGCACTGTGAAGGAATATGTGCTGGATATGAGCTATTGGAATTATTTAGTCATCCGTTCACATTAGCTGATGAGCTAATTTTCAGCACAGAAATCCATATATATGTGGGATTTTATTTGCTGTTGGTAAATGTTTCCTCTATATTGATGTTTAAAATAAAATTAATACTAATATTGGATGGAGGTGATAATGATTTAATTGCTCCTTGATTGAATTGTTACAAGAGGAAATGAACTGTGGTGTGTAATGCGTTGAAGTTAAAATAGAGTAGTATGAGTTAATTTTATATTGCTATCAATTTTGTAACTGTAATGTGTCTTTCCAAATTGCTGTTTTCAACGACTCTTGATTCCCAACCTGAAAAATTTCATTTGTTCATTTCTTGATCTTGTGTCTATTGTCTTTTTGGCTTCTGAGGTTGTGGTTCTACACTTTTCCTTATTTTCCCCAGACCTAATCTGAAAGTGAATGGGGTTTTTTTAGCTGATTATAAGGAGCTAATTATAAAACACACATTTAAAAATATTCTTAAAATGTATAGTTCATATATCTCAAGAGTAGAGGGGGCTGTAAGCAAAAACTGTGCAGGAGAGAAGGTGCTGGTTTGCCACACGTGTGACTCAGCAGCACGTGCTGCCAATTTCCATTTTGCTCTGCCAATTTACTCGATGGCTTAAACGCGTAGCTGGAGGCTGTGTCTCTAAAGGGGGGTCGAAAGAGGGTGAGGGGATTGATTAGGGTGTGGGCAGTGTTTGCAGCTGGAATACAAGGTTATCTATGCGGTCCTTTTAACTGTGAAGGTGTAGAGTTTGTTCAGAGGAAAAGCGGGCTCCTCGCTGTCCAGGGGCTGCGAAGGTGGGACCGCGCCCTGTAACCAGAGACGTCTTTGCAGCCCCGCTGCCAGCGAGGCGCTCTGACCCCGGGGCTTGATCCTGGCCCCGGAAAGCTGCGAGGTCTTCTGGTGACAGAAAATATCCCCTGTTCAGGGCTGTCGTGTTTGTGTCATCCTTGGTTAAGCAGAGAGGGCAGCGCATCCTCCAGGTAGGTGCGGGACTCCGGCGCCGCTCGGAGCTGCCGCCGCCGAGGTGATGCGCGCACGGGAGCCGGGGTCTTGCTGATGAGCAAATCTGCATTTTCCTAACTCCAGTTCCCTGATAAGTCTATTAGCCTTGAACCTGTCTCTCCCTCACCCCTCCCCTTTCCCGCTGTACAATGCAGGCAGTCCTTCATCGTGGCGCTGAGAATTATTTTCTTGTTTTAAATCTCAGTTTGAAAATGTCAAAGTTCAGGTTTTGGAGAGAGAAGTCTGGGTGCTAAAAGCAAGAATGTTCTTTTTAATTAGAGTTATGCCCTCGAGCAGTGAGAAACCATTATGTTTTTAGTCTTCCTCTGTACTTGTTCCAAAACCTTTTACATGATCAGACTAAAAGGTAAGTGCAAATGAGTAAGCAGCTAAAGGAGTAAAGCAGATTCACAAAAAAAACCCAAAAAACACACAACCCAGGGAGAACTGCAAGTCTTGCTAGTTTGTATTTATGAAATAACTGACACTTTAGATTATGCTGCTGTTTCTGGAGACAAGATATCTGAAAAGACCATTTCCCTACCAGAACATTGTACTTTGGGGGTGTGTGTGGAGCTAAGCAGTGTTTGTATGACACATTTTTAATCATTTTCAGTTACTTGGTATGAGAGGTGATGTGATGCTTCAGCCGGGGAGGCTGAGGGTGTAAAGATGCAGCTGTGCTTTTCCAGGGCTTGACACAGCTGTGTGTGCACCAGTGGGTGGGTGGGAGGGATGCCCCTGGGGGTGTCCAGGGCTTCTCCCTCCCCCTTGCAGCACGACCAGAGAGAGAGAAATCACTTACTCCTTGTCACGGTTTACTGCGGAGTGGGCTTTAAACCTTAATGATCATAATGAATTTTGGGACTGAAGACACTATATTTCTAGTGTAAGTTACTGGAATACAAAAGAAAAATGAAGCATTGGGGAGGGGGAGCAATGGATATTGAAAACAAGAAGCAAACCAACCCCAAACTCCAAGACTTTTTTCTTTTTATTTTCCCTTCCTTCTTTTTTTTCTTTTTCCTTCTAGTGAATGGATGAAAAATGTATTCGTGTTTATGGATTTTGCCACGGGTCTGTATCCCCTTTGGCACGTGCCTGACCTGGAGGTGCCAGGACCATCTTGTGCTTGGAGCTTCTGAGCTGCAGCTGAGGGTGGCAATCACCACGTGTGAGGTTCTGTCCCAAAGCCCAGCTCCTGTCACGCAGTCGTGTGGTTCCTGCCCAAATTGTCTGGGCTCTGCCTGAGCACCAAGAGCCTGGCTCTGGAGAAGCACCAGTCTAGAAAACTGACTGAGCTTTTCCCCATAATCATCAAATCCAACTATTCTCAAGGCTCTGTGTGTGCTGCTCGCTTGCAGAGGTGCCCGTATGCACGAACACGATAGATCCCCCTAACACACGCACTTGCAGATACATTCCTGCATAAATTATATTCATGTATTACATGAAAGACACATCAGCCAACGTGTGAAGCCCTGACAGGCAGGAAACTTTGAGATAAGAGAGGAAAAAAAGAAAAATCTCACCTTTTCCGTCTTATGTTTTTCCTGATAAATTTTCTTGCTGTGAGTGTTATAAAGGAGAATGTTACTTGATACAAGATACGAAAATAGGAAGGTGTTATCAGGGAGAGGAAGGCATTTTGTTTACCCTATTCTGTCTTTGCCACAAGGTTGTTCTCTGTCTGGAAGAGTGTGGGGGAAAAGGCCTTATTTCAGAGGTGTCTTGGGCTTTATTTCCTTTCTAAGGTCCATGTTTTAACATGGAACAGTGCGAGGCTCTGCGTGGAGCTGCCCTGTGGGGCTGTAACCCTCAGGCTGGGAGTGGTGCCCGCTGCTAAATTATTCTGCAAATCCCGAAATAGAGGAGGAGGTGGAAGCTGCAGCTGTGTGTTTATCTCACAGTGCATTGGGTGGTGAGAATCCAAGTCCAGGGCTGGACATCCTTGAATATGGTTCAAACGTGTGGCAGAGCCCACTGACCCAAGAGCCAAGCGCTGCCCCTGCAGGCAGCACAAAGGCTGGGAAACCTGAGGGCAGCAGGAGTGTGTGGGTGGCCCTGGCAGCTGGAGCCTGACTGGGACAGGGGCCTCTGGACAGCACTGTGGGTGCAGTGTGATGGGAACAGGGGGAATTCTTGCTGGAATACCTATTTGCAGAGCCAAACTGACTGGACGCTGCCAGCATATTCCAGCCATAAAGCGAAATACTGCTTTTGGGGATTCCCCCTGACATTCAGGCAACCTGCAGGCAGTCCCTGGTAAACAGAGGCTGCATTTACAGTGACCTTTAGGCTCCCTCTATGCCCGTGAGAGGGTGGTGGTGGTGCAGGAGTGGACCCAGCCCTGGCAGTACCTCTGGCTGCCCTGGCTTGGGCAGCAAACAGCTGAGATGAGGCTTCTGGGTTGTGGTAGCTGCTTTTGCAGCATCCACTGAACTAAATCATCTCATTAGAGGGATGCCTGGAAAAGAAGCATCATGGCTGTGGTTCTGCTTTGGACCTGAGGTCTGAACAACAGATGTGCCTTGTATCCAGAAGCCTGCATGTGTCCAAGAGCAGATTTTCTATTATGGGTGAGAACTCAGGAGGATGAAAGGGACCAGGATGAGAGTGATTTAGTGGAGCACGGATAAAGTCTGACTAAAGAAAACAGACTTCTGTTAAGTTTTGTTTTTGCTCTTGCTTTTGCTGGTTCATTAAAAAGTGTTTTATTTACTTAAAAGGTTTTATATTTATTCCCACCACGAGGGATGGAGTGAGGGAGGGCAGAGAAATCAAAAAGAAACATTTTGATAGCTGTTGCTGTCTGTCTAGGTGCCAGCTTTCTTCAGGGAAAATGTTAACTGGCATGCTAGCTTGTTGAGTATTGAATAATAAATAATGAGGTGCAAGGTGGACAGATGGGTGATGGATGAGTTTTGCAAGGCTTAAAGAGAGAAGAGTTTCCTTTTACTGTTTTTTTTTTTTTTAAGACTAATTCAAACAAAACAGAAATAAATTATCAGCTGAAAAAAAAAAAATCTACGTTCTCCCATTTTAATGGAGTTTCATTTCAAACATGTTGAAGAAAACAAAGTTTGTCTTGTTTAACGTAATTGTGTCTTCATGTGCAGGATGCCAGGGATCCTTGAGCTGCTCTAGTGGGCCAGGTTTGTGTCATTCTCCCAGGTGTTAAAACGTGAAGCAGAGGATGTTCACTCAAGGTGCTCTCCCTTAGCGACTCTGCCTTCATTTCCTTTTTTTATTCTCCTCAGTAATGAACCATTCGAGTCTGGAAATAAGTCCTGGGCTGGGTATGGCAGTGCAGTAATAAGTGGGAGTGTGCATCTGTTTATTTTGACAGGGACCATTTCTCGTGAAGGTGTTTATTGCAGGTTCCTGTTTCCCAGGTGCTGGCAGATGCCTCTGCTATCTGTGATGCAGCGGAGATACCAGGACCTTATTGCCTGGATTTTTGCACACCCCATCTTGGAAGCGATTGAAAACGTACTCCAAATCAGTCTGTGGAGGGCTGTGGGGTGTTTTCTGTGATGCAGAAAACTGAGAAGATGTTTTGTACCTGTGCTGGGTGTGTCCCCCTGCATCCCACTCCCAGCTGTATCCCAGCTGTGGTGCACCAGGAGCAGCTGAGCTGAGAGGGGGATGGAGGAGGATGAAGCTCCTCTGCCTCTCTTGTTCTGCTGGGAGGTGTCTCCTGGCTCTTTCCCACTGGGCAGCGGTGCTGGAGTGTTTGCTGTTTCCCTGGGGGATTACAGGAGTCAAAGATCAGTTAAATGAACGAAATGTGATGGCCTAAATAGGATCTCAAAGTGCACAGTCAAAATCCCACTAATGCTGCTGCCAAGGTGTCCTCTCCCCTGTCTCCCAAGTGAAGTCCCTCCCCTTCCCCGGGCAGGAACTGCAGCTCTCAGCAGGACATGCAGCTGCTGCCTCATGGAAAAGTCTTCCTGGAGGAGGGAGCAGCCCTGGCCCCCGGGCCCAGGCTGAGCTGCTCTAATCTGTGCTCTCCGCACATGTTTGTGAGCTGGTCCCACTGCACTGACCCCGGAGAGCCCAAGCCCCTTGGGAGATGAAGGGAAAAATTCTGTTACTGGGGGTTTTGTGCAGCCCACCACCCCCGAGCCTGAGGGGCGCTGGATTGGAATGGGGGCGCTTGATCAAACTCTTTATTGGGGGGGGCTGACCTGGTGGTGAGAGCCCCCAGCCTGTCCTCTCCCCGTGCTGCTGGCACCTGCCAGCTCCATCCCCGGAGTTATCAGAACGCCCGGACCTTGGGTGACCTCTCTGAAATGCTGCGTCTCGTGCAAACCGCATAAGAGAACTTCTAATCTTTCAATTAAAAAGCCAACTATAGAAGAGGCTGTCTCAGCTGCTCTGCCTTGATAAGGAAGGAAGGCTTTACAACTTGCTGTCGAGTCATAACTCCTTCGTGCGCACACAGGTCTGCTCTGCCAAAAGCAGAAAGAAAACCTCCCATCAGTTTCATCTCTTTATTGAAAACTATCTTGTCTGACAGTGGGTCTTTTGAAGATAGCTGTTTTCCACCTGTAGAACTCACCTAGGACTGTCAGCATGCCATCCCTGTTGCCCGAGGACTTTCCTGCATTCCCTCATTGAGTCTTCCAGTCTGAGATTCCCTCTCTGCTTCTGCCTATTGAAATATGAAAAATAAAATAAAAACCAGGCCTTAAGAGCACAGGTCTGGCTGTTAATCACAAACATATTGGTGTTTAGGCATCAACAGCTTAATCATCCACTATTTATCCACTGCTGGGAGAACACAGTGTTTAAGTTGATGGCAACAGAAGAATTCCTGCAAGTGTTTCTCCACTTGTGAACATTTAGGATGAAGGGAAGTAACTGCCTTAGGCTACGATACAAAACTTGCCTTGGACCCGTGGGTTACTGATCAGGAATTTCTATTATTTGAACAATGCTTCTAATCAGCTGAAATAGCAAGTGCTGTGTCAGAGGATTATTCTAGGAAATGAGTATTACGTTTGATTATAACATTGATTTCGCACTTATTAAGTCCTAGCCAAAGAAGGTGTTAAAGAATATTATTTCTGCCCAAAAGTGTTTTGTTACAGGCAGCATTTGTGCTTGCTAAGCCTTCTCTTAAGCTGGTGGTTATCCATTAAGAACAGTGCTCATTGCCTGCAGGGAAGACACGGGTATGTTTTGCTGAGAAAAGGGAAGCCCAGACATTTAAAACAGCTTTTCTGTGCCTCCTGGAGCTGCCTGTGCAGAGGTACACAGAATTATAGGGTCATTTAGGTTGGGAAAGACCTTTAAGTCCAACTGCTAACTCAGTGCTGCCAAGTCTACCACTAAACCATGACCTTAAGCACCACATCTACATGTCTTTTAAATCTCTCCAGTGATGGTGACTCCACCACTTTCCTGTTCTAATGTTTGATGACTCCTTCATTGAAGATATTTTCCTATTGTCCAACTTAAACCTTCTCTGGCACAACTTGAGGCCATTTTCTCTTGTCCTATTTATCACTTGAGAGAAGAGGCTGAGCCCCTCCTTTCAGGGAGTTGTTAGAGACTGATAAGGTCCTCCCTGAGCCTCCTCTTTACCGGGCTAAACCCCCCCAGCTCCCTCAGCCGCTCCTCACAGGATGTGTGCTCCCCACCTCACCAGCTTTGTTGCTCTTCATGTGCTCGTCTGCCTGTGATGGGGATGGTGCTCCTGCCTGCCCAGTGGCAAGGGACACGGTTTTTTTTCAGTGGTTTGGAGCTTTGGAAAACTTCTGTAATTATTTACTTGGAGAGTTCGGTCTCTTGATGTGTTGGAGCCTGGGGGCCTGAGTCAGGCTCGGGGGATGGGAGGGGAAGAGTGCTCCCAAAGGAAAAGGGAAAAGAAATTAGTAATCCTAGATCAAAAAAGCACGTAGACACTGTTTCTTTGATATTATTTGTAGAAATACAGGATGGTTAATATTGACATTATTTATTTAAGTTATGAGTCTCCTTTTTAGCATTCCTGTGAGTCACTTGGTACCTTCTCATTCCCTATACCCCCAAACCTGTGAAATCCTGGACACTAAGAGGTTAACTGGCTCCTTCCTATCCACCAGCTAAAGGCTATGTGCTGCAAAAAAGGGACACCAGGAACCTGGAATGTGGTGGTCTCCTTCTGAGTCAGCTAATCAATAAGCATTAATCTATTATGCCAATTAAATGCTTAGAGAAGGTGAAGCACTATGTAAGTGCCAGGTGTTGTGGGAAGCCTGGGGTCACTGCAATGCCAAAGGTGCTGTCTGATGGATGGGAGATTAAACAGAAGTCTCCACTACAACTGCTCATTAATGATTCTGTAGCATTTTTCATGACAGAAATCTTCCCTGGGAATTAAAGGTGAACTGATCAAAATCTGAACTTTTTTTTTAAACTTCTGGTCAGTTAAAATTGGATGCAATGCTGAAAAGCAGTATGAGCTATGAAAAACATTAACCTGAAGGTAACAGATGGTAAAAGAATAATGATGGATCCAGTCAACAATAATTTCCTGTCCTGTAATTTTTTCTGGCTGGGGCACTACAGTGCGTGCTGGAAGGCTGAGCTAATTTCCGGACTGTACTGTGGGCTTTCTGTATGATGAGATCAGATCATATAGGCCCATGCTCCTCACTTGGGATGCCTGGCTTGATTCCCCTGGGATGATTTTGAGCTGCTTATTCTTCCAGCACTTGCACTGGCTGTGCTTGGGGCTGGACCTGGTCCCCAGGCTTCGCAGAGAGCTTGCAGCTCCAGGTGCCAGCAGCCAGCTCAGCAGTGCTGAGCAGCACCCAAGTGCTCTAGAGGTTGGATCCTGTGTGATTTGGCCATCACACAGAGGGGAGTCTGAGCCAAATCCCCCTCTAGGTCTAGACTAGTCCTTAGCCAGAGAGGGATACTTCCAACCAAACCAGTGCCTAGCCCCTGAAAGTGAAGTCACCCAGAGTTAATGCTCTTTGTAGGCTCGAGGAGGAACGAAACCCCACCTCCTTTGCAGCTGCAAAATACAGCCAAGTTCATTAGCATTTATTAGGTAATGATGAACTGTACCATCGGAAGGCCTGTAAATAAGCAAACCATCTACAGATGGCCGCTTAATAGGCTCTGCTTCCAGGTTGTGGTACCTGACCCCACGCACAGATGTTGCTTTCCTCGAGCAGCTGGGCCGCACCACTCTGCTTCCTGCCAAGGAACCCCTCCCTACCTGCTCCAGCTCCATTTCAGGCTCTCGAAACCTGTGTGCTTCCTCCCCTCCCCACCTCACCCCTGTTCCCAAGGTACTCTCATTTCCACAGTTTGTTGTTCGGAGGAGCAGGCGGCGGTGCCTGTCATCCTTTGTGCGCGCTTTGTCTTTGTGCCAGCTCGCATCCCGAGGAACTGCAAAGTGGCACCCGCGCTCCCTGTCTCACAGCAGGCATGTTTTGCATTTACTGACACATGGGGAGTGACTGACTAATACTAACATGAAAACAATTCTGACAGAACAAGGGCTTGATGCAGAGGGGGGAAAAAAAAATATATCCAGGAAAACAGAGCGTGTTCAGCATATGGTATTGCCTTCACCGGTTCAAGAAGTATTTATTGTATTTCTTATAATTGAGTTGCTCCACTGTAAACCTAAACGGGAGAGAGTGTAAGAAGTTTAGGCAGATGGCCTTTAGGAAAAAAAAAAAAAAGAAGGAAAAAAATAAAACTAGATTCCCTACCCAAGCACACCAGCAGAGGTTTCTTACAATATAAATGAGAAAATATTCCAAAAGAAATTTCTCCCAGGAGTGAAGAGAAGGGGAGGGAGGAAAAACAACAACAGAA
Source organism: Gymnorhina tibicen (assembly GCA_013399875.1). Classification (NCBI taxonomy): domain Eukaryota; kingdom Metazoa; phylum Chordata; class Aves; order Passeriformes; family Artamidae; genus Gymnorhina; species Gymnorhina tibicen. Next base: position 2,545,413 of record VXAZ01007995.1, read on the forward strand.
AAAGCACAGGAAATGCAGCCCCTCAGCCTTCTCTTTGCCTTGGCTTGGGACTTGGGGTGTGCGTGTACATGGGAGCCTTCATCCAGCAAATCTTGATATCAGATGAAGCCTTTCATCACCAGAGCTTTTAAACACTTATAAAAAAATAAATCTGTGGTTAGGAAAAGGCAGCAACCAGGGTCATAGTAACAGCCTTTCTGAATCCATTAAAGATGAGATGGTAGAAAAACTACTTGATCTGGTGGGAATAAATCTGAAAATCCATAGGTCTCATGTTGGCTTCGTTGTTCTGCAGGATAGCTTTTCCCTGGTCACCTCTCCTTCATTTCCACAGCTGATGGTTAGACATGAATTTTTTTTTTTCCCTTTGGTCTACCCACTCTGCTTGCCTTGGCTGAGCTGTTAAAGCCTTGGATTTAACGAGAATCTTCAGGCTGTTTGGAATTTGTCATTTTTAATGCTACTTTTTGGCAGAAGCATCCATGTTCTGTGACATTTCCCTTTAATTTAGAGCCACTTTGGAGCATCTGTAAATGGTCATGAGATAGGAATTTTAATTGTTTTAATTATATTTCTATCTTCCCCAGCCCCCTCTCTCCAATGGACCTTTTTTACATTGCATCAGAGAGAATTTTCTTCCCCCCAATACATTTTTCAGATACTGACATCTGGAGACATTCATCAAAGAATAACTTCTACTAGAAACCAGAAATCCATTAATGAAGCTGGAACTATTTGCATAGTAGAAATTATACTTAATAACCTTTAAGGGGAAAACTCCCGTGATTGATGTAGAACACAATTATAGTTAATGGTCAGGGTGCAGGAGTGTTCAAGCCTGTTGTTTTTCAGATCTGCTCTCCATCTGTGGCACGCTGGGGCCAGTGCCCCTCTGCAGGGCAGGGGAACTGGAGGAGGGGGCTGTTCCCAGTGACCCCAGTGAAGGGCATCCTCTGGGGTGCACATTCCACCTCAAAGCTGTCCTGACAAGGGGGGAAAAGCACTGTGAACGTGCAGCAGAGAGCTGGGCTGGTTTGTAGCAGCTGTGCTGCTCACCAAGGCCTGGGTGTGGGGATACAATAGCATTTCTTTAGGATCTGTTGGGAAAAAAGCCAGCAGTAGGGACAGCTGTGCCAGAAAAGGAAGAAAGTGTGAGGTTTTCTTCGGATGTGAGGGTCTAAAACCAGCTGCTTTTGCCTCCCTCTGTGTGTAGGACACAGGGAGACTCCAGGAGGAAAATGTTGCCTGTAGTGGCCATGGATATGAGAGGCTTCTTGGAAAGGTCAGGTATTTTGTGTGTTCTGCAGAGATGGGTTAATAGAGCTGGCAGACCAAGAGCCCAGGAGGTCCCTGGGAAGAGGAACACACGAAGGTGACATGGATGCTGAGGGTGCCCAGAGCGAGTCAGGGCCGGCTCTGTGAAGAGATTTTGCACCAGCATGGAGGAGGTAGCTGGGAATGAGACCTGTGTCCCTTCCTCCTACCCCTGTGCCTCAGAAAGGGGCTTGGCTTGCTCCCCTTTGGCCGTGCTGCTGCCCCATCCCACCTGGAGAGGGTCAGCTCACCCGGCTCAGCTCCTGGCTGGGGAAGGGCAGCATCCAGCATGGAGCCAAGTGACAAGGGGATAACTTGGACAGTCTCCAGTTGCACTGGTGTGCCTGTGTGATCAAGTGAGCATCTGGATTTGTAGCAGATTTTGATCCTTTATGATGAAGTAGGCGGCATTTCTGCAATTTGGAGTTTATTACGTCCAGTGCCGAGCGTTAGTGCTGGGGCTGTGGTGCCCATGTCCAAGAAAGGTTAGTGCTGAGGTCTTTCAGTCCTTTGAAGAACTATCTCAGGACATCTAATTATGTTGCTACCGAGCCACCCCTTTGCAATCTCGACTCTCTCTGCCCTTCAGTACTGCCCGTTGTGTTTTCATTTTCCAGCACTTGGGTCCTGGCCTTTGGCCAAAGAAACAAAAATAATTTTATTCTAATTCAACATGAAAGTAAAGGTGTAGTGTTATCTCCTGTGTTTGAGGTGAAGGCAAAGGGCTGAGCTCTGGGGAAGCAGATGGATATTTCAGAGTCTGTGTGTACTAGGAGCAAAACCGAGCACGGAGAAAAACCAGCCTGTATAAAGGAATCTGAACTATTTAGGGGACCTCTTGTTTGGTACAGCTGGCCACTCAATCATCTCCATTTCTGCCTGACAAATACCAGTCCTGAATTCTGCTTTTTTAAAATATGCAAAGTGGCAAGCAAGTCATGAGGGTGGGTGAAGAACAATTTCCTCTCTCTCTCTCTCTCTCTCTCTCACGCTGGGCCCAGAAGGGAGCAGAGACATCTGTGTTTCATTGCCTGCCCGTGCTGGACCCTGGGCTGCGTGGTCCAAGGCACAGTCCTGCCGAGGCAGGTGTGGAGGCCAGACTCCTTCTCCCCACAGTTGCAGCAAATGTGCTGCGTAGGGGGAAGCTAAAGTTCTATATTCCTCTGAGGATTTCCGGATTACAGAGTTTGTTTTTCTGTTTTTAAAGGGATCAAAGTTTCTAAGCTGATTTTTCATTCAGATGTCTAACTGATAGCGGTGACAGTAGAGGAAATCAAAGGAGGGAATTATTGTCTGTGCATCTCAGTTAGTCATTCTGGTGGCTGCCTTTATCTGCCAGAACATTTCTGTTCCTTAAAGCCACACTTAACATAAACATAAAACCTCTTTGGCAGGTGGGCTCTGTGCTGGTACTTGGATTTTTGGATTTCTCTGTGACAGATGGAGTCTTTGTCCCTTTCAGATCTGGGGCTTTGCACTTACATTCTGTTTTCAACTGCTTTTTTATTTATTACTCATCAAAGGGAAACAGCATAAAGGAAGCAGGAAAAAAAGAATATTTTGTATTTTTTGAGGGGAAAAAAATACATTAAGACCTTCCATCAATACTTCATGAGCTTGGGGCAGTATTAGTATGTTTTTGCAAGCTGATTTCCTTGAACCAAAGCATGATTCACTATCACAAGTAGCCTTGCAGTTTAGAGCTGTAGGATTCTGTGTACTGAAGAATTTGCCCTGAGAAGCTACTGGCAGTCATAGAGGACAATGGCTTTGCGTCCTTGTAGATGGTGACCACCATATTTAATTAAAATTTTAGCAATGCCAATTGTTATCTATCCAATAATATAATCTGATAAGATGTCCTGGTACAGACTTGCCCAAGCTGAAAAGTGTTTCAAAGAGAAAGGGCTTCTTGCTGTACGGTCTGTTTGCCACTGTCTGCTCTTTAGTCATGCCTGTAATTGAACTGTGAGCGCTCCTTGTGCTGGTCTTGCCAACCTTAGACGAATGTGACGCCTGGAGGGGCCACTTGACATCCAGACTCTTCATAACTATGGAAATTCAGACTTGACATTTAGGGCATGGCCTGGGCTTCTGCGGGAGGCAGCTGCGAAGAGCCAGGCGATGCCCGTAGCTCTGGCTGAATCAAAAGGTGTGAAAAAGGCAGGGCACAGATCTTCCTTCTGCTCTCTCCCTCCCTCTCTGCTTCAGACCCGATTTCATATTCCAGACACCCCTGCACCTGGTGCCTCCACAGTGTGAGTGCGAGTTCAGCGAGGAGGGTGCAGAGCAGCCTTGTCCAGGAGGCAGAGCCAGCCCAGCGTGGACAGGAGAGCAGCCCCTCCTTCCCCAGGCGCCTGCTGTGTTGCTTTCCTTGGCCACCCCCACAGAAAATTAAACACAGCTTAGGTTGCTGGCCGGTGCAGCCAGATCTCCCTGAGAAAGCAAATCAGCTCACCTGCTGAAAGCTGATCGAAGATAGGAGACAAGATGCTGGAATCAAGATCCTATTCAAAACCGAGCCTGTGCATGATTATTCTTTGTCTTACCACTCCTTGAGGATGTTTAGAGGACATTAATGACTTGTCTTTCACTCGGAGAGATCCCAGAGCAAATTGTACATTGCACACGGTGTGATAAACCTATTCTGCAGTCAGAGGCACGCCTGGGCCAGTCTGAGGCATGTTTCATTTGTACTACAGTGCCATTAGGTGGCACGGAAAATAATAATTTGTCAAGCTCCTGCTTTAGCACTGTGCCTGAGCTAACCCATGAGCCCAGGGCAGCCGCTGCCCTTCCCCTGCTCAGCTGGGGCTGGGGGCCCGTGTAGAGCTCAGGAACCCCCACACCCAGGCGAAGGTCTGTGCCACTGAGTGTTAAATCTGGATTTGTGGTGCTGGGCTGCAGATGCTGAAAGCTTTGGTGGCAGAGAGATTTTCCAGCTTTTTGCCAGCATCCGTGTGAAAGTCCTCGATTTCACACGGGTGCTGGCCGAAAACAGTCAGAGGTTTTTGTAAACTAGTCCCTTTATCTTGCAGGTGCAAGTTGTTATGCAGTTTGTTGTGATACTGACTGGAGAAATATTTTGAAATGGGTGTTGTAGTGTTTAACCAATCATGCTAAGAGGTGGATGGTCAGGGACCAATAACCTTATGCCATTCAAGTGAACTAAGACATAAAAACCCGTCTGTAAATTAATAAATAATTCCATTTCTTCCTGAGTTGGCCTATCTCGTTTCTTGCCATTCCCGGTACAGCAGCGACACCGGGGTGCAGCTATCTAAGGAGTACCTGTCCCACCCAACTCTGAAAGGCAGCCATCTCCAGGGAAAATGCACAAGTTTGCTTTTAACCAAACTGCTTAGGATTAGTGGCAAACAAGTTGAGATTTGGTAGACATTAGGAAAGATAAATTAGAATTGCTCAGCAGTTATTCTCTGGAGTTAGATTCTACCTGGAAATAACTGATTAAAGCTTCAGTCCTGAGTTTTCTCTAAAATCCTATTCTTTCTTCTCTCCCTTTTCACCTCCAATCTGATCAGAGGAGTGGGCTGTGAAGTGGTGCTGCTGAAGAGAACCAGCAGCACTGTTTTTCCTGAGTGCAAGTGTGAATTTCATTGCCTGTCTTCAGTTGTGAGACTCATCCAGCCACAGGGCCCAGCCTAGGAGCTCTGGTGGGATCACAGGCAGAGACCGTGAGAGGAACAAGAGGATTGAGTATTAAGGGTTTCCTCAAAACAAATCTCGCTACCACAGATAATTGAATAGATCTTCTCTGTGCATATTCCAGTTTTGTGAACTCAAGAGACGCACTTTAACGTGCTTCATTTTACCCCCAATTAACTTTAATTCATCTTTTTTGAGCTCTCAAGAATGGAAACCATGCCAGATTGGTTGTCTTAAATTCTTTAAAAAAAAAAAGAGACAAAAAAATGTGAGGTTCACACTGATTGCACCAAATTTTTTAAAATAAGAGCATTCAAGTGAACTATGAAATGTTCACCTCTGTGGAAATAAGGCTCTATGTGCAAAGTGGAGAGCCTGACAAGTGATTATTACTTTGTGTGCGACGTAATTGCCTTGAAGTAACTTAGGGAAAAAAAATCCAAAACCCTCTCACTTTTAAGTCATTCATTTGGCAGGGTCTAATGAGTAATATTAAATGGTCCTACCAGAAAAACACATTTTGAGGGTAAGCCACTGCCATTCCATTTTGCATTGAGACTAGGATGCATTAGGTATGGCTGCAGTTCCTGTTGTCCACAGAGGCATAAAACTCGCTTTGGGGTGAAAAGAGTGGAAGGAAATAGCGATTTCCCTGGCTCTGAAGTTGGCCTAAGCGATGCCATTTTGCACAGACACTCCATTTTGGAGAAAGGAATAGTTTGCATGCAGCGTTTTCTTTTTCTTGCTCCCCCCACTTTTCAAGACACAGGGATGCCCATTTGCTCAGAGCTTTGGCTTCTGCACTGAGTTCTGTGGGCAAGGGAGGCTGAGACATAAGGGAATAGTGCTGAATAAAAACAAGAACAAGGTGCTGCAGGTACAAAGCTTCTCAGGGAAGCAGTTAAAATAGACAGAAACCTGTTGGACTTGGATTCTTCCAATGTGTGAACATTTAAGAATAAGCAGCTGAGCAGTATTGCAATCTGGGAGTACAAGTGTGGCAAAACACTGAGCATAAGCAAGGTGGAAACTGGAGAACCAGAAGTGTCCCTTGTCTTTGACTGAAGTTGTTTCGCCAGCAAAAAGTTATTCTTATTGCTTTGTAACTCTTTAACCTGGCAATAAAGTCTCCCATCTAACAAGAACACTTATTATTACTGCCTGATCACCTAAAATTGCTGTGCAACAGGAGAACACCTAATAGCCAGAGAGTTATCCCCACGGAAGGAAATGATCCATTAGCAAAATGCTATAAACTGGCAGGCAGGAGGGCAGCTAAGCATTTTGACCCTATTAGCCTGGAGATAGCAAACCTAGTAATCCTAAATGTGATTGCCTCAGAGATAAGTTTAATTACTGAAAATGCTAGAACTGCAGAAAGCCTGCGAAAATCCATCTTTCTTTGGGAGCAAAAGGAAGCAATGAGTTAGTCTAGCAGCTAGAAAAGGGGACAAAGAGCCCAGTAGTTAGTCCATTTCATCCTTCTCTAATGCTAACACATAAAATATACCAACTCTCTCCAAGGGGTTATGGGATGCCCTCTTGAATAAGTTATTTCTGTTGCATTTTCCTTTCCTTTTCCCACTATCATCTGGGTGAGGCCCTCAGCTCTGGATCTGTGAGATGTTGTGTCCCACCTTTCCTGTTAGAGAGTGCAGAGAAAGTGTGGTCACAGAGCCATGGGCACAGGAAAGTGAATTCCATGGGCAACACTCCACAGTGCTGTTAATTGTGGCTGTGGCAGGAGATCACGGAGGCTACGTTGCGGGAGGTGGGAAACTTCTCGGAAACCAAAGTATTGTCCTTCAGATGGTTTTAGTATCGAGCACAATAACTATTAACTTAATCAAGCATCCAAGTGGGGATGTGAAATATGATATGGGTGGTTTGTGACATTCCTTTGACAGCTGACCCTTCTGGGATTGAAGGCCTAAGAAGGCAATTCATGCTGCAGCTGAGGTCTGGAGGCAGCAGTTCTGAGGGACAGGCAGTTTGCTGTCCAAGTCCTGTGTCCTCAGGTCTGGTTCAATGCTTCAGGACCAGTTAAGGGTTGTTCAACTGTTTGATTATACAAATCATAAGTAACTATGCTTATACGCTGTTGTAGACTTACAGAATGTTTTTTCCACAGCACTGTCTCTCTTTCTGTGAAAGCAGAAGCAGTACTATTCCAGGTTATCATTAATTTAGGTCCTTGCTCGTGGAAGTTGACGGGTAGCTGTTGGCTATTTTAAATAAAAAGGCTATTTACATTGCATGAACTTGTTATAAAATATTCCACTGTCAACAGCTAAGACCAATGGCAGGAAAGTCAAAAGCTTTGCTAGGTGGCAGTCCAAGCAGGGATACATCTTGTATTTATGGTGACAATGCACCTTTGGCATGACTGCCTGCTTTTAGCATGTGGCTGATTAAGTGACTGTATTATAGAACGGTCAGAGTTACCTCAGTGAAGCCTTAGCAATCTCCACCATGTCTCCAAACAGAAGTCTTATTCTAGGAGCAGATCCGTGGACAGGGGTAGAAAGAAACTGTTGGCATCAAGTGGAGCTGAATTTTAAGGTAGTGATTCCTGCCTTTTTTTCCTCATCTTTCTCAGGAATAAAATTAAGACCTAAAATTCAGAAGTCAGATGCATCAAATAATGTCCCGTTTGGTGCCAGTTGCACCGTGGTGTGCTTTGGGAAATAATAATCTCTTTCCTGGAAGGGTTTGGCACTTTCGGTGTGGGCCCCATGTGTTCACCTGCTGGTATGAAGAGAGATGGTTATCAGCTTCCCGAAAGTACCTGTGGTGTGAGATGTTGAGAGCCCTGAGTGGAGAAGTTTGTATCTATTGTGGTGCATCAGAGTGTCAGTCCAGGGAAGCAGCTCAGTAGAAGTTCCACAGATGTGTCCTCGGAGCCTTGTTAGTTTAATGCTTAAAACCTTTCCAGCTAATCCATGGGAAACAAAGCACAACTGAACCCACAGGTGGGGACTCAGGCAGTCCAAGCCAGGAAAAGACAATGTTCCCTCCGTGGAGGAAGATGTAGAGAGATCCTGGAAGCCTTCTCTCCACTCTCAGAGGCCGGAAACACACCCAGCTCTCCTGCTTAGCTGAAAGCCAGTGAGGACCTTGCAGTTGTTACTTCAAACGTGATCAGATGGGCAGGAAAGGTTAAACTTCAGGGTACTCTTGTGCATGTTATCTGACCCAGATGGTTTGCAAAACAGTCCCTATGACTGAGGAGAAGTAATTGTGCTCTTTAGCAGCTCAATAGCAGAGTATATCAATCATGTGGAAAAAACCCCTACCCTACCCACTAATTGAAACAGGAGTTGATTAGCAGCGGGCGCAGCACCCGCTGTCGTGGCAGGGAAACTGTTTGTTAAGGAATCGCTTGGAAAGGACTGGCATCGCTGATGAGCTTAAGGAAGAGCCGTGCCCCGATGTCACTGCAGGAGATGGACTGATGAACTGAGACTAAAAGGGATGACCCCCACTGCTGGTGGAGAGGCAGCAGCCTCCACCAGTGGTTTGATTTCTCCTTCCCGGGCTTTGGAGTGCTGTTGCATGGGGCTACTTGGGAAAAGCCTCCAGCAAGTCTGAGACTTCAAAAGACCAGATGTGAGAATTTTGTTTTAATGCACTGACACTAAGCTCAGGGTCATTGGTAATATCTTGAAGAAATAACGAGTGATTGTGTAAATATGTGTCCTCCAGCCGTCTACTTCTGTTAGACAGTGCTGGGTATTTTATCACAAATTAATCATGCATTCTGACAGTAGCTGGAGTGGCATTTTCTGCTAAACTTATCCCTTTAATTAAATGTAGATGCTCCATCTTCAGGCTGACAGTCTCAGGACACCTGTTTAATTTTTTAATTGGGGCCAGTGCTTTGCCTGTTCATTGTGCTTTTCCTTTTTGCATCTTCTCATCCCCACACACGCTCACAAAATGTACCAGGCTGAGCTACAGATATTGAACAGGACAGGCTGGGCTGACAGCTAAGGTCACTCCAGCAAAGAACCAGAGTGCTTGTGTGCTTGAACTGAGAGGGCTGCTGTGTCTGTTAAATGCAGATTGACAGAAGTGTCCAAGGGACAACCTTTCTTTTCCATAGGAAGCATTTAATTACTGCTTTGCATTCTGTGGAAACGCTTGCAAGTTTCCGCACTCAGATCTCCCTGAATCATGATGTGTCTGATCACAATTTCTTTCTCTTCCATCCAGCCTGCTTGAAATGTGTTTGAGAGAGATTTTTGTGAGGGATTTGGAGAATTAAAATGGCCTTTTTGATCCTCTTAGAATACCAAAACAACGAGTGGGTGAGCTGCTCTTTTCTTGTGAGAATCTAGATGTATGTGCTTTTGCTCTGTGCAATTTCAAAAGTCTGGTTTGGAAATATTGTCTTGTTTAGTGATTATGATCTGAAGTGTTTTATGCCTCATTCCTCCAAATGGAGGATTTGGCATTTTCTTTACTTTGGATTCACAGTGCTTTTCTGAAGTCTAGAAATATATGGGTTTTTATTATTGTTTTTAAAGAGTACGCTTGCATTTTTAGCACCTTTCCAGCTACGGATCTTTGAAGACCTCACAAAGGAGCAACCTGGTAGTGGGAGGTGTCCCTGACTGTGGAGGGGGTTTGGAACAAGATGATCTTTAAAGCCCCTTCCAACCCAAACCATGCTATGAATGCATGACTGTAATTAAGCTATACATCACTTCAGGTCTGGTTTGCCTCAGGGCTGCCTTGCTTTGTGGAAGAAACTGAAGGGTCTTCATATCTTTCCTGCCCTCTGAAAACACCATTCTTAGTAAACATCTTTTGTGGGTGCTCCAGTTCAGCAAGGAAGGGAAGCGTAGCTCTCTCTGCTCGTTTTGCACCTGTTTTTACAGAGCAATTTGCGAGGTAACAGCTGTCAGATGGCTTCTTGTGGAAATGAGGCCTGGAATAATACACCACTTATTCAATTGACTTGGGTCAGTGTGCACCAGGGCTGCTTGTGCAGCTAATTCCCATCGCTGTGCCTTGCACCCCACTCGTGTCGCTGATGTTTCAGGCTTTGGCAGGAAATCCTTTCTGGAACAAAAGAACTTCACAGTGCTGGTGTTTTGTATGATAGAAGAGTTGCTCAGAATCCTTCCCCGTTACCTCATTCGTGGCAGTCTGCCAGCCTGCAGCCCCATCTATATTGCATCATGTCTGGTTCCCCTGCTCTTGTGCACCTGGGCTGCCCCACAGGCACCTCCATGTGATGACACTTTTCTGTCCTGATGCTGGCACTAAGGCAGAGGTGTCACACTACTTCTTATTTGTGACAAATAGCTGTGAACTGCAGGAATACCTGTGTTTTATAAGTCTCTGACATGGGCTTACTGTGCCGAAGCAGTTTGACTTACCCGGGCTGGACTCACTGGTACAGAAGGATTTCTCCAAAGTCAGAAGTCTGTTCCTAAAATTGTGCACAAAAGGTGCTTTTCAGGCCCCTGCAGCCCTAACTCAGGATCCCAACTGGAGCTGGAGAGATGGGAAATATTTCAGTGCCTGTCAGAGGACAGGACTGGGGAGGGCTGTTGCAGAGGAGATGTATCGTGCTGCAGGGAGGGAGAGACTTCCAGGCACTTTTTTGTTAGATGGAAGTTGGGAAGGACCTGCTTGGGGTTATTCCCAGTTTTGGGAATCGTTCTGCTTCCTAAATAAAGCAATTGGTGGAGGGTTGACAGTGGGTGAAGGGCTCTCCCTCACTGCTCCTCTCTTGTCCCCATTGTCTTTTAAATAGCACTCTCAGGAGCAAAGGGTTGCTATTGGCACAGCAGCACAGTGCCTGCAGACAGTTTTCCCAGGTGTACTTGAGCTCTCTGTGCTTCCTGGGGGACCAGACTTTGTGATCAATGCCCTACCACGTTCAGAAATTCATTTGTTTACAGCAAGCTTATTATTATTATTTTGCTGTTTTACATTGTTTTGAAACAGCTGTACTCGAGGATGTTTGAGCTTTTTCTCTTTGTATTAATGTCCTCCCTTCCAGAAAAAGGCTTGACAAGAAAGAGAAACTTGGCTTCTTTCACAGAAACATACATTAACAAATAGCAGTGGGACACTAATCCTGTCTTTGGTTCCTTTCTGGATTGTTTTTGTAGCTTTATTTGTTCCTGGAACATGCAGCACAGAGCAAACTCGGTGGGGACTCAGAGAGGGGGACCAAAAGAGGCAGTGGGTGCTGCTTAGCGACTGAGCAAGGCTCAGAGCACTGCACTGAGTATCTGAGTGTGGAGAGTTAGTAAATGGAATGAAGTCCTGAAGGTGAAATACAAAACCTGACAAATTGTGATACTTGTTTAAAGCGCTGACAACCACCTCCAGGTGCTGTGCTGACAGGGCTCCAAAGCAAAGCGAACTCGTTAGGTATGGTTGTCTGGGTCTTCTCATGCACCTTTCTCTCCAGGGCTGGGCTCTTTGCTGGTGTAGACACATCACAGCAATTAAAAGGAGTCTTGCTCTGGCTCTGGGTCTTTCTACCCTGATTCAGATCACTGAACCAGTGCAGAGCTCTGCATGAACGGTGTAGGGGGCTGCTCCCCAGTCTGGCACTCGCGGCGGGATTCGATGTGGAAGTTCATCCAAAACCCTGCTGTTAAAGAAATACTTTCCCTTTCCCCCCTCTCTTCTGGGATTTGCCCAGAAATGGCTGGTGTCTGATAGCCTGATAGCATTTGTGAATGAGTTGGTCACAGTCCAATCCTTAATAGCCATCTGTATTTCCCTGCATCAGACCACGATCCAGCTCGGCTGGTCTGATTAGCAAAGCCCCAGAGAGGCCCCTGGCTAAATATCACAGTGAGCAAACCTCAGCCTCCAGCTCTGGGCTGGGTCCATCACACCAAGAGGCAAAGGGATGCTTTTTTTTTTTTTAGCCACTGATGATGCTGTTTTGGCAGAGTCTCTGTTTCTCATCCAAATTGTTTTGGGCCAGGTTCTGATTCCCTTAAGTCTGGCTTCACTGTAGCTCAGTTTGCCTGTAGCCATACTAGTGAAAATAATTAAAGAGTAAAGGATTACTTGGTGTGAAGAAAGGTGGAAGAACTGGGCCCTTGATTAAAGCACTAAAAATAGCAAAATAGAGTTTCAAAGAAGATGTAATTACTTCTTTTATCTGCCCAGCTCTTATCATTTGTGACAGTTACTGGATGTTGCTTGGTGTGTTTTCAGACCTGTGACTTGATTGCATATTGCGGAGTCTTTTATGCGGCTCCTGAACATTGCAGCAATCTCTGCTTAAACAAATGTAACAATGGCAGTCAGGTACCCATTGCATTTGCTATTTTTGCCCTGTCAACTCATGCTTTCAAAAGACACAATTTGAAATCAGTTTCTTCCATATTTATTCTCCATCAGTGAACTCCCAGATCAGATTTGCTCAGGTTTAAAGCCAAAACAAGGTTTCTGTGCTGAATGTTCAGCCTGGCATCTAAAACTCAAGCTGTGTTCTTCCTGCTGTGCACGTCACCGTGTCAGCAGTCATGGTGCTGGAACCAGCCCTTCACTGGCAATTTTGCTGGAGGTGCAGGACGTGGAAAAAAAGAAAAAATTTGCTTTCTGGTCTACGCAAATTTTGTTATCAGAAAACTGAATATGTATCAAGCCAAAGTTCTTTTTCTTTTGCAATGGGCAAACTCTGATGTTTTCAGAGATGCTTCAGGATTGTGCAGGTGCTGTAGAGGGGAGAGTGGGACCGTGGACATGGGACAGGCTTTGAAGGCAGCAGTGGGTGGTACCACAGCATCCTTTAACTGATGTTGCCCTTCTGTTTAAGAGCAAACAAAGAAACACCTCCTTCAGTGTTTAGTCTGTATTGTTTCCTGGTGCAGCCCATTACAGAGACAAATGGGTGTACAGTAGCCCCCAGTACTGTCCCATGTGCTGTGGTTGAGAGACAAATGACAGCTTGACAATTTCCTGTGTGTTTTCTCAGCAAGGCTCTTTTTAATTGTTCGAAGGTTTTCTCTTTTTCCATTAGTGTGATGTCATTAGACTGCAGCTCATGGGATTTTACACTAAATTTTTCATGCTGGGAAGCAGAAGTGGTTTTATTTTTTTTAAATTTTTTTTTTCCCCCGCTTGTCATGGTTTTGATTAGGAATTCAACTGATCCCTGTCCAGAAGAGCCTTTATCAAAATGCAGCTAGGGAATTAATAAGTAAAAAGTACACGAAAACTTTTTGTCAGAGTTAGAACAATAAGCATTCCTAAAGCTTCTTTGTCTTCTGTCTGTCTCTCAGCCCTCTTAGCTTGAACACAGAGATAAATTAATATTCTATTAAGAAAGTTTTGCTTTCTTCTTGTCGAGTTGATTTTGGCTTGAATGACCTGCTGTGTGCCTGGGAAGTTGTTAGGGATCTTGTGAGGAAAAAACTGTGCTTTGGATAGCTGTGAATGTTCTGTGTTCATTACAGTACCTTTGTTTCTCTCCAAGTTCCAGTATTTTGGATCTAGTTGGAAGACTTTGGCAGAGGCAGGATGACAGTTAGTTAGAAAGTCGGTTCTATTTTCTGAAAATATAAAAAGTCCAAATGTCAGTGTAGTTTCTGTGTGTTCTTACAATTGAGCCAGTTGGGTAATCTAATTTTTTCCCCCCTAAGGTTAAATCAAACTATGCTTATTTATTTCGAAGGACAAACGTTCCCCCCAGTTCCTTTCTCTGGGGCTAGACTTGAAGTGTGCAATCTATGGGAGGCCATCTGCCAGTGCAAGGAACGTGAGCAGAAATCTCTTTCCCTTAATGAATGAGTTTACTAGCCATTAATATTGTTGATTGGTTTCCTGACAAAATATTGCCGTGCTAAACAGAGAGCTGCCTTGTCTTTCATCCAGGAGCTGCTTATCAGCACTGACAAAACAAGCTACTTCATTGTACGTTTCCAGAGGATTGCGAAATTTCTTAAAGCAAGTGGCAAAAGGTGATTTCTTTTTTTTTTTTTTTTTTTTTTTGTTTCTTCAAGTCTGTGCATGCCAAAGTCTTGACAAGGTGAAGCCCTCTGCGGTGTATTTGTTGGCATATTTCCTTGCCCTTCTGAAAGTCTGTTTTGATTGTGCTGGTTTTCTGCTTTGTACCTTCGAGCAACAACTCAACTTTAACAATGCATGTGAAAAACTCCACAAAGAGTTACTTTTATGTGATGGCTGGCTTGGAAACAACTCTTTTCTGTGACTTACATCCCTCCTTCCAGCTGCCAGCTGAGATATATAGTGCTTGCTCCACTGGATAGCAGTTATACAAATTGTACTTGTGTGGGCAGCACCTGTCAAATCCTAAACCTAAGTACTCAACTTGGAGCCCTAAAGACTTTATTCCCATGATTTGTTTTTATTCCTCCTTTCTGTAGCATGTCATCATAACTTCTGGAGTCACTGATTGCTATCAGCTAACCAAATCTGACAGGAAAATGGTAGCCCCAAAGGTGAATCTCTGAAATCTTTGTGGAAGATGGCTGATGAGGCACTTCTGTGACGGTGTCCTCTGCCCAGATTGAAAATACCAGTGTGGACTTAGCTGCTCTTAGATAAAGAGCAGCTTTCCCTTAGAGAAAAGACTTGCGTGGGAGAGCTTTTGGGCAGGCTTGGCAGCAGGAGGGGTTTTGGAGAAAGGTTATGCCCTCTTGGTTGCCTGTTTCAGTCAGTGATGAGGTGGGAGTCTGCTGGGAAGGAGGCTTCATCCTGTGCCTGCAGAGGTCCCGATGTGACCTGCAGGATGCAGACTTTGCCCTGTGCAGGTTTCAGTCTGGGCGCTGAGGTCCTCCTGTGAGGGTGCTGGGCTTGCCCAGGCCTTTCACGGGGCTTTAACTTGGCTCTTCTCTCCTCAAGTGCCTCAGTCAAAGTTTCCCATGCAGGGTTTGTTGGGAGCAGCGGGCAAAGGCTGGCAGCCTTGGAGGGTTCATTCAGCTCCACTCAGTCCTAATCCAAGCCACACTCAGCTTTTCCATGAGCAGAATTGGGATGGGAGCTGTGGGGCTGACAGGCTCTTTAGTGTGTGTTTCCCACCCCTCAAAGCTGTACCCCAAAACATGGAGCAAGGACTGCTGAGCCAAGGACTTGAGAAGGGCAAGAGGACAGCAGAGATTTTCCCAGATCCCTAAAGTTTCCATTCAGGGTTGGTTCTCAACTGTTTGCCTTTCTCCTTGCATTTAAGATTTAAAATGTTGGGAAATGGTGCTGTTTGGCTTTTGGAATGGCAATTTAACTCTCCTGTAATCCTCAGCTGTTCTGTCTCAGTGACAGTAACAGGAAGTCTGGAAGAAGCTGTGGTTTGTTGCCAGGACGAGAGGTGTTTGTCTTGCCTTCCCAAGGAATTTAGGAATTGCTGTTCTACATCATCTCTCCTGATCACAAAAGCTGTTTCTGTCCTTCAAAATAAGCCTCGTTCTCTTCTCCCTGTCACCCCAATCTCCACCTTCTCTGTGTTGGACTGTGCCCAGATCAATATTCTCCAAACCCTTTGATTCTCACATGTGCTACAAAGTCTGTAGGCTCTGCACTGTTTGGGTGTAATTAGAGAGACCTCATGTGATGGCTCACCTGCTTGTGGCTATCACAGAGCAGATTTCCTTGCTATCTGTTCTTGGCATGTCCCCATACTTTGTTGGATACTCTGAGATTAAATCTGGTTTTCACTTCATTAAGTGACTCTGAAACATGAACACAAACCAAAGCCCAGGCAGATGACAGTCTTGATTGTACTATGTATATTTTTTCACTTCCTTGAGTGGATGAGTTTGTAGCTTTCATAATGATGTTTGGCTGGTGTCTGAATGGGGCTGAGGTGGCAGATTGCCCAAAGCGTTGTGACTGATCTAGAATGAGCTGGGAGCCTCCACATCCTGGGGAAACAGGGACTTGGCAGGCACCATGTCCCATCTCCTAATGTCCTTGGCTCCAGGATTTCTCATTTCTTTAGCAGAGAAGCCCAGTCAGGCCCAGCATGTTGTGAAACAAATCTGCTGCAGATGAAAATGGCATTCTTGTTTCTTAGCAGATCCCATTTAAATGGCAGCATGAGCCTGGAGATCATCTGCTGTGTGCACTCTTTGTTCTGAGCTTGTACAGACGGGTGATTTGCATGGCCATCGTTTCCAAAAGTCATCTGCCTCAGACCAGATGTTCACCCTTCCTCCACTGAGGCTCTGCACTTTCTTTCTTGTTCCTTACTCTTGAAATAAATCTCCTACAGACATTATCATCCAGACTGAAACTAGACAGCCTCCCTTTGAGTGACACACATCCAGCTAATATCAGGGTAGTTAATCTTGCTGAACCCTCCTTGTGACAACTGCTGCTGTTCTGGCCACCAGTCCCTCCCAACATCCTTTTTTCAGGCCTCTGCACGCCCAGGTGGGAGATGGAGGTAAGGGCCACCATAACCTATTGACCCCCAACTAGAGGAGCATTTAAAGCCTTGATATGAAGGTTGGAATTATCCTTTCCTATGTTAAATCAGCATGGATGCTTGCAAAGGTCAGCTGCAGATTGACTAGAGGGTCTGGGGACTGCAGCAGCCCTGATAAAGGGGATGGGTGTGGTGTTATGGAATCATGTGAGCAACTTGTATGACCATCCTCTGCAAGAATGAGACTAGGATATGATCTATTTTATATCATAACATACAAAAAGAAGTTCCTGGCTATATAACATCTTTTTACCAGCTGTCCTGGTACCATAAAAGCATCTCCAGTTTGTTTTGTTGCTTATGTTTCTTTTCCTGCATTTAATTCTGCCTCTGGAGTTCCTAATCCTTCCTGCAAAAAGTGAAACCAGCAATCACTCACTGGGAAAAGACTCCGAGATACTGAGTTGCTGAAAGTGTACAATGTGTTGCACATTAACAGGAAAACTTTCTGTTCTTTCTGTTCCTCTCTCCTTCCTCCCCTTATGCCCACCAAGTATTTCTATAATGTAAAGATAATTTGGGCAGAAATTTCTATTCTAAATTCCCTTTCTCTTTGACTGAATAGGGCACGTAATCCCTACAGTAGGATTACTTTCACTTACGATGCTCTCTTTGAAGATTTATTGTTCTTTAAACACTTCTTGGATGCTGCATTTGAATTTGATCCACTTTTTTTTCTGCAACTAACAAGAATACTGTGCATTGCTCTTGTGCCTTTCTTTCTGTAACATGAGTCATATGATGCAACTAATTATACGGAAATGAAAGGTTGCCTGGTGTTTATTAGGCCCTGACAGTGTGGTCTGTGCCTCGTGGAACAGGAAATCACAGTCCCTGCTTCAGTGCTCTCTTGAGCTGAGCAGGGCAGTGGGTATTACATCCGAGACAAGCAAGGTCTGGTGAGTCAGATCACCAAAGCTTGGTCTTAAAGCTGTTTGTTACAATTTGTTGGTGAGTTTGTTTGAAAGGTCTCACCAAAGCGATGTCTCTGCAGAGACACAAATGGAAGGAATGTGGTCAGGCACATAAGAAATCGCAGATTTTATGCGTGGCTGGAAGGTGAGGCTTCCACAAGAGTGAGCAAAAGAGAGAAGCTGGTTAGGAACCTGGAAGGGAGCACAGGGAGTAAAGGGGGAGGATGACCTATTGAGGAGATGTGAGTGGGAAGCAGGAAGCTTGGATTTAGAGTGGTAGGTGAAATTAAGCCAGTGGTGTGATTAAAAAATGGGATTGGGCACAACTGAATGCAGGAAAGGAGAATTGCAGAGAAAGTGCATTGGGCAGACTGAAAGCAAGTGAAAAGCAAAAGCACCAGGGTTGGACTGTGGATGGACAATGAACGTGAGTTAGATGAGTCCTGGGTTCCTGAAAACAAAGCTTGAGGTAAGACTGAGCAAATAAGAAGTGAGCAAAAGCAGATGGCAGGGTGGTTTGAGTCCCTGAAGATAAACAGGAAAGTTCAGTGCTTAGCAACTTCAGTATTCCCAACAAAACATTAAATAAGTCTTTCAGACTGGTTTGGTTTTTTGCCCTCTTTATTTTCTTTATTTTTGGAGTGCAAAGCATGGCTGGGTTTACAGTGGTGGACTTGGACCTGACCTGGGAGGTGGAGCTGGGCCTGGATGGCTGGCACAGTTTAAGGTGCTGGGCACGGTGTGCTGTTCCAAAGTACAGGCTGGGTGTTGGACTCTCCCTTAGATCCCCTTCCCTCAGTTCTCAGGGACCTGCCCTTGATGCAGGTAATGCAGAGGAAATAAAACAGCAGTAGAGATAGATGGAGAGCCAGTGCAAAGCCTGCAGCCTGCTTTGCAGGAGCTTGGATGTAACTCCTGCATGGAGCTGGCAGCTGGGGCTGCACTTGACAGAGCAGTGCCTGCCAAGATTATAGTTTCTTCTTTCCTAGTTGTGTTTTTCTCAGAGGTTGATTTACATAATGTAATGCAGTAATGGGGTGCTGACATGTGGCACGGTGGAGTTCAGCTCTGGGATGGCTTATTTGCATTAATGCCCATCAGCTGGTGCTGGCAACTGCTTTTTTTATTTAGAAAGGGTATCTCCCATGTCTCCTTGCTATACCTGCCAGCTAATCAGCAAGAGATGGGACAGCAGATCCCTGTCTCTTCTTGTAGTGTCTCTGGATTAAGACTTGGCGATGATAATGCTCAGGAGACACAGACACTGCAACCCAGCTGGATATTTTCCCTGATCTGCTTGTTGATGTGTTTTCCAAATGGCTGCAGTGACAATGAAGTGAGCTGATGCATGTGCCAAATTCCTGTTGAACTTGTCCTGCTCCTTGCTTCCCACCCCCAATCCTGTGTGTAATGGGTCCCTTTGCTAACACAGTTCCCTGCAGTGCTTACACACTTCTGCTTGCTGGGATGGTTCTCTGGGCTTCCCAGACCCCTCGCAGCTGAAGAAGTTGGTGGCCTGGCCCTGCTGGCTCCTGCAGGGAGGGTCTCCAGAGGCTGAGTGCATGGTGGCATTCCCTGGATGGACAGTGGTGAGTGGTACGTTCAGCTGTAGCTATGAAATCGGGGAGCAGTGCTGGCTGCCAAGCCTAGAGAGGATTTTTTTTAACAACTGGACTGCAGAGCTGAGCCTTGCAGAGCTGAGAGTGCCAGGTGAACTGTGAATTAATGTGTAAAAAGCCCCGGGAAAGTTCACAATTGTGTACGTTGTTATGAAGTCGATACCCAAGTTATGTTGGGTCTATTGAGCTGGATACATTTCGTGATCCTTTAATTGCCCTTTAAGCTTTCCTTCCCCTCCAGCGTGACTTTCCGGTTTTTCTCTACCCCCTCATTCTCCAGCACAGTAACCACACCTTGGTGTATTTCTTTGCTCACTGCAAGCTAAACAGGGACAAGTTTTACAGATGCTGAGATTAAATGGGGTCTTCTGGAGTGTTTCAAGAGGGACCAGGCCCCTTGAGCAGACTGGAAAGGGTCCAGGATTGCATATGGGCAGCAGACTCTGAGGGCTGATGCAAGAGGTGAGCAGTGCCTCCGTGTATCAGCTGCCTGCAAGTGGTTATAAAACAATCCACCACAGGCTGGGAAAAGGTTGCAAACATATGGAATCATTCACTTGGCTACCTTTGAGCTAGGAAAGAAAATAAAGCTGTGTATTTTACCCAAAGTATATGTAGGATACAGTGTCACTTTCTGGAGAGCTCTTTTAGTGTTTGGTGCTAAGGAAGGACGTGTTTGCTAGGGGCCTTTTTGGAGCAGGCAGGAGGCACTACCGGATGAAGCTCCAGCTAGTTTCTGTACCCCCCAGGTGACTGGGATGAGGTAAATAATTTGCTGCTTGGGACTCAAATATTGTGTGTTGTTTGGCTTTGCTCTTGAGAAGGAAGGACAGGAAAAAAATTCAAAGATGTAGTAGGTTATTATAGGAAAACAGTTACACTTTGATCATTTGCTAGCCAAGGACTGTCTTGAATCCTGGCTGCATCAGGTTGGGATTATCCATGGTAAAGCTACTTGGCTTTATTGCCTAAAAAGTGGAACTGTGGCAGTCTGTGTCTCTGAAGGTGGCACTCCTTCCTCTTGGGCTGAACTGCCCAGAGTCAATACCATGGGTGAGGGTTTTCTCTTTCAGTATTGGAGCTGGAAGATGAAACATCCTTTGAGAAGGTCACAGGAAGGGCTAGAGAGGAAAGTGGGAAAGCAGACATCATTAAGTGCCTCTTTGATCCTGACTTTCCTTACGTGATTGTCTGGCGTGGAGGAGGGAACTGATCCAAGCAATCCTTTCCAGTCCTTGACCAGTGCTTGCTAACTTGCAATTGCTTTTTACAATCGCCACTTTAAAATGAATATTTGCATAAATAGGCATGAGCTGGACCAAAACAATCACAAAAGAAAAGCTGGTTGGAAGCTGTTTCTGGTAGCACTGTCTGCAAACAAAACAAGATGTGCAGTACAAAACCTATTAACTCGATTTGCTATATTTATGCTTTGTGTGTTCAGGAACAGCATGTTGCTATGGGCCATCGTGTAATCCAAATTGCCTTGCAGGGGCTCAAGGGTTTAAACCATTCCAGAAGTTTCACAGCACTTTCTTCCCTCCAGAGGCCACCTGGCAGCACTGCAGATTTCCACATGTGATTTTCATCTAAGGTCTTCCCCAGCTATATATAAATCATGGCAGTGAAATCATCTGAGGATGCTAGGAACTTTGAAAAAAGCCCTTTGGGGCTGGGATGTAAACAGGCCTTTCCTGATGGGGTTTCATTGAGGCTAAATTCTTCCCTTGGCTACACTAAGCTGTTCTTAAAATAAATGGTTTAAAACTGGTTTTGGGACTGTTGGTTTTTTTTTATTTTTTGTAAATGCTCTTTCATGTCAGAGCTACACTGGGTCAGCTCTGCCTGAAATGTTGAGGCTCTGTTTCAGGCATTACTCAGAAAGTATCTATTAGTGTTTTGTTTATGACACGAGTGCCTGGGAAGTCGTCATGTGGTTGCTCTGAGAAGGGGGAAACAGGGGTGGCCTGTCTGGCTAAAGACACGAAAAGGGGAACTTGTTTTGTAATAGGACTTTGGAGTCACCCAGCACACTGATAAAAGTGCCCAGCCGTGAGGTGGTGGGTACTATTGCTTTTGAGTACATTTGGATTAGCAGGAAAATATTGGAAGTGTGGTGTTGCTCTTATTTTTTCTATCTGGAAGTTGGAGTCAGCAATTTCTCCTGCCGTGGCAAACCATGTGTTACTATCCCAGCTGACAGAATAGGTGCATGTGCAATTAGTCTTGAGGTAAAATATGAGAGAACTGCTTTGTTAGTATTGGCTCAGATGTTGTAGACCAGGAACTCACACACATCCAGCAGAATTTGGCATAACTGCAGGTGTTTTGGCCCAAACTTTGTCATCCATTACCTCAGGACTCTGGAGAAATCTTTCACTATTCACCTATTCCTAATACCCAGTACCTAAGACTGGTTGCTCATCAAAGGTGTGGGGTGTTTTTTTTTTCCCTCAAACCTAGTTTTATTTTTGATGGCTGATATCAGTGGTGGGTAGAAGGGATTAATTCCTTCTGAACTAAGTGGGCTTTAAAAAAAAATGCAGCAGGTGGATGATGTAGTGCTGCTACAGCTTCCCTTTAAGAGAGTGGAGCGTAATTGCATCAAGTAGTGGTTTTGAAATATCAGGTGTCCATTAGTGCATAATTAGGAAGTTAATGATGTGTTGCCAAACATGTGGTGACCTCTTTTTCTCCGCCAAACTTGGAGACACTGTTGCTTATTGCATTAATTTCTTGGAAAACGTGCCCCACTGGCGGTATCTACCGGGCCTGTCTCCGAGAACCACTGGAAGCGGACTGAAAGTCTTTGTAATGCTGAACGTGCCTGAAAATGTTATCCCCAGCACATCTGGGCCCAGCAAGTCTGGGCTACCTTGAAACACAAAGAGTAGAAAAGCAAAAGGTCAAAATGGAAGAGCAAAATGGAAATTTGGAGCACTCCAAGGAAAGAAGTGGGTGAAATTCTTACAAAATTGGCTCCAGTGGGATGTAAAGACCTAGCACCCAGTTCTTCTAATGCTTTCCTGTGGTACATACAGAGTACATGATTGTGTGAGGGAATAGTTACGGATTTTCCTTGATCTTCTATTCACCCAGGACTGACCGGCTTAGGAAAGCCAGATTATTCACCAAAGTCAGTCTCTTGCAATAAGCTTGAATCCAAATGCCGACATTTTAATTGAAAATGGTGGTTGATAAGAAAGGAATGATCTTTTGTTCGTTTCTGACATAGTATATTATGTTAGGTCAAGTTCCTTTTTGGTTCGTATTAACAAGATGTCTGCACTGATGATTAAAAATAATAATTAAAAGATTGCTCTCTTTAGCTACAAAATCTCTATCTGTTTGGACAGCAAGTGTTGTCCGGGGTGAGCAATTGCACGTTCTGTCAGAACCAATTTTGGTGTTTGGTTATGGGCTGACAAATAGCTTTGTGCACATTGTAATATTATTCCAGGAATGATACTGGCCATGGAAATGCTTCATGCTAAATGGAAGATGCAGTACAGATCTCAGTGGGTAGAGTAAAACACCTAAAAATTTCTGTATGATTTGGCAGATACAGTTTGAGGGTTTTTTTAGGATAGCCACGTGGATGAAAGGGTTTTTGTCCCAAATAAAGCTTGGATTACCTTGACCTGTAAGTGTCTGGCATATCTTTGTACTGCTGAGTTCCTTTCCTTTGTCATGTTCAAGCATTCTGGTTGTAACTTCTCCCTTTGTTTCGATCACCATCTCTCATTGTCCTGCTTTCTTCCACGCCAGCTTTCACACAGATCTGCCTCCATCTCCTGAAAGATTAAGTGATGTATGTCCTCCTTTTCCTGTTCTTTTCGGATATAGTATGTTTCCCCCATGCAAAATGAGGCTTGTCTCCTAATAAAGATGAGTTGTGTTATGTCCTGCTCCTGATGGTTTTATGGATGTTACTTTTTAAGAAGTTGCATTTGCTAGAGCTGAGTTAAGGTTTACAGCTATACAAGAAGCATGTCTTGCCTTGCTCAGTCTGAAAGGTCCTGCGTTGCAGCGTGCTGCAAAGGCTGCTGCTCGTGTTACATATCTATCAGGCCAAATTCTTGGCTTGCATAATTCTGCAAATTCTGTGTGTTTATGCTTGCTTGGACCATGTTCTTATTTGCTTCAGCTTATGACTCGCAGCATCAGACTGTAAGTCGAGTTTTAGAGTGACTCAGAATTCTTCAGTTTGCCGAGGAAGTCAGGATTACAGCTGATTTCCACCTCTGAAATTCACTCTTTGTGCTGAGAACAATATAATCATAGAGAAATACAAGATAAAGCGTTCCCTATTCTCCTTCACTTCAGGTTTGAGGAGCAGGGGAAGATCTATAAAAAAATTAGAGGTTCTAAAACAAAATGGTGCCCCATTCCAGAGCAACACAGAAGTACTTGGGCATTAGAAAGTGACATCTTCTTTGCAATGGCAACAATAAATCCTTGATAAACATAATGGGAAAGAGAAGAAAATCATCTTGTCCCAGCTATAAGAAAATCTTGCTGGATGTTTATCTGCTGAGGAATTTATTCAAGAAAATTGTGGTTGGTTTGTGCGGGGAAAGAAATGGCTGCTGTGAGGTTGTCAAGGTTCTCATGACCTGTTGAGCCTTGCAGGGGGAAGTGCAAGTCCCACAGTTTAGCTCTGCCTGGGGATCAGCTGTGCTGCGCAGGGGAATGAAACACCTTGACTTAACTACATCCAATTTTGAGGTTAGTCCTTCTGAAGTAGTGTGTTGGATTAGAAAATCCAGAAGATGTTTTTCCATCTGAATTTTTCTGTGATTCCTCTACCAGTTTGAGAAGAAAATGTAAGTTTTCTCCAATAATGTTGGCCTGTGTGATTTCTGTTCCATTCTGAAGAAATGTCTTTGCTGCGAGAGTGGATTTTTGTATGTTCTCTTTCTGTTTTGATATTTGTTTGAGGTGGTAGAGAGGGCAGACCAAATGTCAGGAACTGATGAATTTAAAGAATGCTAAAAGAATGATCATTTAAAGTAGGCAGAAAGTGGTGTCACTATTTGATAATTTAAGACCTTAAAAGTCTTTCCCATTTTGAGCTGGGCGAAGCTGGGAAATGATAAACAATCAGGCTTGTTTTGGTTGAGCTGGGTGAGAGAGGATTTTCTGTATCTTTGAGAACAAGTCAACTAAAATATGCCCTTTTTTTTATTTCTAACCTTATCTCCCTTTCCCCACTTTAACTGTAAACCAGTCAAATAGAAAATGCAGATAAGGTAGGCATGAACAACAGGTATGAGACTTGGGAAGGCTGCCGTAACTTTGAAATTCAAATTGTGTTAAAATTAATCCTTTCCAGCAAAACACTCATTTGAATTAATTGGTGTGTTATTTTATTTTATTTTCCCACATAATACAATTTATTTTAAGCCTCCTATTTGTTTAAAGACCTTATCTTTGATTGATGGCTGGGATATTCCATAAGTAAGCAGGGTTTTTTTCTGAGATGAAAGTGTAGTAAAGGAAGTCTAGGAATCATACCATCATACCTTTGCTTGCTCTTTAAAAGACTATTTTTAATCTTGACATCCTAAATAACTGTTTAAATCATCTACAAGAAGAAATATATCAATAGCATGATCTTATATTAAAAAAAACTCACCAGATGTGACTGGCAGAGTATGTGTATTTATAGCTTCTCTATTGCTGCTGTAATCTACATTCATTTCTCTGTGACTCCAGAGTTGTACAAGCAAGACTGCATCTCTTAAAAGCATTTGAATGATTACTTGTTCATGTCAGTGTGTGTAGTGATGCAAAGGAAAATTCTTTTCCTTTTCTCCATTAATATACCCTGTAAATAAGTGCTTGTTTGTTCTTCATCGTGCATATTAATTCTGCAGAAAATCTGTGATCTCTTATGGCCTTGGATGAACCATCTTTTTTATTATTATTTTTCCTAGATGCCTTTTTAGAAATGGAAAAAGCACTTTAAGTTTTTCTGTAGCAAAAGATGCTGCCAAGTGTTATGAGCAGTTCAATTAGAATATGCTTATTTTAGAAGGCTGCTTAAAAGAGGCTTAACAGTAGGAAAAATTGGTGCAAACTCTGCTTTTTAGAAGTGGTGCACCTGGGTTCCGATACATTATGCTCGTGTGAAGAGGACAGGACTGGGTCTTTTTGGAGCACCCATTTAGCTGTCGGCAAGTGATTAAGTGGCACTTGAATAGGTTCTGCAATATGTGGAAAAGTCTGATCTTTGGCTTCTTAAGCTAGAAACTGCAAAGTAATAATGAAGGAAAGAAATACGTGGAATGCAGTTACTAATATTTTGGGATTTCAGTTTTCCCACTCGTTTTATTTTAGACTGGGAAACAAACGGCGTCTGTAGTGAATCGGAATGATCAGCTACCTAGAGATATTTCCATTAAAGATTTCTACTGCAGTATCTTTTTAGAAACTCTTTTTTAGTTTTCTTTAGAATGAAAATGTGCTGACAGTCATGGAGTTAGAAAAAAAAAAGAAAATCCTTTCCCCACTATATTTTTCCCAGAGGATTATTTTTATTACCGATGTGCATGAATTACAGTAGGATGCAGTAGCTAGATCAGGCATTAATACAACCCTTCAGTGTAACATTTCAGCCTGAAGATTAATCTAAATCTACCCAGGCATCTAAAAGCAAATGAGAGGAAGTAGGAAATGAAGGCAGGGGAAAAAAAAAAAAAGGAAGAGGAGATCTATCTTGGGACCATGATTTATATAGTTTTCCGGGATTATACTGCAATCTGTGAGCACTGAAATAGTCTCTGGACTCTGTAGAAATACAACCCAAAACATTACTTTAAGTGCCAAAAAAACCTTTTCAGCCAGCCCAGTGGGGCCCGGGTTCCACAAAAGCAGGACAGTGACCTGTTTGTTCTTCATCCCCTTTTCCACAGCACGTAGATGATGTGCTAGGCAAGGCTGGGCATTGCAGTTTTTCTTGGGGCAGGAAGATTTGGGGAGCTCTTGTTGAAGTCCTCATGTCTGCAGAGACAATGGGGAAGGGCGAGATGTCAAGGTCACTAAAACTTGTCTTCTCTCCTTGTCTTATTGTCAGAGCCCAAATCATTGTCTCTCAGTTCCCCCCTTCTCCTTCCTCCCTGTGCTTTTGAAAATATCTGGAAAACTAGAACTAATTTTGGGGGGTTTTGGTGGTTTAGAGAACTATTCTGGTCGGGGCCCTGGGAACCCTTGTGGCAGAGTCCTGCTGCTCTGAGCTCTTTCTTTCCCCTGCTTACTCTGGTGTGGTGAGATGGCAGGGAATGCTGTCACTGCCTGTTCCCACACAAATGTGGAGTGCTTAATGTGACGGTGTCCCACCCGCACTGGGGGCCTCCAGACAGAAATTAATTAATAATGAAGGTGATAACAATTTTTTTGAACAGTCACAGCTGATGAAATAAACTCCTACCACGCTTAAAAATTAGCAACAACAGCAACAACAAAAGAATCCATTTGAAAGGCAAAATTGGGCACGCAGCACCTGCCCTGATTTTTTTTTTTTATTTTCTAAAGTAGCACATCTCTTTGCTGACGCTTGACTGCAGTGACTCATCATAGGAGGCTAAATCAGCCATGTAGAGTAATGCAGCGTGACTGATTTAGCCAGCTCTGATGCAGCATGAGAGTAACTTTAACCAGGAATTTCAGCTCTTTCCCCCTCCTCTCCCAGCCTAAGAACAAAGGGGAAGTTAAACATCTTTCCAGCAGTCAAGTATCTTGCTTCAGGGCAAAGCTTTTTGTTTGTTTTCTGTCGACTAAGAATCTTGTGTGTAAGAAACAAACATTAAGATCTTGAACCAGAACTATGGAGGGATGTGCAGGCAGAGCTTGTTAAAAACATCTGAGTATAACAAGTCTTTAGCGCCTTCTTCATCTAGGACACTTATCCAAAAGTGTGGTGAGGATTTTTGAGGGCAAGTCCTTAAAATATTGCCTTGTGTGGTGTAATGCACATAGAATATAGCCAGGTTTTATATGCTCACACGGGAGGAGTACTGGCAAAGTGTGCCTGACCGTATGAGACCTGACCAAATTCCATCTGCCCATCCAGTTGTGCAGCATCAGCTGAGCCCTGCTGGCTGCCTCTGGCCACTTCTTGTGCCCTTCTGGTCAGAAGCAGTAACATCATCCTGCCCAAACGCCTTTCACTGAGATTTAAGCACAGAGAATTTGTTTCACAAGGTGAGCACACTGAACCACAGGGACTGTCCCAGGTGAGAGGCTTCTCAGGACCGAGCAGTTTGATTGCGTGTCAGAGCTTTTGTTCTTGGATGCTCTGCACGTTTTTGCTGAGGCAAAGGAAGTTGGCTTTTTACCCCAGCCACTGAAATCCAGACCAGAAAATAGTGCAGAATGTCAGTCAAATGGTGCATTTTGAGATGAAATGGAGGAGGAGTAGGCTTAGAGGGGGAATGAGAGTGTGTGTTCTCATTTTTGGAAAAATCAAGTGGATTCAAGTTCTGCTGAACAGGAGTGGCCATATTTTGCAAAGGGGAAATAATCCTGTTCAAGAATATAATTGGGCTGTTTGAAATAACCAGCATCACTTGAAAGTGGATCCTAAAATGGAAGAACAGAAAATAGAAAGGTAGGAAGAAGGAGCTTCTCTAAACACTTGTTTCTCCAGATGTTTGGCTGAATCACGTCAGAGAAGCAACTGTGAGTGGCTTTTACTGTTCTTTCCAAATTTAGATATTAGGGTAATGATGAGGAACTCTGCTTACACAGTCTTTTCTCCCTTGAATATGGTCCCTTGCATCTTTTCTTACTGAGTATCAGTGAATTAGGAGTCTTGCAACACAGACTTTTTTGCAGGTACTCTTTCAATCAGCTTGAAGTGCTGGCTTATGTATGCATATATATGTATATACAGGTAAAAAAATATATATTATTCTTGTAAGACAAAAAGTGCACTGAAGAAAACGGGTTTAACTTCACAATTGCCTTAAATCCTCTCTGGGATCAGCTGCTGAACCCAGAAAAAAATCAATTGTCAACCCTTAGTCCAATGGAACATCTTGAGAAATGACATCTGATTTTGCTTTTTTTACTATTTCCAAGAGTTTTGATTTAGAAGAAGGTATTTCAGCCTTGGAGTTCAACAACTAACCTCCTCCAGCTTTATGGGAAAAGGAAGAATTCATTACAGTATGTACAGATACTTTTTCCTCCCTCATTGCTGGTCTGTGGGGTGTAGATGAGTGGTGACACCTGTTTCTGCACAACAAATGCTGGTTCCAATCCCTCTCTTGTGCTGCTTCCCTTGTGTTGGTTTTGAAATTCTTACTGATTGCATCTTTTCTCAGTGTCTGTTTCACAACACCACCTCAAGATTTTTAGATATTAATGAAATAATGGTTGTGAGCTACAGCCTGAAGAATGCTGATGCAGAACCAGAAACTGTTCAGCTGAACTGCATCTTGTTAGACACACTGTGGTTGTCAGCACAGCTCATTGCAGAGTCTTTTGCGGGGGCCAAAATTTAGTTGTCATTTTTCTGATAATTTTGTATAAGACGTATGATGTTAGTTCCTTAAGGAAAAAAAAAAAAAAGAAACAACATCAGAAATTCTGGTTTTTTTGCTCTTATATGATCAAAGTAAGTGGGAAGCAGAACTGCGTAGTGAACAGTGAGGAACGCAGGCATATTATCCCTTCACTTGGAGTCAGTCTTTGTCAGGCTCACTGAGGAACCTCCACAGAAATCTGCATTGAATCTGGAAGAAATACCTGAAAGTGCCTCTTTGTGCTGAAGGGTAGAGTCCAATTACTGTGTTTAATAGCAAGGTACGAACTTGAGGCAGGAGAACAGGATGCCATAACCAATGTACGGCAGAGAGGGCAGGAGAGGTGAGGGATTCGTGTGTGGGTTGGGGTTCTGCTCATGGGAGAGGGGGGTTTGTGGACACAGGATGGGAAAAATGTTACATATAGCAGGGCAGATGTTCAGGAACTGCACAAGCAGAAATTGCAAGACTTCAGCAATTTGTTTATTAAACATAATATTCGAATAAGCTGCACTGATTTTTTTTTTTTAAATTCAACTAATGTTTTCTATACACAATACTTAAAGTGTTACTTAAAATGTTACTCCCTTGTATAGCTTCCTTAAAATCTGGTTTATCTCAGATTTAAGGTGTTTTACTCCTGTTTAGTTTTACTCTCGTTTAATTTTAAAGCTTAAACAGCATTTTTTAGGCAATTCAATTGTCTTCATCACCTTATACAAAAATATGAAATATTTTTATGTTACTTATGTAGTATTTCTGCCAATACTTGCTGGCTACTTTAAAAGCATACTTAGTTCATGAGAATTAAGTGAAATGTTAAGCACAGATTTAAGAAATGGTTGTTCTGTGCAAGTTTAGTGATGGTTCTGTGCTGTTTTTTTCTAGTATTAAGCTCAGTTGTTTTGCCTCAGTCATAGACTGCAGCCCACAAACACTGAGCTCGTGTTTCCACTGCAGTCCTTTCACCACTGAGAAGTTAACAGTGAGTGGTGCTCTTCATTGTCTTCCTCCTCAGTGGAAATCCTGTTATTTATGCTCTTTCCTGGGGGCCTGGGTTTAGATCTGGGGTTTAACTCTATTGGGAGGTGATAGATGATCTGTTGTTGTCTTCAGCAAGAACCAATTTAAGCCTGAAATTCTTGTCAGGCCCACTTTTTCCAGCCTCCTCCAACACAATGTCTTTCCAGCCCGAGGCCATCTTCCTGCCCACTGCCGCTCCTGTAGGATGTATGAATTTTATTTTGAAGCCCATGATGATTTTCTTTAATAACTGAAGGTGTTTATAAAGCTTTTTTAAGTGAGGGGTGGCGTGTTTGTGCAGCATTGCACAGAGTATCGTGGGTTGGAGTTGTACCCTGGAGATCACATCCCCTGTGCCCCAGCCAAGGCTGGGTTTGGTTTCCAGCTCCACAGCTCATGAACCCTGTGTCCTTGGATAAGCTGTTGAACGCTCTGTGTCCTCCTGTGTGTATGAGAATGCTTATCTCGCAGGTAGGGATTAATCAGTGTTTGAAAAGTAATTTGAGATCCTTGATGAAAAGCACTGTGTAGGAAGAAAATATGTGACCGCACAGGAGCGTCTCGGAGATTGTGATCACCCCCATTTCCTTTCCTGAGCTTAAGGGAAAAAGTGGTGAGAGCGTTTTTAAAGCAGGGGAAAACATGCTTCTCTGTGTGTGTTTCTTTCCAGCACAAAGCACCAGCTACCCCTCAACCCTGGGTGTGTTTATCTTGCATGTGTCGTTCTGTGGTTTCAGTTATCTTCGCAGGAAAATGACTGCTCTGGCTCCCGAGACCTCTTTAAGCGATTATGACCTAAGTTAGTTCAGAACCACCATCCTTTACAGTGTTTAATCAATAAGCCCTGAAAGCAAACTAATCTTCATTTACTTTTGGAGGCCACTGCAGGAAAAGAAGAATTGTCAGATAAAGCTGGGGATCAGCATTCCTACCTCAAGGCCAGGGGTCAGATATTAGTACACAGGGAGATTGTAAATACAGCTTGGTCCAACAGATGCTAAAATGAGTATGGTGGAAAACTATACCTCCAGGGGACAACACTTTAACGCATGCAATAACTGATAAGATAAGCTTCTTTATTACCAGAAGAATGAATTTAAAAACCATATATAATTTGTCTTCGTGCTAAGGGAGTGAGGGAAGAGAGTGGACTATTACGTGGAGATAAGTGGCTCACTGGAATATTGTGTTCATATTGGGCTATTTCCTGAGGATTTCAGATTCATTTACTGAGGCATTGGAGGCAGGGTGTCCCAGGTAAAACACAAATCTGATGGAGGTTTAGCATGGTCTTCTTCCTGCAGAGGAAAGTTTTCTCTTTACAAACTTGATTCCCAGTATGGAGTTGTTAGCAGCTAAACGTGGAAGGGGGAGTGGATTCTACAGAGGATTCTGCGTCATGGATTACTACTTCATGTGATGTAAATGAGCAAAACTCTGTAGGTGCCTTCCCAGCTTCGCTGCAGAATATGCGTCCTAGCTTTAGAAATGTGATTTTTGAAGCAAGCACATCATCTCCACATGAGCAAACAGGCTTGGCATGCTAGAGGAACCGCCTTGAAAAATAAACTCTGTACATGTTCACAAGAAACAGAGGGCTAATGGTACTGGCAGGATTTTATGTGGTAATCAGTCTTAACCCCACTGTGTTTGATGACTCCTCTTACACCTCAGCTTTTCTTAATTTCGTTGTTGTTCTCACTTCTTTTTAAATTGTGAAGTGTTTGAATGAAGAAACAATATTGTAACTGTGTCTGTTCTCATATGCTTGGCCTCTAGGATAACAAATAAAGGGTTTCCTATTTAAAGAAAAAAAAAAGCCCATTTAGTAGTTTCTTACCTATTTTTATTATTTTTGGGTTTAAATCAGTGAAGATGATGGTTGATATGCATTGCCTTTAATGTTGGCAGAGAGGGGATGCTGCTCATCTGGCCAGAAACCAGGTG
Organism: Gymnorhina tibicen; assembly: GCA_013399875.1. Taxonomy (NCBI): domain Eukaryota; kingdom Metazoa; phylum Chordata; class Aves; order Passeriformes; family Artamidae; genus Gymnorhina; species Gymnorhina tibicen. The sequence goes on from VXAZ01007995.1 coordinate 2,576,854, forward strand.
AATGCTGGAATGGACATTTGCTACATGCGTTTCTAAAAGCAGAATCAGAATTTCTTTGCTGTACTCAGCACGTGCCTGCTGTGTGTTTATGTTGAAGGAAATGCCCAAACTTTCAATTATTGTGCTTGAATGTTACAACTTTTTGGCAATCTTGAGAGGCAAAACCTTCTGATTTTGTCTGAAACAGCTGTGTATATCCTTGCATTGTACATATTACTTTTGAAAATTGAGACTAGCCTCCTCATTAATTATGAGAAAACTTGACATAGTGAAATTGATGATTCAATAGTAATTTAATTTTGTCCATGTATAATTTTGAATGTGCTGCCTGCAAATGTCCCATTTACCCACCATCTTGTTTGACTGGAACATCACTTCATCAGGAATCCCTGCCAGGAAAAATCATTATATGGAGGGCCTTCATGTAGCTTTTCATTGGGTGAATAATTGAGTTCCTAGAGGACCTATCTGATCTGAAGGCCAAAACTTTCTTGTAATACAGACTATATAAAAGTAGTATAAATCACAGTGAGAGATGAAACGATGCATTTAAACACACTCAAAGAAAGAAGCCGCAGTGTAGTCGAGTCTTTTGATTGTTCACCAGCCAGTTACCCATGTTATTTAGGAATCATCTTGATATTAATCTTTTGAAAACCCTTTTGCACATTGATTATCTCATCCTACTTCTTAAATTCACCTTTCAAAAATATACATCTTAAAAACAGTGACTGGTTTGTCGAATTTAAATGTGTTTCACCTTATCAATTTCTTTTGCTGTGCCAACTTTGTTATTTCCTCTTCTCATCCCAATGCTGTGGATAATTGACAATTGATGATAAGCTTTACAGAGGAGATTAGGATAACGTTATGTTTCATTAGTTTGGAGTAATACAGAAGTGCCTAACCATGGATAAAAGACCATGGTACAGCTCTTATCCTGCAGAATGTGCAGTGTAATATAAATTACTTGCAACTTTTTCTGCATCAGTTTTCCCAACCTGATAAAACTTGCCTTTTGCTGATGTGCAGTAACTTATCCCTATACTCTCCTGATTTTCCTTTCCTATTCCTTCCTTTCCTATCTCCTCTGCCATGAGCACGTTATTCTAACAGCAGACTAGAAGGATCTTGGTGTTTATGTGCGCTTATTTCAGGAAAAATTGTCTTGAAAACAAGAAAAGACTTTTTAAGAAATAGGGAGAAATGAAGATTTGATCAGTAAAAAATCTTCCTCAGACAGAGATGTGTTAGTAATTCTTACAAGTCTTTGATCCTGGAAGTTTACTGTCTCTATAATCTACCTGAATTGATCAGATTTTAGGTTCAGATTATCAAGGTCTAGTTTTAGTCTTTGCATCCTGTAATCTCTGAAAGATCATTAACATAGGCCATTCTGTTTCATTAAAAACAGTTCAAAGGATAAAAGAGTTAAGATGTCCATGTTTAACTCTTGATTTTCTGGAGACTGATGGTCAGTACCTGAGGCCTTGACTGCTGTTGCAAGTTCTGTAAATATTTGTTGTGACTTTCTAACGTTGCTCTAACAATTCACAATTGGTAATTATGTATTCTGTCATTCTGAGCCATTCCAAGCAATTCATCCTTAGAAACAAACAAACAAAACACATCAAAAACGCCACCCGAGCCCCTAAAAACAAACCCCAACAACCTGAAAAGAAATATGAAACATAAGAGATGAAATAAGCAAAGGCTTTTTGAGTATAGCAGTTGAGGCAGTGAAAGAATGAAAACATGTCATGAGCAGGCAGATGTACCTAAACGCCCTCTAGTCATTGTCATGGGAACTTCTATGGGTTTTGGCCTTAAAAGCTAAAGATGGTTTGCATTTATCTCATTTCTCTGGATGCAAATTGAGTTTCTGACAGTTTGAAATCTCTGCAAAAAGCCTTGAAGAGCAAAAGTGGTTTTATCACGGTAAAAGTTAATCTGAGAAACCTTTGGGTTTCTGCTGGTGCAGATCCTGAAAATGGGTGCGAGTTCTTGAGTCAAGAGCCCTTTGCTTATAGGCTTTGGGTCGGGGCTGTTCATTTGGATTTTTGGTGTAGTTTTGTACTTACTATTTTATTTTTGAGCTGGTATCAAGGCTGCCACAGGTGGTTGATCTCTTGGAGCCAGTTGCTTTGGAACTCCCATGTAACTGGAAGAATTTCTCCCTCCTGAATCTGTCCTGAAAATAAGGCTTTTTTTTCCTGTGACCAGCTTCAGAAAGGTGATTATCCAGGTTCTGCCACTGTGGAATCAACCTTGGGAACAGCTTATGAAGTTATAATTAGGTTTCTGTCTGCTAAGCTTCAAAACGTACAACTTCCATGAATATATTTGCAGTACTTTTTGCCTGGTTTCGAACTCCTGCCAAGTTCTTGCCTTGAATTTAAGACATCTGTAGGTAGAAAGAGACAGCAGAGCACTTTAGCTTAGATGGACAGAAACGTATTATGGGAGACGTATTTCTGCTGTCAAAAGTTTAGCCACCAGTCATCTGTAAACAGATTCCCCTTGGTCACCACTGAACAAGGTCAGCACACCTTACTAATGGAGATGGGCATGGAGAGAGGTTTTTCTTTTTGTTCTTAGTCTTATTCTTAGTGGTGTTTTCGTCATAATTTTAGTCTCTCTGAGTAAGACAAAAATGACCCAAGAAAGCATTCATGGGAGTTCAGTGCATTGATGCACTGGATTGTCACCTGTGGAGACCTATCTTCAAATACTGGTGTGACTTTGGGATGAAAAGGAGCTCTTACCTGTCTGCTCTGGTACTGGGTTTTGCACCTTTGTTAAAAAGGCTGCAAGTTTTGCCTTGACTGGCTGCTGGCAGGTTTACAAAGGGAGACTCACTGCTTCTCAGGTGTTTGCAGTGATGGATGCTGTGCCACTACTGCAGGAGCCAGTGGTCGGGAGAAAGGTGAAATGTCAGAATCAATCTGTTTTAGAAAAAGACACTTTCTGGGGAAGGCTGGCTTGCACTGAATTTTTAACAACACATTCTCCTTTCCTTTCCTTTCCTTATATGTATCTAAACATAACTTTATTCAGCCAGGAGAGATCCTCTTGTCTCCCTCATTTCCATTAATGCAGAGTTGGATTTCAACAGCAGGCAAACTGGTGTTTACCATGGCAGTGCTTGCCATGTTGACAGTGCTGAGTGATTCTTAAGTGTTCAGTAAATCAGTGAAATTTTCTGAACAGTGGGAAGTTTTGATGTCATTAACAAAAGATGCATGTTAACTAGCAGCTGCAAATTAATTAGAAAAATAAATTAGAAGTTGCTTTTTTTTTTTTTTTCCCTTCTCCTTTCTGCTTCATGCTGTGTGAACCAGCCAGTCTAAAGCAAGGATAACAAATGAACCCAAATGTCCAGAGCTTTCAGGATCTGAATATTCCAATTTTCCAAATGCTCACTTAGTTTTATGTCCTGCACTGGATGCTTCTAGAATATTATGGGTCAGGGCATTGCCTGTCTTACAATGGTTTTCATTGTCAGTTTTCCTAATGTGCTCATCTGGGGAATGTCTGAACCCTTCTCGGTTCTGTGCCAGCCAGGACCAGCTCATGTCCGTCTGAGCAGGGTCCAGCCTTGCCAAATGGGCCTCACTGTGCAGAGGATCCCATCCAAAAACAGGCCAATGGGATTGGGGAAGGCGAGGCAAGCAGCATTAAATGTGTAATGACAACAATTAATGAGTGCTTGCCTCATGTTTTGGAACACAGGGAATCAGAATCGTTTCATAAACCTGTTAGGGTTGTGCTTAGAGCAATAACTTCCTACTTTCTCTTAAAGGGAAACAGTCTTACTTTTTTTCCATTTGCTGCTTCTAGCAGTGTCAGCTTCTTTAATTATTGCTATTTAATTATGTCTTAGCATTTGAACTCTCCTCATTAACCTTCATCAGACTGAGACACCTAGGATAATGCAATGGCAAAGCCAACATCATGTGTAATTTTTTTTTCCTCCCTCCACCCCCTTCCCAATTCTCTGGAATTCCTTAATTGAATGTTAGAGCATCTGGGCCACTTGAGTATTCGAATCATGCAGGAACATGGGTAGTGTTAGCCTGCTATGGCTCAATAAACCTCTCATTCTCTCGTTCACGGTTCATTTGAATTTTGCAGAAAACTCTGGAAAAAAAAAGATGAGGCATTCAAATAAAAATGGTGCAGATAATGGTAGGAGGAGATGAAGAACTCAGACAAATGTTTACCCCAAGTACTGTGCGTATGTGGCACTGTCATCCCTTTAATTGAAAAAGAGAATGGGCTTTAGAGCAGAAACCCACAAGCCAGGCTCTGTTCCTGTGTGACCTTCAGCTGTCACTGGAGCTGTCCTCTCTATCTGAAAGCAGAGTTTTTACTTTATGCTGCTAAAGTAGCAGAGCCTAATTTCTCATTTGACAAGTGCTCTAAGATCCTGTGAGGAAAGGTATAATAAGAGTGCAAAATAAAACTATATGTGGCAGTATTACTCCTGATTCTAATGGATTTTAGTAGGATCTTTAATCCCTTTATCTACCATGAATAGATGCATTGTCTATAAAAGAAGCTTTAAGCTCTTTCACTTCACTTTGGTGACACCTTGGCAATGCAAATGTGCCTTTGGAGTGTGTCTCACGATACTGGAAAATGAAAGTGCAGGAATAAAGTGTAATGACTGTGATGGGAGTTCTTTAATGTGGCTGCTGGACCTAAGACTTCTGTAGTTTCCCCTTCATTTCTTTGCTGTCCACACCACAAAGACAAGGCTCATGCTGCCTTTTCTCCCAACACAGAGTATTCTCAGGTCCTGGCTTGGATTAGGCAGTCATGGAGTAGAACGTAGGCTGTGGTTAGTTCCTAACAGAACTAAATCTCTGAACTGAGGTTTTACTCAGATCCCTGAGCTGTAAAACTCCTGTGTGAAGCAGAAGCAGGATGAAGCTTTCACACTGAGAATTGCCTGTGGTAAGTATGGATGTGCTTGTGATAGGAGAGGGCTGACCTTTATTTCACAGAGGGAGAAACGGGGAGAGACTGAACTATAGATTTGTCATAACTAAATACAAGCGTTTATCTGAGCTGCCCAGGCTGGAGGCTCCCTGCTCCCCTTGCAGTCAGTGCAAGAGCACTGGAAGCTCCGAAGGGTGCCTGGTCCCAGCTAACATTTCCTTTGCTCTCTGGAGGTCCTTGGCTCATTACTTAAATACTTAAAGCCAGGTGGGATGAATCCTGGTTGAAAGCCAAGGTACAGGAAGGCAGTTAGGTGCCTGATTCCTCCTTGCCATCTAAATCCTGTGGATTCAAGAAGGACAGAGCTTTTTTTGAATGTCTTCCTGGATGTGCTCCTGGCTAATCTCTTCCCTGCAGCCTCAGTACTTCCTTTGTCAGGCTTTGCTCTCCTGTGCTGTTCCAGGGAGCCAGAGGAGCTCTCCATTCCTCTGCCCGAGGCTACAAGTGACCTTTTTTTCCCCACATAACATTTGTTGCTACTGCTGGCAAAGGAGCTCTCCCACCGGCTTGGCTCCATGCTGCCTGACTGCCTGGGACTGAGGTACAAACCTTGCCATTGTCAGAACACGAAAGGGATTCAAGGTTTCTACCTCGAATGGGAGAGGAGAGTTCTCCTTTGAGTTTAGGATCTGAGTCGCTGTGCCTGACCCAGGTATGGCTGGGGGTTGCTCAGTCAGGCAGTGGAACTTTGCTTTCCTTCAGGGAAAGAGTTGTGTTGTGCCTTCCAGTGGTCACATCGGGCTGTCAGCACTCAAGTTGAGTGTCACTGTGCTGGCACTCCAGCAGCACTCATATCTGCTGCACGAGTAGCATCCCCACTGAGGCTGTCACTGCTTCGTTTCGGCTGCTTGTTATTTCTTGCTGAATTAAGTAATGCTTCGGATTTTCTAAGGACTGGTTCTTCCTCTCCCAGTCCTTCAAAGCAGGGAGTCTGGAATAGATGCCCATTTTCCCTCTCCTCTTTACTGTTTGCATTCTGCATTTGTTGAGCTTCAGTTAGAGTCTGTCTCTATCCATAGAAAATGGAGTAAAACCTCCTCCCTAGAAACCTTTGACCTTGTCTCTTTATAGACATCTTGATTACCTCGAACGAGGCTGTCCAAAACCAGGCTATTTCACTGCTTTCCTTTTGTTAAGAGCTTGATATTTTTTTTGCCCTTCATGCAGAAGTAGTTTTCTTTGCTCATCTTGTCCTTTTTTACCTCTTTCCTTGTCTGAAACTGAAGTGGAAAAGAGGAGTGGAAGAGCCATAAACAGTACAGAGAAAATGACAGCCTGCTCTGTGTCACTGACTCTGCAGAACAGGTCACCAGGCAGAGACATCAGCCTCCTATTGCCTATGCTCAGTGTTTCATGTTTTTTATTTGTCTCTACTGTTATGTATCTGATGTAGAGACATGCATTTTTTTGACAATGACCAGCCAATAAGTCCACATTTGTCAAAGAGAAAATGAGATAATCATCATGTGGCCTCGTATTACTGGGAGGGCAGATTAGATTTGCTCAAAAACGGTGGCATTTTATGGTTACTTTTATGCTCTGTAAATACAGGAAGAGACAGATTGAAGAGATTACTTTACAAAAAATTCCATTTCAAGTCACTGGGGAAGCAGGTAACCTTCAGATCTGAGCTTTGCATAAGAATGCAGTGGAAGAGAGAGGATTTCTATTAACACTGCCAGCTTCTTAAAAAAACCCCCAAAAATCCACTCTCTGCTGCTCCACATCAACCTTTTCTCCCTGCTTGTTTTCTCCTTTCCACCCACCTTGTCCCCTGGCAGTGCCATTAGAGATGAGCCAGTGACTCGGGGCCATTCCTTAGCTGAGGCAAGTAGTCGTAGTTCCATTGGCTCCAGCGGAGCGAGAACGATCTATGCTGGCTGAAGGATGGTCCCTCGTGGTTTGAGCCTTACCCCGAAGGGTTTTTCAGCAGCAGCACTGGGATTTTTGTTTGGTTTTCTGTGGTGACAGGGGTCGCTTGTAAAGTTTTCACCTGTATCCAAAGTTTGAGGCTGTTCATGACTGGGGTATTAACGCCTTTCAGAACGGTTCTGAATCAAAAGTTGGGTAAACTGGTTTAAGGAAGACAGGCTGGCTTCTGACTGAAAAAAATCTATGGATATTTTAAAATAAACAAGAAAACTAGATGGGTCTTTGTGTTATCCAGATCTTGTGCTATCAAATCAGGTTTTTATTCTCCTGTTTATGATTGTGGAAGAATGGAACTAATCGGCCACTTTTGTGACAGCATTTGAGGCAGGACTGTGGTTTTATGCAGGGCAGAACCCAGTGCATCTCTTGTGCCTTTAGTAAGGAAACAAAACAACTACTGTAAAAATGCTTTAATAATATTGATTACTTTCATGCAAAACCAAAAAAGAGTCTACTGCATAGTAACTATTTGCGTACTTTTGGGTGACAGTTTAGTAGAAATAGGAACTTCTGGGTGCTTGTTAATGCAAGCATCAAAACTGTGTCTACCTTTGCACTTGAGCTGTGTACCCACATGGGACTATTTCAGGAGCAATAAATGAAATCAGAATGTTGTCCATCATGCTTCCCTGTATCCACCATAAAAAATAAATTGAGCCAATTAGGGTAAAATAGTTGTGTGTCAAGCTCGGATGTGTAGCAGTGCAAATAGCCACCAAACAATATGTTTATTTTAATAGAGATTCGAGGATGATCTTTGACCACTGTTTTAGTTAGGTTTAAGTGAAAATTAATTTTGTGTTCCATCTGTGCCTCTGGTGCACTTATTTTCCCAGCTACTTCAGGTGATTGCCCATATTCCCAGATTTGTCATATGTGACTTTTTAACCTCATGAAATGAAGCACAGATCTTTTGGCACCAGTCACACACCTGATGCAGAAAGCTACATGAAATCCCGCTTGGTAGTCACGGAAACTCCAAGTAGCGAAACGCTCGTGCTGTACTGGCTGAGCATGCAGGGGAATCGTGGATCTATTGTCCAGTTTCATGCCTGGGGGAAATACTGCTTACCTGAAAGGCCTGAGAATGTTGAATAGACGGGACGGGCAGCTAAACCTGGGAAAGGGAACGGTGAGATTTGGCAGGCTCTTGTTTGGGCTGTAGGTCTGCTGAAACCTACAGCAGCTCCATCAGCTGGGTATGAGGAATCAGTGTTTCATCAGACCTTCAGACTGTCTCTTTCCATTGAGACTGCCTCACTTCAGAAGCAGGAGATGACCCTTTTTCTTGTTTGTGGTGGTGTCTGGGTACTCTGTTATCTGTACCTCCTTACAGAAACAACCTCTCTGCAGAGTTGGCTGTCCAAATATGAGATAAGTAGGAGATCTCATGAGAAATCAGATATTTATACCTGCTCTACCCTCTTCTGCTGTCACAGTACTTCTTCATATAACTCCTGGGCACAGCTGTTGCTGTAGTAGATAACTTGTAAGGTTTGCATTGCAGTAACTCGGTGATTGGCTTGGTTCCTAAGTAAAAAAAAAAAAGCCTTTTTTTTTTTTTTTTTTTAATTTGAGAAAATTTAACTTTGTGCAGTCTCTGCACACAAATAGAACAACTGCTGTTGAGCTTGTCAGCCCTGGCAGTGTCCTGTTGAGAGGCCTCCTGGTGTCAAGTGCACTTGCCTTCTCAATATGAAAAGGAATTTATATTTGTAATGAATATTCATACAAGAAAGACATGGGTGATCTGCAGATAAAGGTTTTTAGCCTCACAAAAGCAGTGCTGTGAGAATTAATATGGAGGGAATCTTAAATGGCACAATTCAGCCTATCCCATCACAGGAGCCAACGGGTGCAATTCTGCCCAAATTGATGGAGTGGCTTTCATTTACCCCAACAGTGAATTTGTTACCTACCCAGCCAGACCTAACACTTTTTGACATGAACAGATGAGAGGATCACTCTATTAATGCAGAAGATTTAGTAGCTCTTTGGTGAGTTTTTCCCATCTTTGACATTTCAGAATGGAGCTTAATGATGCAGCAGTTTAGCACAAACAACCTGACTGCATGGGGATATTTCTTTTCCTCTCTTTCTGCTGCCTTCTCCAGACTCGGCATTCTCAGTGTGGATGACTTGGGACAGTAGGGTCCCTTTTCAAGTGCACCTACAGGCTTTGCCACAGCTGTTAAGCTCCCTTTGTGAAGCAGGAGTTCTACAAGGGCACAGGTTAGTCAGTTTTTCGGAGCTTAAAATAATCCTGTTTCCCTGGTTCCTCAGAAGGTGTTGTGTTTAAAAAAAATAAAATAAAAAAAATTACACACTTTAATAGAAATACTTTTCCTTCATTAAATTAAATCTCTAAAGCCCAATAGCGTTTTCAGTGCTTATATGAAAATGCCAGTGGGGATTTGAGATTAAAAGCGGTATTTTTGTACAAGTCAATGAAGATCTCAATAGGAAAGAACACTCTTCAAATATAAATTCCTCCAGTATCGAGAAAGACAGATTTTCTACTTAGGTCCTTGATAATACTTCTCCCAACCTTGTTATGAAATTCTGTTTTCACATATCTGATATAAGGCTGTTACACATTAGCTCTCCATTTAATGAAATCTTATTAATGGTGCCTTTTTTATTATAGAGATATGCCAAGCTACTCAGATTTAATTCATGTTTAACAGTAAACATGAGATACTGTGAGCCATTTATATGCAGCTCAGGTTCTCTTTTTCTATCAAAAAAAATGATTGAATGGCATATTAAAAATGGAACTAAAATATATCTACTATTGATTTATATTGGTATAAACTTGGACATATGTTGCCACTAAAGGCCACTGTGACCCACAGCTAGAGGAGTAGGAAAGGAATATAACAAGAAAAAAAGATTCCCAGGAAAAGTTTGTTGGTGGTTTGTTTGGGGATTTTTTTTTTCCTCCGTCTTCAGATGTCTTCTATCCGTTCAAGCAAAAAAAAAAAAAAACCCACCCTAAAAACCTGAGATCTGCATTTTTGTAGATAAAATACTGCATGATCAAGGTGCAGATTTTGGGAAAGAGCTTTCCAGGCTGTTTTACAGGGAAGAGAAGAAACAGGCATAATTTGGCTTTAGCAATAAATGCAAAGAGATGTAAAGGTTTTATTTGATTCAAGGATCTCAAAGCAATGTAAAAAAAACCAGATAATCATTACTAGTGCTTTCAAAATGGAGGAAAATAAACCAAGAGTTGAGAAAACAGACATCAAAAAGAAGTAGGGTGGGTATGTACAGCCCCTGTACCAATTTACATCATGGAATAGTCTGGGTTGGAAAGGACCTCAAAGATCCTCTCATTCCAGTCCCCTGTCATGGGCAGGACCACCTTCCACTGGACCAGGTTGCTCAAAGCCCCATCCAACCTGGCCTTGAACAATTCCAGGGATGGCACAGCCAGCTTCTCTGGGCAACCTGGGCCAGGGCCTCTCCACCCTCAGTTTGGAAGGTACCTGATCTGCTGCTTAAAGTAATCATCAGTTCTTCAGCAGTGATCTGTGGTCCCAGAGAAAGCCCAAAACAAGGTTCAAAAAAACCCAATTAACTGAAGGCAGTCAAGCAGAGTGCGCTCAATGACGGTCCTTGGATTCTGTCCCTGTTTTCAGTTCACACTTCTGTCAGCACTGGGAAGGTGCTCTCGCTCTGGCCTCCCTCCTGAAGTTACACAGACAAGTCAGAGGAGAGCTGGGATAGGGAAACAATATTTTAACAAACCCCCTGTAATTTAGGTTTTCCCAAACTGTGTTCTAACTTTGAGCCTTTAGAGAATCCTGGTTTCAGGCTTTGGGGATGGGTAGAGGTACTTATGTCTTCGTGCTGAAGCTACTTTTCTTTGTCACCTAAGTCAATATTCATTGGATTAGCTGTTGAGCAAGAGCAATCATGATCCTGTAATCTTGTATTCAGGGTGTCAGTGTGGAAGGAGGGAAAGCAGGATTCTGGTTCATGTGCTATTTAATGCCGTGTACTTTAAAAAATAAAAAAAAATTTTCCAGTGTAATGTGTTTAGGATAGTCCTGGAAGTGCAGATGTGGTTTCAGGTGTCTTCAGGCTAAAGAAGGAGTTTTGCCTGGAGACTTTCCTAATGCTGTGCAAGTCTTCTTAGCCTGTAAGTGTTGAAAACTCAGGGATTGTTGCCACTATTTTTTTATCTCTGTGATTTTTGTGGTGCTCTTCCTTTAGGTACAATTTGGAAATATCTATTAAAACTAGCAAGAGAGGCAGAGGTATATGGATTTCTGGGAGACTTGGCCAAAGGAAGAACTCTGGTTGCCTATGGATACTGACATCTCCTGAACTAGGTGACAGCTGAATGCAGTTTTTGAAGATCTAAACTATGGACTTAAATGGGATTTAGGCTACTTTAGTGGCTAAATCTGTTTGCGGATTTATTCCTGAATGTCTTTTGAAAGGTTACTCATCAGTTCGGTGGAACAGCAACAGAAAGAACACAGGATTTTTGACTTCTCTCCTCATATTCAGACAGCGCTACATTATGTGTTTGATAGAGGACAATGACCTTCAGAAAGTTTTCCATCATTTTAGAAGCTTTCTCAAAACTAGGACAGTGGTCTGGGCTCAGCCTTGGCAACTTCTGAAAAGCCTCTCCAGGGTTCAGTCCTAAATATCATCGGTGTGGACATGTCTGGTTTGAAAGTTTAAATTCTGCGATGATGAGAAAAATCTGCTTGAATTTAATGGCATGGAAGCTCTCTTTTTTCTTTCTGTGCCTCGGAAATGTGCAGGGCTGCATTAAACCAACACTCTGGAAACAAAACCGCTTAAATCCACTCTGGCTTTTGCATGTGCTCTGTGTGGTAATAACTGTGGCTAATGGGAAGATAGCTTCTACAATTATTATAATCAATAGATTGGGAATGCAAAGATAAAGCAAATTAGGACTAATCCGTTCTCTGTTTCTTCTAAATCAGTTCATAAACCGAGAAGACAGTCAGTGCAAGCGCTGACTTTGTTTTTAATTCAAACGGAGCTTTTGTGTCACATACTTCTAAGGACAGTAGGGTTATGTCTTGTTTTTCCTCTTGTCTGGAGTCTCTCTATTAATTTTTCTTTTCATCTGAAATAGCTCCAAATCCCTCAAATATTTTTGACTGGAGAACAGTATGGTTGGGTAGCACAGCTTTCATCAGAGGTCTGGGTAACACCAGGGAGTGTTCCCCCGGCTTGGTGCGGCCAGGGAGGTGTAGGGAGTTGGGGTACAGGTGTTTTGCTGGTGGTGATGCCAACCACTCAGTGGTCTGTGCTGGATGAGCTGGTTAACCCATCTTTGCTTCAAGGATTCATCACTTGAATGGGCTTGAAATTGCTTTTCTCTTACTGACAGAGTGCTGCCTGAAAAATACCTTTCCTGTAGCCTGAGGGATATCTGGGGAAGAATTACCAACTCCTGTACAACAGGGGGACACCTAGCACAAACTGGGATGTACCTGGTCGTGGTGTGTTCACTGATTTTCAGCACCACGAGGAACCCCAAGGTTGGCTGTTGGCTCTGAAGCCTACTTTTGATAAAGGGAAGCAGTGCTGGATTCCAGCTCAGCTGAAGGTCATTAGCATTCTCCTGCTGTATTACATGCAGATTTTCTTGGCTCACAAGAATAGCATTACATGGAGTATGCATCCTGTATCAGCAAAAGAAATGCATGCATGCAGAGATATAGCCAGGGTTTATAGGCTTATTAGAAGACTTATAAACAGTCCTCTCCTACACCTCCTCTGTCCTTATTTCCCACTGACATTCCCCCTGGCTGTGTTTTCCCTTCTTCACCCTTATGTACTTTCAACAGATTGGGGTGAGAAGGTTTGTTTTTACTTTAAATAACTTAAAATCAGCAGTAGAGTCTTTGATCTATCACCACCCTGTATTGGCTGACCCTTGGGTGCACAGAGAGTATTTGGGAGTAAATATAAATTCAGTTATGTATCCTTGGCTCAGGAATTCAAATGCCAGGTGGCAAAATTCCTTGTAGTGAAGGGACGTGGATGCAGTCCTCCCTCAAACTGGAAGGGCTGAGCAGCCAAAATTGTATTAAATGACACAGGCATGCATGTTGAAATTCTCCCTATGCTTGTTCAGGAATTTTTGTACCATACAGAATAAATGGAGCCCTGTTAGCACGAGGGTGATATGGGATAATGGGAAGGATGGGGGATTTGGGGAACATGGAAAAACAGATTAAACTTTTCCACTCCCCCTTTAGTTAGTCTGTTTTTTCTATTTATATCAGTATGGGAGTGGGGGTGGGGAAGCAGCACTGCTTCTGCAGATGTGGCAAGATGCCTGTAGAGGAAACCCTGCTGGAAAAGATGAGACAAGTTGATTTCAGCTGTAGGCCTTGGAGTGTGGTGACACAAGAGCAGGCTCAGTGGTAGCAGCAATGGGCTGGTTGGTTGCCAGCAGCCTGCACTAAAGGGGACCCTGAGTGCTGTGGTCCTGCCAAAGCTGGGTGCATGGCGAGGGAGCCTCCGTGGTTCTGGAGATGTTTTCACTGCAATCATTGCTCCTTTGCGTTGAAAAGCTGCTGCAGGCTCAAACCACCTTCGATGCTGCCCTTCATCGTTCCAAAATGCATAAAGTGAAGCAGAAATCAAGAGTAAGAAGCTTAGAGATGCCTTGCTGAATACCAGGATGCTCTGAGGACAATGATAAGGCAACTGAAAGCAATAGTCTATGATCCAGGGTCATCATCTTCCATGAATCTTTTTCTTTGGAGTGGTGTTCAAACGGCATTAGAAAGGTAGTGAGAGTGCTGTGATGCTTGACACGGTCTGAAATGCCAGTGGACTCAATGAGGCAGGAAGGTACTGGTGGCCAGGGAAGTTCCTTATAGGTCATAGAAGTGATGTTCTTGCTTGTTTTGCCATTTTTGTAGGTGTTGTAGGGCCCGTGTAGCTCTACAGCAACCTGTGCAGCTGGCACCTTTGGTGTTGGGTGGATAAATAAACAAACCCCAAATGAACTGCAAGTGGCAAAGTCCTGGGCTTTCTTTTGGCACTGAGTAGCTCCTCAAGTTCAAACCACTTAATTAAAGAGTAGTCAACAACGTGTCAGTGCTGATGGAGGCAGTGACACCGTCTCAGGCATCCCTCTGCGATGTCAACTGCTGTCTGAAATTTTTTTTTTGTTTCTTAATTTTTTTTTTTTTTTTGTAAATATGTCCATTGTGCACACTGACTCATGCTTTGTATTAATGAGGAATGTAAGGCTTTAAAAAAACAATTGCACTGTAGCCTCATTACTATGAAAAATCCATTATGTGGAAGCCATTTGTCAAAGCCAACTGTTTAGTTGCTGTAATTTACATATTTATCAAGTTTGATTGGAATGTAATGACTTTGACTTTCTTCATTTTTTTTAACCTTTCCAACCCTCTTTCCATGAAAAGGGTGTTTTGGTTTGTTTTATGGGAAAGGGCAAAACATAATTCAATTTACATTGACTATTAAATTTACGTATTAATGTTTTGAATAATTTGAATTCTTTTACATTGCAAATGAGTTGTATTTCCATTTTTTTTTACATGGAAGATAATGTGGGGTCTTATCAATCCAGGAAGTTTTTGTTTCTACCAAGGGATCTAACTGGAAAATAGACAACACAAGACTCTCTAAATAAGATAATGAGTGTCAAGGTAAGCAGTTAATATTGGATCTCCATAATTCTTGTAGTTGAAAGATCAGAGTGGATGGGTTTCCAGTACAATCACATGATTTATTATGGGTGATTAATTTGCATCTGATGCTGGGGATGTTTTGACACAGCCCCAACTAGAAGTATTACATTCCCTTGACCACAGGCTGGTAGGCAGGAGGCTGCTGAGGACACTGATCCACACAAGCATCTTACTCTCCACTGAGCTGTTATAAGACAGGCAGAGGTGACGAGAAGTTGCTCCAGCAGCTGATACTGGGAGTTGTTAAAGTTAAGAAATGTGGCACTGCTTGTTTGCAGCTGGCCTCAAGTGAAGAAGTCTCTTCCCTGTGCTATGGAAAAGGCTACAAGATGTGATTTGGTGGCTGTAAAAATGTCAGGTGAAGAGCAGGATGCCAGCTCTCATCTGAGCTCTGGAACATGAGAATTGAACAGACCTGTGGTTTGCCTGAGTGTAAAAGTTCCTCTGGAGTAGTCTATGGCCCAAGCAAAAACTAGAACAATGCATACAAAATTAAGTCATTTTAAAAATATATAAACACCAAAGGAAGAAGCAAGTGAAAAATAGAATGAAATTCAGCAAAAAAAATGCTGTCTGAATACCCAGAAAAATATCCTCAGAGAGGATGGAATAGTTTTCCACAGAAATTGGGAGCTGACCAGGTAAGGATGGTCTAGATGAGCTGGAAGGTCCTTCCCGGATCAACTCTGAAAGGCAATACAGATATTTTAGTGCCTAACTTTGAAAGCTAGTGAATATCAAGCAGCAGGTGGCCAGCCACAAATATAACCTACGTGACAAAAAATGATCTGCTACAGAAGCTGTGGCATGCAGTTCGTCAGCCCCTTTTCTGTCCTCTGCTGCTTCACAGCATCTCCCACTTGACATTCCTATCTTTGACGTGTCCCATCCTTTAAATAAATGATGACTGAGAGTGATCCCCTTGAGCTTCAACTTGGAGCGTGTTTTTATTAATTTATTTCTCGCTGTGCTAGATTTCTCCCCCTCCACTTTTAAAGGCTCCTTTGACTTTAATTAAAATTCTCCATAGGCTTATTGCCTTGAGAGAGAGAGAGTGTGAGTGTGTATAAATTGGTTTTAACAGTTTGCTGACTAGATAGGTTTCACAAAGCTCACACAGCCTTCCAGTGTGTGTCTGTGCAGGCAGCAAAATGTGTTTTCCCTTATGCCCTGTGCTGTATTGATTGACTGCGCCTCTGGAATTTATTGCTAACTAATGATGGGACAAAAAGGACAATTAGGATCGGTGGACACTTGCACGCACACGAAGTTGATGTGGTGCTTACAGGGAGCTTTGAGAAGGATCACGTCTGTGAGAGGAGCTGTTCTCAGTTTGTTGCAAGGCAGGGGACTGAGGCTGCAGGTTGGCTGGGGAAGGAGAAGGTTTTATGTGTCCAGGTGGAATTTAAACATCTTTGCGATAATTGTTTTTGCAACAGAGGGGAAAATGTCATAAGCAGCATCTGAATAAGAATGGCAGCTTGCTTAATTGTTGGCCCTTAATGGGAATGAAAAGTGCCCTGCCTCCAGGCATACCTCTCACCACTTTCTTTTGAAGGAAAGGACAAGGGTGTGACAGGACTTTCTCCTGCCAGACTCCAGGATTTGTGATACGGGTCCAATATTCTCAGTGCATTCTGTCTGAGGTCATGTCTGTGACCCTCGCTGATGCTGGACTCAGTCGCAAGTGAATGGAGTGCACACACCTGAACAAAGCTGATTTAGGGCTGTTGACTCCCAATCTCCCAGAGATTCCCTGAAATCATGTTCCTGTGATTAAAATCTTGAAAGAATCAACGAACAAAAGCAGGGGCCTGGCAGTGTGTCCAGGAGAGGTCACTCCACTTTTTTGTGCAAAGGGGACGCTTTCTACCTCATCTTTGCCATCCTGCTTTCATTAGGAACATGTTTCTCATCCTGATTTGAAGCCAATGTCTAACACTACAGTAAAGAAAGATTTGCTCCTGGCTGGCTTAGAGCTGTGTGTACTTCAGCCCTGAGGGGAGTCTGCATCCCTCACCTTGCTGAAGTATTTCAAAATTTTAATTTGGTGTGTAAGACCCTCTGCTGAGCATCTTAATTTTTGGTAGTGCATGTTTAGGTCCGAATTCTGATTTCGGGCAAGCCCTGAATATGAAAAGAGAAACTATTCACTGGTGTCTGTTGCTTGCCTTGTGGGCTTCAGCCTCTCTCCGAACAGTGCTGGTGCTTCCCAGAGAGGTCAGTGTCACGTTCTGAGGAGCATGGCTCTCCATGAATCTCATTTCAGCAGGTTGCTTTTTATTGCCCGCTGGCTCAGCTACTGAAGAGCTCACAGTCATAGTTCAGCAAAGGCCAAAGCCTCCTGCAGAACACCCTGCACATCTTGCTTGGGATCACTGCTTTCAAGGTTTTGTACACTGAAGGTTTTATTCTTCCTAACCCTGTCAGTCCTTCTCCGTCCTTCCAGGGAGGGTCTGATGCAACACATAAACCAGAAAAATAATCATCTCCTGTGTCCTGTAATTGATCATGTCCCCGCTTCTTTTCAATGAGTGTTTAGGAAGAAAAGAGAGAGAAGGGTTCATGTTGTTCAAGTTAGTGTCAAAAAGGTGGAACACAGGAGATTAGTCAGTGACAGTACTGGTTGCATTGCTTCACTTCTTCCCCAGGTTTGAGACTTTAGCCCAGCAGCTGAAACTTTGGCTGCTTTTCAAATTTTTTCCCTCACAGAATGAGACCTGGTCCTAATTCAAACAAGATACCTGAGTAAGTCTCCAGCTTTGTCCACTATTTCATGCCTCCCCAACTCTTTTTTTTCCTTTTTCTCCTCCTATTATACTTTTTGCCTGTTTCTTTAGTAAATAATATGAGACCTAGCCCCAGTGAATGGAGGTTTTCTAGTTACAGCTTCCCAGAAACATCTTCCCTGATTTTTGCATGTCATGTTGCAGCTTGTTTCTTCCCTATTATTTTATCCATTGGCCTTGAGAGGTTAGAGATGCTGGACTCACAGATTCTGGAGCTGCATCTCACAGCAGCTATAAATGTCATTTTCAACACTGCCTTCCTTGGAAAAATCCATGATGAGCACAAGGATGTGGCTGTGCATCTCAAAGAAACTAGAAGAGTTTTGAGAATAGCTGTACTGGGACTCTCAATTCTGTTCTGAAGTGCACAAGGTTTTGCTCAATTTTTTTTATGGAAAAGTCAGAGCACTAAAGTTAATCACAGGCAAAGCCACAGCGAAACTGGAAAAAAACCCCAACAGATCAAAGGTGTCCTGGCTGCTCCCGTAACTGCTGGACTACTCTGTGAGGGGTTGGTAATTCCCTCTTCGCTACCTTGGCTGAAATTCTGACATAAATTATTCTCTTATCTTTAAGTCCATGCATACTTACAGCAAACAAACATAGCCGTAACCCTCTCCACTGGAGAGAGCTGATAGAGAATTGCTTTTTAACAGGTCCTAGCATCATCTTTTGAATCCCTGGATTTTAAAGACAAACTGAAAAAATACCCATGTAATGTGGTATTTCAGGTGGAAATGTCTTGCATCTGAGTATTTTGGTTCTATCCCTTTGTAAGAAGCGAAGGCTACTGGGGTGGGGAGAGTTCTAGAGGGATGATAGCTCTGAACAGAGAGAGCAAGAAAGGTACCAGGTAGTGTTGATTCCTTCCTAAAGGATGAGGTCTGCTTCCTCTGGGGCAGCAGGCAGCTCCTGAGGGTTTCCATCTCCACTGATGAGGGGCTGTGGAGCTCAGTTAAGAGAACCATGTGGAATGGCTGAAGAGCATTATTGCTGTCACTGGTGGGGACTGGAGAAGTGCTGCTACATATTTAAGATACTGCATTTCTGTCTGATGTAAGATTTTGAGAGAGATGTAAATAAGATGTGCTTTGGTTTATTCAGTTTGTAATTTATTGTTGACCGTTGCAAGGAAAAACAAAAGTGAGTACTGTAGATCAGAGTTCATGTATTCAAATACAGATGGGTGAGTTCTGAGTCGATGGAGTTTAAGGAAATGGCATTGAAAGACACTCAAGTAAAATGAAGACTTTAGCAAATCGTGTCTAGAATGTTTTTGTCTTGGTGTTTTTTTTCTTTTCCCTGCAGGTAAACTTTACTTTCTTGTTCTATATCATCTGAAGGACACATGCATTTTCTGGGATTTTGGGAATGATTTCTGGGGTTCTGGGATTAGACATCAAATTTAACAAGATGATATATAGCTTTGAGGAGACACATTTGATGTACCACTTAGCCTTCCCATAATTTACTGCGTGCCTCCGGTCTCTGGAGGGCAAGGGGTTGATCTACACTCCAACCTGACTTTATAAATAGCAAAGTAGAAGAGGGAAAAAGAAAGCAGGCTGGGGACCTGCCTGATAAACTGTTATGATATGACAGTGATGCAGGTAGGTGACATTAAATGCTACTGTCTGCATCCTTAATTGTGAGTTGTCATCACCTTGGCCGTTTGAGGATGAATAATGTGCTGTTCGTATTCCAGATTTCTATTCTTATTCATAGGACTGTGTGTTCCAACGCTCAAATGCACATATATTATTTAAAACCAAAACCTCAGGTTTTTGGGGGTGGTTTTGGGTTTTTTTTTTTTTTTAGTGGAGATGAGGAGGGAGGAAAGATGTGAGTGTACCTTGACTGGTTTTGCGTGCAGTTAATTTTCCTGCCTCGAAAGCATCGTGAGCTGCCAGTATCAGAAAGCCCAAGTGGAAGAATGGTTGCTTACAAGATGTAATGAAGATTAAAAACAAGCAAATGGGGCTGGGAGTTAAGGGGGCTCTTGCTCTGTAGTCATTTGCCATTTCTGATTTTGAAAATAGCTCTGCAGTGTCGTTCGATCTGTGCTTCAGAATAATTTTACCAGGAGATATTTCTGGCCTTTTGCTTCACAGTCAGATCCCTTTGCTGGGCTATTAAGTTGAAAATGCAGTCAAGTATTAACATTGAAGCTGTTTATGTAACCTCCCACTACATGGAACCCCTCCAGAACACCCTGCAACTGAGGAAGGGAAGGGGAAGGAGGGGATGAAAACCAAGAGCTGGGTAGAAATAGTGCCTGCTCTGAGATGTAAATAGGTCAGCTCCTTTCAGTAAAAAGAAGTTAGGCTGTTGATATATGCCCATGTACTTAAACTGTCATGGCAGTTCACTCAGCTGCATTCCAGCAGGGCTCCGGGCCATTGGGGATGCACAAGGCATTGTTAGAGAGGACTGAGAGAGGGAAGAGGAGGGAGGAACAAAGGCATAGCCGGAAAGGAGATCATACAGGCACTACACTTAGAGATTCCTGGTGGCACTGACAAGTGTTGATAACTCTGTCAGCATCTGCCGTCGGAACACTGAGTCCCACTTTCCTACCTGCCCCTCTTTGTCCCAATAGGATGCTCGTATATGGCTAAAGTCTAAACGTTCCTTTTTTCTGTTTGCTGCTGAAATATATTTAATTTGCTTTGAACAAGAGCAAGCCCAAATCCCAGGGCCTCCGAATAAGGGGGAGTTATGGAGGGGGAATACAATGAATGTCTTAATCCTGTGTCACCCTTTCTTTGAGACACTGTGCTACATTAAATTGATTTTGAAAATGAAAGCTAAAAGCTAAGCAAAAGCCACCAATCTATTTTGCCTAAAGATGATTTTAGTGCTCTTTATGTTCCCCTAAATGACAAACCAATTTGTTACCTGCCTACATAAACATTTGCCTATATTAGCCCCAGAAATGTTTTATTTTTATTAGCCCAAACTTTATCTTTTTATGAAGACACAGGGGCCCAATAAAATTAGTGTGCAAATATAATACCCAATTTGCATTTTTCCATGGTCAGCAGAAAAGCTGAGTAAAATCAATTTGATATTAGGTCAGCATATACATCAATAAAGCATACGCTCACACAGGACCATTGTAATGGTTCCTGTAATTTCTATGCTGCCAGAGTAAAGAGATTAAATAATATTAAATGCTCCAAAATAGCTTTGCTTTTAAGAGGAATGTAAAAAGAAAGAGAGACTTTGGCATAAAACGGGTAATAAAGGATAATAGTTGCACAATCTCCAACTTTAAAACATTGTGACAATGATCTCGGAGGCAGGCTTCCTGCAAAATGGCCCCAATTCAGCACCGCTCTCACGCCAAAATTATGGTTAAGCACATTTTTGAGCACGATACAAGTCCGTCAAACAAATCATGTACTTCAGCACCTGACAGTGTCAAGGACAGAGCCTGAATGAAAATCCAGAAACTGAAAGGTTTTGGATGCAGTTTTGAGCATTACATGCAGGACCATTGCTGAGTAGATGGTCCATGCGCAAGGGAGGCTTTGCTGAACGAAACCCAGGCAGGACTGACCGAGCGTGGTGGGAGGTGAGGGGGTTCCATGAGCGGTGAGGGTCCCCTGTAGCAGTGCTTCCCCATCACAGACCTGATCTTCTGTGGCTTTTGCGTGGCAGACAAAGCACTGCTGCCTTCCGTTTTGGGTAAGAGTACATAGGAACAGCTGTCTGACTTCCAAAACCTGCAGTCCAGTCTTTGCTCATCGCTCTGTGGTACAAATGCCATCATTTTGGCTTTCTATCCCACTTAGTTTCTTTGTACTGCTCAGGCCAACTAGAAGAAGGCAGGAAAGAAAAGCTGGTGTTTGTCTGACCTCACCAAGTCCAGTGGGACCTGGTAGTGACCAAAAATGCTGTTCCTTTGCACTCTTGTGTTGCTGAGATGCACGCTCTTACCTGAAATGACATTTGTGGCCAGAAGGAGCAAAAATAAATGGGATTAGGTGCTGATCTTAGGAAAAACCAGAGTACAGTAAATGCTGCTTGGATTTGATTTGCTAAAGCAGGTTAATGTGGTGGAGACGAGGCACTCGGGGCAGTACCGACACCGGCGTTGGCTTTCAGCGCAGATGTTGCAGCTCTGCTGGACACAGACGAGCTGAGGTGGCACAGAGGAGTGTAATGCAGTAGAGTTGCTTTGATTTCCGCTGTGGAGTCTTTAACTCACAAGGTTTTGAATAAAAAATGCTGGCAACGACCCACCTCGTACTGCAAAGTACCCGAGACAGGACAACAATATGGAATTCATTTGCAATGGATAACATTCCATTAAAATATATGTGGGTATTTAAATCAAATCGTTATTTGGCCATATGTTTTTAAGGTAATGGATTTCCATTGATTAGAGCCTTCTGGTCTTCCAGAGATGGCAAGATTTTTCTAGTGACTTGCCTCAACTTTGAAGTCCTCTGCAAAGGAGTGGAATTCACTCCCAAGTTGTCCTGATGGGCACCAGCCTAAAGGCTTTCTGGACCAGACATCTAGGGTCAGACTCTCATTCTTAGTGCTACTTTGTGAACTTGAATCATTAGCTACATCATGGCTGCAAGACCTAGAGAAATCACAAATCTGCAGTCTGATACTGCTCTGACAAGGCAGCAGAAAACATTCTGGGTGTTGAGGAGTGAAATTCTACCTCAGTATTGTTATAGAACCCCATTTTGGTAGTGCAAATGGAATTCCATAAATTTAATATTTCTGCTTGAAATTTCTAGATACTTATCATTACTCTGCTCTATACAAATACCATCATTTTCATGTTTTTATAGTAGCATAAAAATGAAAAGGGAATGAAAATGGCTAAGTGAATTTCCTGCCTTCCCGTGAAGGTTTAGAATTTGATCTGTCTCTTTGTAAGTAGAAAATGTTTTCTGCGCGACCCTGCTTTAGTTGCAGTAGTGTAATGTGCAACCAGGAGTGGAAATTGCTGTTTCCTGGGTGAGAGCTGGGGGAATGTTGCCAGTGGGGTTGTTTTAAGTGATTGGCTTGAACGTGCCACAGCTTTAGAGGGGAAGGAACGTGGTTTGAGGGCCAAACAGCGTGAGTGATGATCCAGAGTGAGAGATCTGGGCTACTTGCTTGCAGCTAATGGAGTTTCTTTTTCAGTACATTTGCTTGGTGCTGACCACCGTTGTGGTATCTGGAGAGCCAGAATAGATGTTGAGGTTAGTTTGTTCTGAATAGCACCTCAGACCTTCACAGCTTTGCCCGGGGGAATTCTCCTCTGAGCAGAGGCAGGATGGCAGTGGGTGAGTAGCAGGACATGAGGAACACTCAGTGACAGATTGTTTAGGTCTCAGTCATGAGTCAAGGCAAATATTATCCACGATGACGATAGTGGCAGCCTTCAAAGGGAAATGAAAATGTTAATTTCAATCCTCAGATACTTTCCAGAACAGAAAATGAATAAGGAACCATTCCAGACATGTCTACTTTTCTTTCCTTTCTTTCCAAGAAAACCTGTTTTGTCAAAGAGTTTTGTTTCTAAGATTCCCTGCTATGGCATTTAGAAGGGTAGAAGTGGTACCACAACAGACGATTTCTCTGCATTTCCACAAGTCTCAAAGCTGTGGCTAAATGGAGTGTGCCTTTCTGTCATTTTGCTGAAGTGCTTTTGGCATCTACTAAGCAAAGCTGTACACTTCTAATCTTTTTAATTTTGATTGATCTTTTCAATCCTGAAGTAGAAAATAGGATGCATTTCTAATGTAACAGTTAAATTAAAATATGAAATGGTGTTTTGTAGTTGTTTACTGGGTTAACCTTGGTCGGCAGCCAGATGCCCACCCAGCTGCTCCCTCTTATCTGGGACAGGGGGAGAAAATAAGATGGAAAGGCTCATGGGTCAAGAGAGAGACAGGGATATCATTTACTGATTGCCATTGTGGGCAAAGCAGACTTGACTTGTGGGGATTTTAATTTATTGCCAATTAAAATAGACTCGCTTAGTGAAAATTATTGATTATAATAATGATTCTAATAACTGCTATGAAGCATAAATAACAACAAATTTGTAATTGAAAACAAAGCCAAAACCACGAAACACCCCAAACCAATCCTCTGTCCAAAAGATTCCTAATCAGGGTGCTGCTCCAGATCCAAAGAGTGGCAGTCATGTTGCTGAGCACATCTGTGCCAAGCTACAGTCCTTTTAATGTAATTCTGGTTTTCCAAGAGGGGAGGAAAACTCATCTGCCCTTGTGATCCCAGCCTTCTCCTTTTGTTCTTTAAAGTTGGTTTGCTGATTTATCTCCTTCCCCCCACACTACTTAATGTTAATGCAAATGGTGTGGGATGGTCATCGGCTTCTAGCTGATGGTGTTGCGCTCCTTTTTGCTGCCTCCCACTTCTCTTCTGCCAGCAGAATTGACCTCACCAGCTGCTGGGTTTGCAGAGACTTTCTTTCTTATATTTCTTTGCCTCTGGGGCTCAAAAACATCAGAGAATGGTGAAGCTGGTGTAAGAAAGAACGAATGAATGGCTGAGATATAGGGAGAGCAGCTGCAGGACTTTGAGGTGCTAAGGAAATAAAAGAAGAAACCTGCTGCAATTGTCTCCTGAGAACAGCAAAAAATGTATTGATTATTCCTATGGTTCTGTTGGGTTTGATTTGCCATGGGGAAAACTGAGCATTTCTAAGAACTTGGGAAATTAAGAAAATTAACTAAGGTATGGTCCTGAGGACTCTCACACATCTTTGAAAATAAAAGTCTAACTTTGGATATGTGTACAATACATCTACCTAATTAAAACGGGGGAAAAAAGAGCTTGGATTTAGCTTCCAGTCTGTAAACTTTTTACTTCAAAACAAAGATTTAAACTGTCTCTAGCAATTGGAGCCTGCTGTGTTTAGCATTACCCCTGCTGTGTGTGTTCAGGTTGAGATAAGACATCTAACTGAGGTCCTGACCTCTTATAGTCTTTAAAATTCCCAGAACCCATTTTGAAAGAGGATCATTTTTATTTGCTGTTTATTAAATGCAGTCACAGCACAAACAAAGGAAGGATCCTGCTTGACCCATGTAGTTTATGGCTGAAGCAGGTGGCCAAAGTGGTGTGGTTTCTAAACTGAGGGATTAACCCATGTTAAGTTCAGCATAGCTGGGATCTAAATCTGCCTTCTACGTACCTGTAATTTGAAGGGGAAATGGCACATTTTCCTGCCCTCACTGAGAAGGTTCCTGGATTTACTCTTGGTCTCTTTTTCTAGACTTAATTTTTTTTTTTAAACTTTTCTTTCAGTTAGGGCAGATACAGTCCCAAACAGATTTTTTAAAAAATCACCTCTATATCCTCCAGAGCAAAGCCTAATAAATATAATTTGTAGCACTTTGCCATTGCTTGGCACTATTAAGGCTCGTGCCAAGTGTAATGCAGGGTGCAATTGGCTTTACCTTGACTGGAGTCCCACTGCTGTTCCTGAGGCCCAGAGGGACATTTATCACGAGTGAGAGCACAATTACAGTGCAGTTAAACTCCCTGCAGTAAATCTTGGGGTTTAAAAGGAGAACTAAATTTGTTGTTGCAGGTTTGGCTGCATGTCATTAGTCTTGCAGCCCTCGTGCAGTCTGGGAAGGAGACCTGGTGACACTGTCTCGTTGGTTATGGATTGTGCTTGTTTATAACATGTGACCAATTTTAATAAAAGGATATGTTTTAAAATTTAGCAGTTGTTTGTTTCTCTGTCTGGGGCCCAGTTTAAGGATCTTTAATTTCTCTTTTTTCTCCTCTGTCCCCTGCCCTTTTCTGCTGCAGCGAACCTGCGTCCAGGGGCTGAACAGAAAGTGGTGTTCATCACTGCACGGGTCCATCCTGGGGAAACACCCTCTTCCTTCGTCTGCCAAGGTGAGTGTCTGCACCAAGGTGGCAGATCTGGTGGCATCTGATTTCCTGCTGATGCACGTGTCTGGTGTGGATAGCTTTGGCTCTGAAAAGGGACCGAGCTCACATCACAGATTTTTCCATTGTGAGGATATCAGCAGAATCTCTCATCTAATACCCAGCTGCTTGTCTTCCTTGAGGCAATAGGAATAGATTGTCTCCAAGTCTTGTGAATGTTTGCTGAACTTGGTCAGAATTGGACAGAATGGGGCTCTGAAGCTATTTGGGAAGAATGAGACAGTCACGCTCATATGCAATATATTTGTGTAAAGCTCCTTTTCTTAGAGCTTTTCCTGTTCATTTTCCTGGGGTTGGTTCTGTTAACTGCTTATTTTTTTTCTTGCTGTCTACTATCTCCAGCTTCTTTTCCATCACAAAGCAGTGACCCTAGTTCTCCAGTTGAATTCAGACAAAGGCCTCTCTTTGTCTGCAGCTGCTGCTCTGAGGAACACAGCTCCCAGTGGCTGACAGCTGTTTCCTGCACAAAGCATTCCTGCTAAAAATAGAAAGCAAATTGCCCAGCTTGTATTTATAAAGAGTTGTAAATCTCAGGCTTGTGGGTACAAATAAATAAATAACCCTGGCACGCCTTCATATAACTTCATTATGTAGGTCTGAAATATTGTACTTATGTATGTGGCTGTCTGCAGTGGTAAAGTGTTGATGGTGTAAATCAAAGTAGCTCCCCTGGAGCCAGGGCAATTTGGTAATTCACTGCAGCAGCTTGGACCTGGCCCTGCTGAGCCGATGAGTTGCATCAATCAAGCATATGCAGAGTTTATTATGTTGTCTGCTCATGATGCCGCAGACTCGTTTGCCACTGGCCCTGCTGGTGCCCAAAGACCTCGGTGGGAAGGGTCTGGCACAGGTTCGGGGTCTTCTCTGCGTGCTCCTCGTCCTGGCAAGGTGCTGTGTCCGGCATCTCTCTGAGGCAGAAAGTCAGCAGCTGCCCCCTCTGCTGCCCCAGCCCCAAGTGGGCTTGCAGGACGCTCTGCTTGCTGGCCCGGAGCAGCAAAGGTAAAGCCCTTCCTCTAATAAAACAACGCTTCAGACCGAGAGCAGGAAAACTCAGCGAGTTTCCCATCTCCTGCCGTGCCACAGTCAATGCAGGGCATTATAGCACACATGATGTTTGTTAATGAATATGGATTTTTAATTGGCTGCTTTGATTCTGTTTGTGGCTGCTGGCATAGCCCTGTGAAATGAAAGCTGAGGCATGCTGCTGAGGTGGTGCTTTGTAAATGATGTTATTTTATTTTGATAATGGAGAGTTTATTCAAAAGGGAAATAATAAAAAAAAAAAAGGATGTGTAAAAGCGGGTGGCACGCTTAGCCTGATGAAACAGCTAGATAGAAGTCATGCTCTGATTGTCTCAGAGAAACTTTGTGCTTTGTAGGGAAAAAAGCAAAAACAAACAAAGAAATCACACAAAAAAAGCAGGAAACAAGAAAAATAGCAAGGTGGTATCAAGGTGTCAGTCTTGGAGGAGCACATCCAAAACTTGCTGTGGCTGCAGTTCTAGCACGTGCTCGGCTCCTTTGGGAGTGCCCGGGTCCACAGGCACTGGGCTCTGCTCTGAGCCCCTGCCCCATGCAGGCAGAGCTGCCTCCTGTGCAGAATTAGCATCCAGACAAGCAGAAATGTCAGACATTTCAAGGCTATTGCAGCATGGTTTCTAGCACTGCCAAATGTGAAATTGGGTGCTTGCTCCATCTTTGGAAACTTTTGTGTGGGAGGATCAAAAGAAGGGATAAAAAAGATTCCTCTGGCAGTCGAGTTGAGGGCACACTTAGGAATTTTATTTCTGGAGTCTCAGGAAGCTTTTTGGCATAGTTAGGTGTTGCAGATTTTATATCCAGATGCCAGCTCAGTGCATATGGAACATGTCAGGATTATTTTTTTTCTTGGTGGAGAGATTTCTTCTTGAATGTTTGATTATGCTCACCACCTGGGGTATTAAGATCTGGAAACTGATCTCAAAGATTCCCTGGGAGCAAGCAGCACCTCATGGTTGGAAGACCAGAACTGTGACTGCCCAGGCCTGGAGAACCAGTCCATAGGGGAATAGATAATGAGCTAAAAGCTTTATATTTTTTAATTTTTTTCCTGTTGATCTTTGGTTTTATTCAGTTCAGTCACTGTCTTCTTTAAAGCCTGAAGATAATATCTGACTCCTTACTCATTTTTCTACTGGTCTTTGAGCTGGCCAGGGCCCTTTCTGCCCTCTTTGGCATGCTCTCTGCTAAGGGATTTTTAGCCAGGTACTCCAAACAGGAGCTTCGGTCCCTGAGAAGCAAGTTTTCTAGCTTTAATACATCAGGAGATGCTTGCTCCTGTCTTTTGATCCTTTGTAGTCCACTTTACCCACATTTTGTGAATCTAAGCAAGGATTTTGTGTTCCTGTAGGAAACAAAACTTGTCATCTCCCTGTTCAAAATTGTTTTTCTGTCATCCTTTTTCATATTCTAGTATGAAGAATCCACTGAAAACTGAGTTTTGGATACAAATCCCCTGTATTCCTGCAAATGTGCAAGTATTTTAAACTTGGAGCCACATTTCTGTCACCTTCCAACTGTGGAGTGCTTGCAGCAGTAGCCAGACCTCCTTAGAATCATCAGGCACCTCATCCAGCAGTTACAAACAAATGCTGTAATATTTCACACATGGCGCAGCTGCCGAGCTGCAGTTCAGTTCCTTAAAAGGCATACAAAACCCTGGAGGGCCTCTTCATAAAGAGATGGATTAGGAACCTTTTGTTTCTGTTTCGGTCTTTTAAGAGTTAGTGCAGTGGTTGGCCTTTTTAGGAAGTTTTCCTGGTGGTCCTTAACTGGTTGTGGTGGAGCTCAGGGCTGGAAATGGAGACCCAGCCAGCAGAGAGTGTATTCAATACATTCACACGAGTACCTTCCACATCCAAAGTAGGATGGTGTTCTCCTCCTCAGATGGTGGTGGTCACCATGAGCACTGATGTTTGTAGCATTTTTAGGGATGAATAAGTAGGAGTAGGGTCCAGGATTAAGAGGATTTGTCTTCACTTTGCTCTTATAGACCATTTTTTAACCGACTGGAATCACTGCTGCTCCTGGAGGGCTTTTGTAGTGAGCACAAAGAAGAGCAAATTCATCTTACAGCCTGAACTCATCTCTCTTGGGCTGTTCAGATTTCTGAGGGATTTTTCTGAAGTTGTGGGTTTAGATTATTTTCCTTTCTTAGATATTTTTCCTCATTTTTTTCCCCCACAGTATTGTCATTTAAGAAAATGTGTGCTGTTTTCTCTTCCATTCTTTACTGTAAAGGCAAATAAACTAACTCTTACAGGTGTCAGGTAATAGTGTGCACTAATGTGTGTAAAATCTGTGCAAGCCCCTCCCCTCTAAACAGTGGGCATAAGGCAGCTTTCAAAAGGCTTGGGTTTTATCCAAGATCTGGCAATAGGGGTATTTTTAGCCCCCAGTATTCTCAGAGTCTTGTTTTCTTTCCTATGTTTGCTAGATTCTAGTTTCTTCGTGGGTGAAAAGCAACTGTCCCTCACTATTCATATACATGGAAAGTTGTGGGAGACACTCCTATGTTTACGTTTATCCCGTATGCTCTGGCTTTTGCCAGCAGTCAGTAATTCCAAGGTTAAAGACGTCTAGATGTGCCAACACACGTATTTCACTCATTGATTCAGCATGTCCTATTTAGTAGGATGTCGTTTGTTGATTTGCCAGTGTGGCATCCACCGTGCCTTCTAAGTGCAGAAATGAAAGTTGGTACCCTCGGCCTCTAATAGGGTTTTCCAGGCTGGGATGCTGGAATGGAAGACCCAGTGCAGGACAGGAGGGAAGAGGGGTCCTACGGCTGGGTTTGCAGATGCTGAGCATCTTGGGCTAAGTGT
This sequence comes from Gymnorhina tibicen, assembly GCA_013399875.1. Lineage (NCBI taxonomy): Eukaryota > Metazoa > Chordata > Aves > Passeriformes > Artamidae > Gymnorhina > Gymnorhina tibicen. The sequence continues at coordinate 2,606,116 of VXAZ01007995.1, forward strand.
AATTTGACCTGGAGCTGACCTTGAAGCTTATGGGTTGAAAAGGGAACAGCCATTGAAAAGAAAATATAAGAAAAACAGACACCTGGGACTCTTTTCCATAAGAAATGGACCAAAAATTACTTTTCAATCTTTTTTTTCTTTATAGCTGCTTAAACGAATGCTCCCTCTTGCTTCACTTAAATCAGCTGATATGAAATGAAGAAACAGATTACACTGGGCAAGGTCTCTTGATTTTCTGTTTCCATTCTTGGTCTGTGTTTTTAACCCTCGCCCTCTTGCCAGCAGAGGGCAGGGGAAAAAAAATCTGAGAACTTTTGTATAAATTTTGATTCTAAATTTAAGGAATGGGATAGAATGCAACAGACTGCCTGAAAACAAGTCTCCCACCAGCTGTCTCTCAAGTTCTGATGTTGCACAATAACTCACTGGGCTAGTGGGTAATTGAACTTGCTCTCTGTGTCACCAAGATGCTCCAGGTGCTATGAAGGATTTTAGTCCTGGACAGATTCCAAAGTGGCCTCTTAAAACTGTTTGCTAGTTCATTTCATGGAGGCAGTGCCTTCAAATTCTTTGAATTTGATCCTGCAGGAAACCTGAAGGAGTTAGTGAGAGTGAAGTTGCTACCATAGAATAAATGTGACTTGGGTGGGGGTTTTTTCATTGTGTTATGGGGTTTGTTTGCTTTATTTTGTTATTTGTTTGGGATTTGGTGGGTTTTTATTTCTTGTGGGAAATGCAAGTATGAGATGGGTCCTTTTGGAGCCTGTTTCTTCTACTTGGAATTTTACCCAAACTCTGTCTTTTCTTATGAAGAAAGAGGAGGAATATACTGTCAGGGTTAAAAGCTGCTTTTCTGTTTCTTTTACTAAGCATGAATCTTTTGAGCATTAGGACACAAGTGATAGTAACTGAAGGCCAGGACACGTTTTACATGCAAGCGTAAATTCAGCCTTTACATGTGAAAAGAACCTTTCTGAAGTAGCAGAGGTGATGACCTTGCTTAGCTGTCTCTAGGGTATAAATTTCTTCTAAGGGAAAGAAACTTGAGTTCTGTAGCCATGGGGGTAAGGTGCTTTGGGTAACAGCAGCTGTACTGGAGAAAAAAGCACGGCACCTAGAAATCCCTGTTGTGGTACTGGGTCCTCGGAAGCTTTGGGGACATCATCTGCCAGATTTCCCTTCAGACTGAATGTGCATCTGAATAAATGCAAGGCTTGCATCTCACTTTATATGTTTTATTCTTCTGTCTAGCAAGCCAACTCATCTTCATTTCCAAGCTATGTTTCCCCACCAAAGGAGGAAACAAAATACCATTCCATAGGGAATAGGAATCTTATAAATGCATGTTTGTTGTATTACTGTCAAGTCTCACTTCTGTCTTCTGTGCCAAATGAAAGAGACTGGAAGCAAACACTTATGCTGTCCTGGCTACTTCTAGACTCCCAGTGAGTGCCTCCATATGTATAAAGGTTTAGTCTGCAATTCCTCTTTGGATGTGCTTGTAATGCATTTCTGGGTGCAGGAGGGCTCTGCCTTGGCCATGCAGCCAAGGGGCGAATGCTCCCTGGTGCAGGGAATGCCTTTATTGGGAGCCTTTTCCAGTGTTTCTCTTTGTGGGCTGCATTGCTAAGACTGAAGAGAACTGAGTAGCACAGAAGCTTCACTTTAAAGGTATTTTTTGATACTCTCTTGCCACCCCAAAGGTGTAAAGACACAAAGCTTCCATTCCCTTTCAATACTTATTGTATCCTATACAAATCTTTTCCGGCTGCAATCAGTAGGAAAGTGCATCTCCTAGTGCAGAGTTCCACCTTAGAGGTGACTGCTTGCGGTCAAAAGAGCAGAATCTTTGCATGGAATGAATGGTGTTCTGCCTCCAGACAATGGTACTCGTAAGTTGTGTCAGGAGGGGATGGGAGCACTCCTGTGCTTCCAGGAGCAGCTTAGCACTTTGGAGCAGTGAGGGAATGTGGGGAGCAGGAGCTGCAGTTCATGGTCTCTTTCACAGGAGCTGAGGAAACCAAATGATGAGAAGCAAACAAAGGCAGCAGAACTCAACAACCCAACCATAAAATGAGCTGCAGGGCTCTCTTAAAGTTGTTAAATTGCATTCATCCTTCCCACCAAGATTTTTTTTCTTTTAAGTGCACAGCTCCTAAGCTTTAATACAAAGGGAAACACACTCTCCCTGACTTCTAAAGCAACATGAAAAACACTATTGTCTGTCCCTTGTAAATCTCCCGGATGAGATTTTAGTGTGAAGTATCCCAGGAGAGAGAAAGGTTGTTCTGAGAATAATAAAACATCCATATTGGAGTAATGGAAATAAAAGATCCTTTTAAAGTTGTGTTGATGTAAATAGACTGTTAGAGGAATTCCTGCTACCAGCGTGACATTGGCTGTTACAAGATAGCACAGGCTTTGAATCAATCCACCGTGGTGTCAGGCAGGTACGAGAGGTTATACACCCGGGTTCCTGAGCTGGAGGAAATTTATAATGAGTTTAAATTTCTCCGGCTGTAGAGCTACGTGAGTCGCTCCCTTGCAACGTGTGTTTTCTGGAACTCCTGCGCAGAGGAGAAGGTGTGGCGGTGGCAGGGCGTGGAGGGGGACTGTGCATGGGCTGGGTGTTGCTGTCTGCAACAGCAGAGAAACCCCCGGAACTCTGGAGACCTGAGCTGTCCCCAAGGGAGGAGTTGTGTCATCTGCGGCCGTTCCGTGGCTGAGACATCTCTCCCCACCAGCAGCAGAGGTTGCTGCCCCACCTCTTCCATTCAATCTGCAGCAGCAGGAACAGAAAGTTGGCCTGGTCAGGCAGGCTCACCCCTCCCCAGCCCGGCCCCGTGTGCTCATCTCGCTGTTCCGGTGGGAGGAATGGATCAGCACTGACTCCTCATCCCTGGGACAGCAAGGTCAGCTTTGCCTGTGCAGCTAACAAATGTCAAGTGGCTTTGTTTGAGTCGGTTTGCCCTTTGCCCAGAGCAGGCCTTTGACTACCTCTGCTTAACTAATCCTCTTCACAGTAATCACAGGGCTAAAGGAGCCCTTGGTCTTCAAGGGGGAGAATTGAGAAAGGCTTCACTGCACAACAGCAGGCAAATTTGCTTTGTCTCCATGTGACATTGCCCAATTAATCTCTTGAACATCCTGGTTTTGCAATGTTTCTTGACTGCTCATACTTTTGGATGACACTGGCTTAAAGATCATTTCCTTCCAGCCCTACCAACCTGCCTCTAGGGCAAAGCACATCATATTTGTACACACTGTGGCACTTTGCTGATGTCTGAGGATAGGAAAAAGAGAAAATATTGATTCACCTGGACTTCATGATCACTTGGCTTTCTTTAATATGGCCTGTTTTTCCCACTAGAAATTGCAGCCTGAGTGGATTCTGAAGGTGCCTATTCATGTCTGCCCAATTATCAGGGCTTTTTTCTGTGTTTATTGCTCTGAATGGCTGTGGGCAGCAAGTCCTACACTTTTAGGGAGCAGTATTACCCCCAGGTACCCAATCTGCTCTGGGCTAGGGCATGAAATAAATATGCAAAACTCAGGACAAAGATGTAAAAACCACAGGAAGTTTGGGGCTGTCTTTATATCTCATTTGCATGGCTCTGTTGGTAATGGCAAAGAAAGGGCTCTGATAAGTGACCATCGTTGCCATCAAGGAATCAAAGTTGAGATGAGCCCTTTCAGTCAGTGCAGCAGTGTGTGAGAGCTGTGCTTGATCAAGCTGCAGGTCAGGATTCACAATTAGGGATCTCTTCTAATTTTTATACTTTAAGCCCTTTCCATTCTCCTTCAGAAGTGTCCCAGCTCTTCCTCACAACTGATATTAATCTTGCTGGTCTATTGTTTCCAGCTTTCTCTTCTGACCCTTCGTTCTTTGCCTGCCCTGGCTGGGTTCAGCTGAATTGATTTTTTTTTTGTTGTTTTCGTTTTGTTTTCAGTCCTTTTGTCTCCGAGGTGCCCTGCACTTTCCTTCCTGCTCCTTCTGCTTTGCTCTGAGGAGCCGGCATTCATGTGTGACTGGGACTTGGCCGCTGCAAACTTTTCTTTGACACGAGGGCACTCGGATTATATTTTCCCTGTGCCCCTGCACAGATTGCTCACACGCTCCTCGGGTGCCTGTTGCATTGTGTACATGTTTATAAGAGCCATGTCACCCTGACTTCTCCAGCTTACAGAGACAAGGGAGTAAAGCTTGTTTGGAGGGCAAGAAGAAGGGATGAAAGCAGGCTTCTGCCCCAGACAGCAGCTCTTTAGAGGCTGACTCTGCTCTTTTAATGCAGTCTGGCTTCTCTGGGCTCTGAGGATGGAGAGAAAGGGTAATGGGCATTCTTTACCAGTCCTGTTTAATTTTACCTAAGAAGAAATGCAGGCACAAATTCCTTTGCTGGGACCCTAATGTAGGGGCAAACTTCTATTAAACATTTTGTAGGCAGGAAGGGTAAATTTAGGGGAGTTTTGAATAGTCACAAAGAGCTCTAAGAAGTTGCTCTCCCCAGGAAGGTTGGTTCCTTAGTGACTGATGTCACCCCTAAGTGGCAATTTCCAGATGTGCCCTATAGTGTTAGTGCAAGGGTCAAATTACTTATTACATGTTCAGCAAATGGTAACACACTCCAGGTATCCGTGCCCTGACTGGGAGGTTATGGTTTCAGTCTTTGCGGCTGCTAAGTGTAAAAGATAATTGGAGATGAATGAAAAGCTATTAATTTGTATTTTTTTCTAATTCCACAGGTTTTCAAAGAATGCTTTATTATAAATTTCATACTAGCCCACTTATTTTTCTCCTATTTTCTCTCTCTTTTTTTTCTTTTTTGTCACCTTATCACTGATGGAAAAAAATGTGGTGGGGAAGGGAAAGAACGAAGAAAGGCAAAGATCTGTGGTCAGTTAAAAAGAGAGGAAAGGAAAAGTCTGTAGGTCTTCTTATGTGAAATTTTGTTCGAAATTATCAAAGTTTACTTCAACATTTTCAGCCAGTGTTACGGTGTGTAGGCAAAACATCACAAAGATGGATGTGCTTTATATTACTGGCAAGCACAAGACACATTTTCGGGCGACTACAGAACAGATGTAACACAGACAACGACAAGGGGGCAAGTTCTAGTTCACCGCAGCCTCCGCCTACCCAAAAGGAGCAGCAGTGAGAGTTTTCAATTTTCATAGTTATTAAAGTTTGACAGCTGTGGTGCCTTTAGTATGACAGTGATCAGCTTGGTGTCCTGTTCCCTTAGAAACACTTGTGCTTGGTGTCATAACAGCAAAGACAGAACAGGAGGGTGCCCGATTCCCTGGTACAGGAGAAGCCATTCAGCCTCACTGAACTTTATCTGCCTTCCATCAAATGGGACATGATCTGTCACAGAGTCAAGAGCAGAGCTGAAAAATGCTGTGACCCAGCCTCAGCCCAGGTGCCATCTTTTAAAAGCTGGGTGTGTTGCTCATTCCTCGGGAGAAGCAGGGAACAGAGCTGGAACCCTGTTGGAGCTGCACCCCTAATTCCCTGCAGGAGGGTTGCCTGCCCTGGAGACAGCAGATCACTAGGATCTCAGTTTGCCCAACGTGGCACCTCTCCTTTCTGAAGTCTGGATCCTTCATGCGGTAAAAGGGGCTGTTTATTAAAGTTAAGTTTACCTTTAAGATGTTAAAATTCAATCTGACTGTTCAAGGTAGAAAGTTAGACTGTCCTCAGCCCTGCTTATGTGTGAACTCTGATTTTTCTTCCTGGCAATGTTCCTAATGGCCAAGGATATGAGGGAAGTAGCACCTTGACATCAGCTGGTGTGGTCACAGTGCTGCCAGAGTTTAAACCCATCATGGCAAAGTACTTGGGGAGAGCTTCTGTCTGGGGCTTGCTGGCACTTGAGATTTCATTTGCATCCGAGGTAGACTGTGAATGTAGAGTGCAAGTGAACATTTCTCCAGCAATTCTTATTCTGGAACAAGAGCATCTTATGCCTGCTTAGTTTAATATGCTTCAAAGTAGATTTTGCAATAAGACTGTCTCCAAACAGAATTCTTTAGGAAATGGTGGGGGTTTTTAGCTGCTTCTTCCTAAAACAGCAACAACAAACCCCCTCAATCCTTGGAGGGCTACTGAAATTTATATCCTTCTGACTTTTCTCCCTCATTCTCCTCAGATGGAAACATGTACTTCTATACCCTCCTGGAGAATTGCACTTCTTCACAAGGAGAGATGTCAGTTGCTTGTGGTGGCCTTACTCATGTGGGGAAATTTTGCTGATTATTTCGTTTCCAGCACTAATTACCATCACCTTTAGGATCTGCAATGCAGCTTCATTTTCACAGCGAAATTTTCACTGGAGTTGGAGGTAGGGGCTTATGCCATATTCTGCTGCTTAACAGCCAGGAGCACATCTGCACTGACAGAGAGTGACCCTAATTTATTTCTGTGGAGGTTTTTCCTGCCTGGATGTCATGCAGTGTAAATAAAAGAACAGATCCGTCTCCACTGACGAGGGGCAGAGCAGAGCTTTTGCAATTTCTTTCTTCATGTAGAGACATGGTCATTTTTTTTTTATTCTTCTATAAGACAAAAAAATAAACCACAGGGAAGAAAGCTTTTTCCTGCTGGAGCCTGGTGGAAGCAGCTATCCAACAAGTCCCCTCCAGTACCACTGAAAGCAACTTGCAGATGCACAACTTTCATCTCTGAGTCAAGGGGAGGAAGTTCAGATGCAGCCAGCATTTTCTTGGCCATCAGATCTTCCCTGAGGATTAGGTTTTTGTTTAATAAATCACTCCTTTTCTCTTTTTTTTTTTTTCCTTCTCTTTTTTCTTTTCCCCCAGCCACCCAGAAGTAGTTCAGGTGTTGCATACAGTCCTTGCTTTATTTGCCTGTCAAGACTGAAGCGACAGACTGCTGTGCAAATGGACTTCCATGTTTCATTTCAGTTTAAACTATCCTTTGACACTGATGAGAACAGCTCAGCCTCTCCTGCCTTGATACCCTCTGTCAGGGGGGAGGTGGATACAGGTCTACTTTAGTCTGGTTTTGCTTATGCAGTACTTTTGGATGTCTTTGAGGGGCAAACCCAGAGCAAGCAGGAAGTTCCCACTGGCTTCAGGGGACAGTTATCCACCTCTCAGGAAGATGATGCCGCTCAGCTGTGATGCCACTCTTGCCTTTCCTGTGCCCAGAAGGCAGCCACAGCAGAGTGTAAAACAGCTCTTCATTGAATTAACAGGATTCTCTCTCTCTGATTCTGGAATCTGATGGTTGTCCATTTTAGAGTTGCTGCCTTACTGGTGACACCAGCCTTGCACGGTGCCTGCAGACTTTGTGCCCTGCTTTGCCACTGGAGCCTCACAGGTGCCTTTGCCTCACTGGGAAGAGGCGAAACTGCCTTGTACCTTTTCAGTCGATTTGAACAGAAGGACAGGAAAATCCTATAAAAGTGAAGCAGTATAACCTGCAAACCCAGTAAAGTGGAAATCAATGAAGCAGCCAAAAGGTGCCATTACAGCTGGCTTAGTGTAAGTTCTCGTGTATCAAGAGTTACAAAGCGATCACATCGTTCGGCCCCGCGGGGGAAATGAGGGCAAATGGCTGTGCAGGTCCCTGCCAGGCCGAGCTGCCCGTTGCCATTGCTTGGATCTGGGGAATGTATGGATGTGCCATGTAGGAATGGCAAAACCACATCTCCAGCAGAAGTGAACAGCCGGGGTTCAGCCCTGAGGAGGGGACACCTCAGCTCTTCTCTTTAGCTGAGTGGGTTAAAGTTCTGAGTTGAAGCACAAGAAAGAGTTCCTTTCCCACATTCCAATTTTGTTCTGAGTCCTGGACCTGTATCCTCTTGAGATCCAGAGCATTAGGGCACCACATCACCCATGGGGGCACCCCATGTGCTCTTGCTCCTTCCCAGCAGTACATGTTCCACTTTCATCCCAGCAGTGGGTGGCACCAGGAGTCTGTCCAGCTGAGGAGCCCACTTGTGATGTGGCCAGCAGCAAATGTCTACAGGTCGTTAAAAGTGAAGGCAAATTAAAAGAGATATCCCCAGTGTACTCTCCCAACACTCTACAGGTGAAGGGAACTGGAAAGGATGGTTGTGAATGAGTGGTGTTCTGCAGGGCCCCTCTGGTCTGTGTGTGTGCCTGCCTGACTCAAGCCTATTGCCTCTGGGTCTTTGCTTGGCTGAGCAACGTGTCTGCATACGCTGGAAACCACTTTTAGAATGTGTTTAAAAATACATATTTTTCATTTCTTCCCTCGCATTATTTATGTAATGCCCTTTTCCTTTTTCGCTGTGTATTACATTTTCATATGTAAATGTATTCTCCGTCTGCCTCCAGAGAAATCCACCTTTTGCCTTCTCGGCTTACAACACATTCTTTGCTTGGGCTGATCTATCCATCTTCAGCCTTCTGTAGTTCTTGTTGCGACCACAGTTAATGCTGTGAGACTCAGAGCACAATGTAGCTGCTGCTTGTGTTTACTGCGCTCTGTGACAGGCCCAAGGATAAAACTGGTCCATCCCCCCACTCCAAGTTCCCACCTTTGTTGAACCAAGCACACTGAAATCCCAAAGTTCCTGATTCCCAAAGAAAGGCACTGCTGCCAGGTTATGAAAAGGTGACTCTGGCCACATAGGAAGTGCTCAGAGTCCTGGGGAAACAATTCAACAAAAGGCTTGAAAGGAGAAGGTTCATCTTCTTTGGTTATTCCTTGCAACTTTTAGTGGATTTCCAAGTAGAATTGAGTCTGCTCAGTCCTCCCTGTGTCCATCAAAGTTTTTTTTTTTTATCACTTTTACAGCTCTGCTGGGAATCTTTTCCCCAGTGCAGGCAACTTTGGAAAATTTGCACTTGTGGTGCAGCCTTCTTGCTGGCCCTGGAAAGGTTTCTGACCTCCACGTCTCCAGCTGTCGTGATGGGGAAGAAAGCAGCCATCTTACAGGCCCTGGGGAGCTCAGCCTGGTCCTGGGTAAAGCAGCAACACTGTAATGATGCAGTTTCTCTCCTTCCCCTGCAAGACCCTTACAGCTCTAAATAGCAAACTGGAGAATGAAGTGATTTTCTGTTTCTGGTTTTTACCTCCTCGCTGGTGCTGTGTGAGCTGTTGGTGGACAGCTGAAACTCCCCTTCAGGGCCACGGTGAAACGCCTGGTGTTTTGTGAGTTGATAAGGACAGCAGGAGACAGTGCAAAGATGCCTGAGTTAATTCTGCCAGGGAACGTGCCTGCTTGACTCTGGTTCATGCCTTCTGGATTTTACTCCCCTTGAGTTTATTTTTCCCCTCTTTGCAATCAAGCCTCTGTTCTGGGTTGTCTCTTGTCTTGCACATCAGGGAAGGTGGAATCTTCTGCGTATTACTGTTCAACTCTAAGGCTGAAATCATAGCTGTATTTAGCATTAGTTAATTCTGTAAAAATTGAGGGCCATAATGCAGTGAATATTTTTTGAGCTGTCTGGGGGACTCATGCTCATGGGAAGGATAGACTTTGAATAATAATGACCAAGCACATCATATTCTGAGGTAACGTCTTGAGAATGATTCTGATAAATCCCAAGCAATTCATTAATGAAACGAGATCATCTGATCCTTGCAGTGTTTCTCCAGGAACCCTTTTGTTTTTTCCCAGGAGGAAAAGAGGCATTATCCAGGGGGTATTGGTAGGCTCATTTTGATGCAAAGAGAACTCCAAGCTCCTTACAGCATATTAAGAAAATTAAAGAAAGGAAAGCCAGCCAACAAAGCCACCCACTCAGTCTGTGCTGTGCATTGAATTTAGGAACCCTTCGGGCGATCCTGCAGCAGCAGCTGTGTGCTCCTGCCAGTACCTCCTCTCTTTGTCAGCCTGACAGGTTCTTTCAAGTCAGTTCCACAGGTCTTTGCTGTTGCATCAGTTCTACTGGAGAACTGCACAACTGCTCCTGGGCCTGGGGAGATTAGTTTGTGGTTAAGCAAGCAACATCAGCCATCAGGGTAATTAAGGGCTGAGGTACGGGCTCATCACCACAGAGGGCAGGAGACAGTCTCCTTCCCTCTGTGCAGGTTTGCACTTTTTACCAGACAAATCCAGCCCTGGCTTCATTCTGCTCTTCTGTATTAGTCTGGTCCTTTGAAGCTCGTGGGTATCCCATTGCTGCAAGGAGCAGGAGAGGCAGAAACCATGAGATAATGGGAGAGATTAACCCGATGTTCCAGCTCGTGGTGCTGCTGGAGAGAGCACGAGCCCCATGCACTCAGAGCTGCAGTGGAATGAGGGAAGTGGTGCCACTAACACCCTACTGCTGCTCTGATCAAGTGTTCAAGCAGCCTGCTGCTGCCATAAACACCCAACTCGAATCTAGTGGGTTTTTTTCCTTGTTCTATGTCTTTTACTAAAGACTGAAAAGACCCACAATCCAATTCAATGGCATCAAATGGAGTCCTGAGGCCATAAATTGCTGCGTCCAACAAATAAGAGAAAGGGTCAAACTGTTTGGTTCCTTGGGGGTCTCCAGCTGTTAAACTGCCAAAGCATAAGAGAAAGTCTTAAGCCATGTTAGAAGACAGTGTTGTCAGAACAAGATTACATAGACATGACCTAAGTCATCTTTTGTAACAAGATCATTTATGTGATCTCACCATCTATTAATGTCTGTTTAGTAATGTTATTTTTTTCAGGCTTTTCAGACAGGATCAAGCTTTGGGTAGAATGAAACATCTAGAGAATTCTGAAGTAGGAGCTAGACTTGTCCTCACAAAATGCTTAATTGCCTCTTCTTTTTTTGGCTGACAATTTTAACAGGCAAAATCAAATGCCACGTTTCACCCTCTCCAGGTAATCCTGTGAGGTTCCAAGAACCAGCTATGGTTTGTGGAACACTTTCAGTGATCCTTGACCTTGTTTGGAAGAAAGGCAAACAGCAGAAGTGAGAGTACTCAAGGCTGCAGTTCTGAACTTACCAGCAACACTGGTTGTCTCTGCCACCAAAAGTCTTTCCCTCTTGACCTCTACAGGGATGATTTTCAGAAAGTGCTTATCTTTAGGGAAGAGTGGGCTGGGGATGGACTGTCAGTGGCACAGATCTTGCTAGTGACAGCTGAGTGAGAACAGAAAAGTTTCAGAATTTTACTCAACACCTAGCATTTTGTGGCCACTTGCCATGTTTCCAAGTGCAGTCGGCTGCAATGAGCTTTCATGAGTTTGTTTGGAAAATCCATCTGCTGGTTTTGGCCCCAGAGATGCCAGTTTTGCTGCCCTGCAAATCTGGCCATTGCTATCTCAAGCTGAACACACTAAAATAGAAGACTCTGGTAGCAACTTGCCAAAAATCAGCAGTGCTAGAGACCAAGATCAGGCATTCTGGCTCCTGGTCCCCCATCCCAGTCACTGGGAATGCCAACTTTAATTATGTTTTACTGGCAATGTATATCTATATCTTTTCAGCACTGAATTGGGATGTTGTGCTCCAGCCAAGCACCAGCAGTCGCATATCCTTCAAAGCAGATGTGAATCTTTTTATGAGGAAAGAGCAACAGCTCATAAAAATACATAGGAAATCCCAAACATTCATCACTTAGCAACTTTCTACACTGAACTGATTGTACTTCTAGACTGCTGATTTGTGACTGACTATTCCAGTCACATCCATTTCACTACATATTCTCCCTGTTTGAAATGCATCTGGAGTGTCAGGGTCCAGAACTCTTTGGTGTTCCAAGGCTTTGTTTTTGCATGGTCTAAACGTAGACATCTCACAAAAATAGTAGGACAGTGCACATGAAAGGCAGTGGTGCAAATGTACCTCCTTTATGTGGAATATCCATGATAAATTTGAAGGTTTCCATCCTAGTCAGTCCTGTCCAATCAGAAGACACATTAAAATGGGAAACAAGGTCTGCCTCGTGGTATCCATATGGTTCATCTTCTTACCCAGCAGTCCCAGAATGTTTCACTGTGGCACAGTTTTCCCAAACCTTCATGGAAGCTGCAATCTTAATAGATGTCAAATGTCATTTGAGGCTGTAATGGCAGAAGTGTCTCCTTCTTACAACAGCGTGAGAAGGATTTTTATTACTATATAATTCTGGAAAGCAGCTGAAATGTTTGAGTACCAGAATGGCCAGAGTCATTTCATCGTAGCACAACGGGCACTCACTGCCCCACACCCCGTGACCTGCTGATGTGTTCAGAGAGGGCTGCCACACACTTGTGGTCCTCCACCAGAGACTTCAGTCCCCTCAGATAGATCATGAGCTGCAAACGAAGATATCTGGGAAACCTGGAGGGGTGGAGGTGTTGGCTGGGATGCCCTGACTTGGGTCAGCGACTGACAGAGCAGTTTCTTCTCTCATACTGAGAGAACCCATCTGGGAGGTTCCTGACTGCTGTTCCCGCTGCTTCACGTGGGTTCAGTGTTCCAGCCACACCAAATTCCAGATTAATTATTTGTAGAACTCTGTGCTAACTGGAGGAGGGAGGGAGGGAGTGGTCAGGAACTATGGGGTTTTTTTAAATCTTCTTTAAATCAATTACTGTCTGTGCTTGCCATGTACATTAAAACCGTAGAAAATCCACTGTGCCTTGCTCTGCCATTTGAAGTATTTGTTGCCAGTCATTCTCAATTCCTTTGCATGCAGCCCCTCCAGCAGAAGCATGGTTTTCTCTGGAGCTGACATTAGCACTGTTCCACTGGGCTGGCAAGATGCGGTGAGGATTGCGTTCCCTGGGAGACTGTCTGTTTTCCATTTATTTCACTGCTCTGGAAACAGGCCTAGCTGTAATGGCCTAACATATCTTAAAACGGGAAAATTACTAATTCAAGTCAGTGAGCATATTTTCATTTTAAAAGAGTAACAAATTAAATAAACTCCCTGCATTTTGCATTTGAGACCTCAGTGTTTCATCTGCTGTAATCTAATTCACCCATTCATTTCCTGCACATTCATTTTATCCCATTATTTGAGATTTCCTTTGCTTTTAATCCTGTGTTTTGAAGAGACCAAGAGTTACAGCAGAGAATAGATGAGAGACTAAACGGTAAATAAAAGAACAAACATGCTGTAATATAGCTTGATGTGTTTCTAATCAATCTGCTTCTTGCAGCTGGATCCTTAGTTAGGTGTGCAACTTTTCCGTCTCAAGTTGATTAAAACTTCTTTAAAAATAGGTGAAGTGGGGCTCTGTGCCCAATTCACCAGGTACTAACTGTTGGTTTAGTTTTTGGTTTTTTGGTTGGTTTTTTTTTTTTTTTTACAATAGCAGTGATGGATGCAGGTTTAAAAAAGCAACCAGAATGACAGCGGGGACCTAAATACTTTTTTTGTGGTGCTTTTAACCAACCAAACTCATGCAATGAGACCTCAGTTAGCACTGAAATATTTTCCTGTTTAGCTGGGGACAAGCTGCTGTGTGATCAAAAGGTTTGATGCTCCAAGAGAATCAATCAGCCCTTCTCTTTCTGTGCCCTTCAGAAATAATGTAACCAGGGATGTCCTTCCTAGAGCTGCCTCACCTGCCTTGGCTGGCTCTGATGTGTTTTGTCATGGGCAATTATTGTTTCGTTGTTGTCTCCCTTGAGAGCTCCCTGTCCATGGGAACCACTGGGGAAAATTGTTCACTGCTCTGCATTTCCAAAAAACTTGATTGTTTTTCATCACGCTGCACCCGCAGGCCTGTGCAGGTCCCCTCTGAGCCTTTCCTGGGGGAAGTTTAAATGAAGGCTGAACATCAGCAGAGGAAACAGGAGAAGAGTCTGACCTGAGAAGTGGGGTCTGATGGATGCTCACTAAGGTTTTGTGCAAGGTGCTGCATCCCTCTGAGAGCAAGCACGCTCGCCCTCATTTTCCTTGCACTTGGGCACACTGAGGATGGCCAGAGAGGGGGTTCATGGAAATCAGACACTGTTCTGGATCTTCCCCCTCTCCCTGATTGCAGAAACTACTCAGACAGAGCCATGTGCACGCAGATACACATCAGGTTTGGCATTCAGGAACTGGTGACGTAATTCAGGCATCAAATTTTCCTTCATCTAACACAGTAAGCAGGTGCCTGTTTTAGCTCTGCAGTGCTTTTTCACCAGCCATATTAACTTTTCTAATTTTGATGAAATAAACCTTGGTTTTGCTATGGATTCCAAAGGGATCTTTGGAAAGATAAAGCAATCTATTAATAAAGCATTCAACATCTATAGATTCTGTCTGGATTGATGTTAGCATCACCCTTCTTCACCCCTTTCCCTGCCCAGGAAACACGTTTCTAAAAAAGCGTAAAATACTACAAATGAAACATATTTGAGTTTGCCAATCTGTTTTTCCACATTAGGAGGAGGAGCAGAACTGTAAAAAGGGGCAGAGTCAGCATCTGTGATGATCTTGTGCATATGGACCCCTCTGTGATGATCTTTTGTAGGAATAATTTTGGCGACAGCATGATGTTAGATCATGTCAGTAACCTCACTATGAGTCAGCTCTGCTCGTTTATCACCCTTTACGTTCTTTAACATTTTCTCCTGCTGTTGTGCTGCACATCGAAGCGTTCAGGCTGAGGCATTATTGGAGCACTTCTGCCTGTTGGGCTCTGCTGGGGGCTGCACTGAAGGAGCAGATGTGCTTTCTCTGGAGCCCACTCTGGCACAGCATTGCTGTGACCTGTGCTGGGCAGGGTTCAGTGGGAGTGTGACTCCTTTCCCACCGTGCTGGGGTGGAGAAGAGGGTCCATCTGTCTTTTTCGTGCCTTGTTTTGTTGTTTTGGATGATGTTTTCTTTCCTGCAGTCCCATGAGAGAGGGCAAAGGCTGAACAGCTGAGGGCCCTGTTGCTGAAGGAGAGTCACTTCACAGGCAAATGGTGACACAGTGATGACTTGCTGTCATTTATGCTGTGAGTTGTACTTGTTCTTTGCAGACAGAATATTCTAACTGCTTGGCCATTATCACCTGATGTTTTTTTCACTGTCACATTAAAAAAAAACCTCTCCAAAAAGCGCAAGCCCATAGTTTTGCTTTCTAACTCTGCACTAAAACATAGCTTTAGTGTCATGCACATTGGATTTAGTGTCCTTTAACAGTATAATTCAACAGTTTCACGTGAGCATAAGCTCATACTTATTTTCCATTTACATTTATTTTCCAGTGAATATATCCCATGGCTGTTAGAGCCCAATTGTCACATTCCCTTTCACCTGCAGGCTGTGGTGAGCTGACTGAAGGATACTGAGCAGCTACTCAGAGTTAGGAAATGAGTCTGAAAACATAAATCACTTCTTTCTTGGCGTGTACTAGATACAGTGCAGGGCATGTTTGCATTAGCAGTTGCCATATTGCATTAGGATCTGTGCTGATTAGATTTTCACTAATAGGACCAGGGCAAATGTATTATACAGTTGCACAATTAAATATATTGTCAGACTGAGGGTGAAAGGATGGAGTAATGGAAAAAACAGGGGTTAAGACAGGCTTTTCTTTGGAAAGAGCAAATGTGGAGGGGTCATGTTAGAGCCAGCAGGAAGTTTAAACAGAGTTTAAGGAGGTTGATTGAGGAAATGTCTTGACAGAGCAGTGGAAATGACACATTATGGAAGAGGGAATGATTAGCTTGCTTGAGAAGAACCAGCAGATAATTTGAGCTGGATTGGGGTGGGCACAGAGGTGCCACAGGACCTAACGTTGGAGCAGATGAGAGGTGCTGAGCTGCAGAAGGCAACAGAAATTTGAAAAAGTGCATTCAGCCTTGAGAAAGAATAATGATAAGGAAGTGACTCAGAGTAGAAGGGGTTTGGTTGAGATTTGGTGCAGTTTCAGTGAAACTGGGTTTACCAAGAAAGCAGTTTTTTAACAGAATGACATTTTCAAGTCAATGTGGCTGTGTCTCTAATACTTGCAGTTGTGAGTATTGTTTTCCCTTTTCCTTGTTTTCAGTTCTTTCCTCTCTTTCACTTTCAACTATGAAAAGCTCCTTGAAGTTAATGTAAAGACTTTGGTGGATTTTTAGTGGACTATGAATAAGCCTCTTCTTGTGTCATGGCTGAATGCTGATTTCTGAGCTGTCCTGGTTCCAGGCAGCATCTATAATTGCATGTTATTATTTGAAATATAAAGATTTTAATTGCTTTTCAGAAAGCTTGAGAGGGAAATAATCCATATTGTTCTGTTTCTTTTAACTGGAGAACTTTTCCACACTGTAATGTGTCTCAGTAGGCCCATTCCATCACGTTCTCCATTTTATTTTGAAGTCTCTTGAAGAGTTAATACTTCATTATTGGGCTATTTTCCTTGATCTCCAGCCACAGAGATTTGTGTTTTTAAATAATGCTTGTCTTATTTTTCATAGCTGATGTGACTGATTCAGATTGGATTATTTCCTTTGACCCAAACTGGGGCTGCAGTTCGAAGATCCAGCCAATCTGTGGGCAGCCCTTTTTTTCTTTAATAGCAGACTAATTGGCAGACCAATTAATCTGCTCATCTGTGAAAAGAAAATTTATAGCAATAAGTAGTTCTATTTCCAGAAGTCATTCTCTAAAGTAACATTACGGTGGCCTTGTTTACTTCATGCCCTGCAACATGATCCAGTGCTTCAACAGTAGCACAGGTCAATTAGTGGACAAATTAAGCAATTATTAGCCACTAACAAGGGTGACTGGCATCATTACCCTTCCTGTTTACCAGCAAACTGTTATTTTAATAC
This sequence comes from Gymnorhina tibicen, assembly GCA_013399875.1. Classification (NCBI taxonomy): domain Eukaryota; kingdom Metazoa; phylum Chordata; class Aves; order Passeriformes; family Artamidae; genus Gymnorhina; species Gymnorhina tibicen. The sequence continues at coordinate 2,622,763 of VXAZ01007995.1, forward strand.
AAAGATCAACAAATAAATTAGGGCATCTGTTGTATTGCCATGTCTGCCTTGAAGTAAATGATATTAAATGGGCTTTGGTTGCTGCCAAATTCTTAACCCCGGCCTAATGAGATACACTGATATGTCTCTTGCTGATTACAGAAGCTGTAAAATTTAGTTTGTATTGATTTATTAACAGGAGGACCAAGTTCTCTGCAACAGTATTTTTTTTTATTATTTGCCTGATATCTGTCTTTTTATTTTAAACATTATTGACCCAGACTATTTCAGAAAGTCCAGAAATACTGGGTTCCTCTGAAAGACAGAGCTACCTCCTTGTTGTATTGATTATTTGGATACTTGCAATAATTTTAGGGTGAGGTTCGTATGTGTAAATGTATGCTTTTGTCTGATGTTTCTCTCGTGCTCCTTAGAACTGCCTCTACTTCCAGGTTAGAATTCTGAGAGTTATTTTTAACTCTTCCTTTGCATTTTTACAATGGGGTAAGACTTCTTCAGGCTTAATTGACTGTCTCCTAAGTAAGAAAATCAAGTAAATCTCCTTTTGATGGGTAACTTGGCTGCAGCAGCCCCAGGAGATTGGGGTGCCTGGGGAAATGCTGGGTCTTGTTTGACACCAAGCTCTGGGTGCCCAAGGTCAGGCTCCTTTAGGTCAGGGAATCGGGCAGAGCAGAGCCTCACCCATTGCATGTTTATGTGCAGCCTTCCACGCCACAGCATGCTCTTGGTCAGGGAACAGTAATTGCCTGCTGAAGCTGAAAACTGCAGCTTCCAGTTGCCAAGATGCTCCTGCCAAGCCCTGTGAGAGAGGCTGCACCAGTAACGGGGGCAAAATGAGCGGAAGCTGGACAAACCTCTTCGCTGGCCCAGTGACAGCCACAGCAAAGCCCTGAGAGCTTGGGCTCTTGTGTCACCTCCTGAATGAAGAGCAGTCCTGTTCCCCTGGAGGTGTTCACAGTCCTCCCTGCTGCACGAGGAGCTGTGGCATGTGCCTGCCTGCTGCGCTGCCAAGGCCTTTGGTGAAGTGATGGTCCAGAATGCACGCGATGCAATATTTCAGTTTATTTATTTCAGCTTGAAGGGCTTCACCTAACCTAGGATAAAATTTGTTCTGGACACGCTGATTTCTGAATAGTTAAACTCCTCCAAGTGTTTTAGAAAACACAAACTGGTGTGATGTTTGAGTCTGGTTGAGTCTAGTTGCGAGCTCTTTCAAACTAAAACCAGCACAGTGTCTTGAGAAACCACGGACCAAGTGAGGGGTTGTTTCCCTTTAAGTGATTTTGAGCCCTCCAGGTGCTCGTACTGTGGATTATGTTTCAGACACTGCCAGGAAACAGTCAGAGCAGCAGTTTAACATAGCTAAGCTTTTCGTGTTTGCATACAGTTAGGAAATCTGGTTATTCGGGATCCAACTGTGTCCCCGTCGTTCCGTCATGTTCTTGCTGTTGGATAACGCACAAAAGTCACAACACCAGCCAAAAAGCAGATCGATGTTCGGTTTCCTTCATCGAGAGGAGGTAATTGCAGGAACGTTTCCTGAGCAATGTAATTATGTATATGCTAATTTCCCTCAGAAATTCAGGTTTAGTTTCTTCTCAAGTGGAAGACCTGGTTACAGAAAGTTCCTCTCTCCTCTTCAGGATTAGTCACTGAGACATGAAAAAATTGCTGATGTTTAGAGTCAACTATACTTTGATCATCTCAGACATTTCAGAAGCCTCACTTTTCTCCATGTGCCTCAGCAAATTAGAATTCATTCCAACAGCAATACACTTTCAGATTTGCTGGTATTTGAAATACAAAGTGGGCCTCAAGAAATTCACTAAGTGAAGGAGTTGTGCAGAATGTGAGATTTTGGTCTCATCTTTAACGTATGTTTCAGCTAAGCTGTAAACAAGTGCATTTAATCTGGCATGAACGTGGGGTTTTAGGGGCTTTTTTTAATACTTCGATTGAATCACAAAAAATCAGGTCTGAAGTCAGCCGGTTAGCCCAGGCCATCTCTTCTATGCTGAATTGTTGCTTGTTATAGCTATTCCCTAAGGCTTTACCCTGTCCACTGTTAAATGTTTCTGATTATGGGATTCCACTCTTACCCTGAAGAGACAATTCCACACTCTGATAGAGCTCACCATTAGTGAAATTTTACTGATGAGCAGCCTTAATTTTTCTCTGCTTAATTTTATCCTGTTACTAGACCGTAGTGATTGATTTATTCTGGGGAAATTCAGTAAATGGTTCCTGCTTCACAGGATGGACCTCACAATAAATAGCAAATTGTCATGACCTATCTGTGGGTGTCCTGAGATTACACAGGAACTCAATTTATCTCAGCATTAATTCCCTGGAAGCTATTTCTGTCGGTACCAACTCAGTGGAGGGATACGCAGTGAGTTTAATTGCCAGATTCCTGTCTCCTGCCCCAGCACCAGCCCTGGGCTGGGGCAATGTTTAGTGGCTCCCTGAGCACGAGGCCAAGAGGAAGGAGCTCCTGCAGGCTCTGGTGCTGCGAGGTGCCCAAAGGAAGGGCATTTATGATTTGCTTCCCCATCACTTGCCTGGGTTCCACATTAAAGAAGCTGATGAGGTGGAGTCACTCCTGGTTTTTATGGCTGTAAAATAAGTGAAGAATATGATCTTATAAATTCCCGTCCACCAGTGGCACAATATCCCTGTGCCCAGTGCAGATATTGTGTAACTCTCCCAATTTTTTGTGAGGCATTTTACACCTCTCTATACATGCAGATGATCTGAAACCTGTGTTCATATGTCAAGGGTAGGTGTGGGCATATGCTGAAATGAATTTGAGGTAGCTCTGCTCAACAAATTACCTCTCACAAGGTGAGCTGCAGTGTGAGCAGGCTGGCTGTGTGAGGTACCTTCATTTCTCCTCTTAGGAGGAGAAAGGTTTTGTTATCGTGGCTCAGCTGATGAGCAGTAACTTCTCCCTCAACAGTGTCTGGTAATGCAGCCATGGTGTACTTGCATTATGAGGACAGATTAAGGTATTTCTCCCTAAAGTTCTTGGAGTTTTAAGAGGGTCCAGGTGCTATGTGATTGCAAGGGGTTTGTTCTGTTGAAGCAGGGGCAGTGCCAGGAACCAGGAGGAATCATGATTCTAATCTTTTGTATGTGAAATTTAGGGTAGATGCCTGGAAATCATTGATGTCATAGGCCCTGCCCTCCCCACCCCCCTTCAAACTCTTTTTTTCATTTTTTTCTCAGGTATAATTGATTTCCTCGTGAGCCACCATCCAGTTGCGAAAGTACTGAGAGACCACCTGGTGTTCAAGATTGCTCCCATGCTCAATCCTGATGGAGTTTACCTAGGAAATTACAGGTATGGTGTGGGCTATGAACGTGTATTTTTATATCTGCCTTATACACCTTGCACTGTTTTGTCATTGAATCTTATATGGCTTGTTTCCATTAATTCCTCTTAAACTGGAGATTCTCACGTGGCCATGTGCTTCCTGAAGTTCCCACCTAGGAAAAGGGGCAAATAGCAAATTTGTTTGGTTCAGGAGGTAGAGAGCAACTCTCCAAGACAGCAGGGTGTCTGCTCTGCAAGCCTCCTCTAGGTGTGGCAGTTAATGTCAGCTTAGAGTCAGACCTTAGCTGTGTTTTGTAAATGCACTCATTATGCTGCTCATCAGCCTCTATGTAAATGTGTCAGTCAATCACAGCTCCCTTAAACTACCCAGATCATCCATTAAAGTCACAGATTTCACTCTGTTATTGTACTGTAATAGACAGGGATACATGGAATGGAATAATCATTCCACCCTATGCTAATTTTTCTTCATTTTAGTATTTGAATTACTACTTTACCACCTTCTCTGTTGAGATCGTATTCAGATAATCTTTTGTTTTCCCTAAAATTGTTTGCTCTTAATGCATTTATTTACAAAATAAATGTGCTGCTGGAGGTGATAATGAAAAGCAGTTGATTAGGTGATGATTTGTTTGTGGGGGCAATTACATGTACCACACAGGTCTCAGGAGAAGCCCCTGAGAAATGAAATATACTGCCTGTGGATTTGCTTACGGTGCAAGACTAAATAACGCAATTCACTTTGTAGCCAGGCTACCTCGAGCTTTGATCTAATTAGGTATTGCATTGCTAAGCAGAATAAGGCTGGGTTGTTGTACGGGTGAGGAGACCACTGAGGAAGAAGGTAGAAGGTGCAGAAAATGGGGCTGCTGCCAGTTGTTTACTGAGGAAACAGCCTCAGATTGTGCCAGGGGAGTTTTAGATTAAGTATTAGCAAAAAGCTCTTTACTGAAAGGGTGGTCAGGCATTGAAACAGGCTGCTCAAGGCAGTGGTGGAATCACTGTCCCTGGAAGTGACCAAAAAAATGTGTGGATGTGGTGCTTAGGGACATGGTTTAGCAGTGCTGGGTTGATGGTTGGACTCAGTGGTTTTAGAGGTCACTTCCAGCATTTATGGTTCTATGATCTGTGCTCCTTATCCCTCCTTTCCTTTGCTAATTGCTAAACTGAAGCAGCAGGGAGTTGTGGGGGTGATTTCAACAGTGGTTCTGTGGGTTCTAAGTGAAACTTCCGAGAACAAGTGGTGTCCTTCCAGCTGCAGTGATACTCACTCAGCTCTTGGTAACCCCAGATCAGACAGTGATACTGCAGTGGTGGCATCTGACAGCACCAGGAATTTACCAGAATGTGTCACCACACAGGAATAAAGCCCCCAAATGGGTCTAGAATCTGATGCTACTGATAGCACTTTCCTTTCTTCCAGGTGCCTTGCACATAAGCAAACTCCAGTTGCAATTAAGCAGCTTTTGTTTTCCCCGTAAATTCACTTGCCCTGTAGTTTTTTCCCCCCGCACTGTTATTTATAGTTTTTGCCCTGTAGGTTTTTCCCCGCACTGTTATTTACAGTTTTTGAGATACATGCAGCTTTATAGGCATTCATATGGCTCAGAACTTGAAAAGCCTTTTGGGAACCCAGGTAGCAGGAAAGGGCATGTGAATTAATTTGGAATTGCTGAGCCTGATGGTGTACTCTTGGTTTAACTTGCCATGATATGCAGGATTTTCAGCCCTCCTGAACTAAAGAGAATTTTAATGAGGTAGTTGGAAAAACATTTGATTTTCTTGCAATTCTTCACTGTATTTACAAATGGCCTAATGTAACTAATAACTTAAAAATGAGGATAATAAGCAAAATGCTACCTATTATCTTGAGAAGAATATTAAAAAGCCTAGTAATGTGCCAGCATTGCAGTTAACTAGTGCTGAGTGAATAATTTACAGCAAACACTTTATTTCCTGCTCATACAAAATCCACAAGCACATCACAATCTATTTACTTGAATTTACCGGATGAATTTCTAAAAAAATCTCTAAGGATCACTTGCTTGTATTTGAAAATTTGACTCTGAGGCTTCTCAGTGATTGGTTAGATAACTCTGCTTCATCTCCTTAGGTCTTTGTTCAGATTAGCACATAAATAGGACTTTCAGAAGTCTTCCACGTAGTGAGGTCTAACACAGATCTGTTGGCTGGGGACAGCCCCCTGCTTTTGCAAACAGGGCTGCCACATGCAGCAAGAGTAGTTTTAGGCATTTGAACTTCTCCTTGCTGTTATCTCCCTCTTTCTCAAAGCAGCAGCTGGTGACTATTTCTTTGGTTCATTGAAGGTTCACATTCAGAGCTATGCAAGCTAAGATAATGAAATGGGTAATTAAGCCTCATGCTTGAGTTTGTAAATTGATCTCCCGCCAGTGTGAGAGAGGTTTTTCTTTTACCCCACCAGTGCACAGCCTTGCACAACTGGCACTGTCGGATGCACTTGGCTGTCCTCTGAAATCCCAGGCACAGTGGGCACCGTGAACAGCCCGAGTGTCAGCAGCTCTTGGAGAAGGGATGGGATGGAGTGGTTCTCCTGACATCAGAACAGGAACCAACCGCTCATGAGGCCAGGGTGCTGTGGTAACAGTTGGCTGGTGAGGTTTTCTTCATTGCCATTTTTGAGGATGCAGGACTTTTCACCGAGGGTGTGAGTCCTGTGCTGTCCTCCAAAATCCTCCTTCCTTTGTTGTTGGGAACTGAGGTTTAGGAGTTTAAGCCAAATCTGCAACAATGCCACCAAGAATTGCCTGTTTTCTACAAACTGTTGCTCATTCTCAAGAGAACAGACAAAATGAGTTGTGACTCTGACTTGGATGTGGTGAAATGTTCATCACCAGCAACAAGTGAGTTTAGTACTGCAACTATAAAGCACAGACTCATCTGTAAGTTGTTTATACACTGCATGTACATTCAGGTGGTTCTAAAAGAAATGGTCATGGAAATGAATGTCAGAGCTCAGTGTTTCAGGATACAAGGAAATGGATGCTAAACTTTACTGATTTATCCAAGTTTATTCAAGAGTTTAAGAATTCGTGGACCTATACAATTAGGAATGAAAAGACAAGGCGCCTTGTGGGATGTACGGGGTGATTAAGCAGCTCCTTTAATTCAGAGTGTTTGGAAAGTCTATACACAATTTGAACAAAAGTTTTTGAGTTTATTTTTAAACTCTCTTTTCAGTGAAAAAAAAAACAAACCTCCAAGTCCTTTTCTTACTGCATGAATATACCCAGTTCCTCCTGAAATACAGAATAATGACAGGTACCTGCTGTTCACTGTGGCCAAGGATGTAGAGCCTTTCCCAAAACAGGAAGACAGGCTTCACACTTTTCTGGAAGTCTTTAAAGCCTGGTATTATTACACTTCTAAGTGTGACTGGCTTTGCAGTTACAGTGTGTAGAAGATGTTATGCTGCATGGGCTTGTTAATTAAATTGCCCAGGAAGATGCCATTGGTTGACCCAGCTAAAATACAGAGTCTTCAGCATAATTTTCCCTCATTTCTAGCTGGCAATTTGTCCTCAGCTCTCTCCTGAATAGAAAGACCCCTTTTGCTGGGGGGAGTGCACGACTTGCTCTTTAGCTTTAGTTTGAAAGAACATGGCACAAAAATAAAAATATTTGTGAGTTTCTCCATAGCACTAATCTCACCCTCTCTGATGGATTAAACTGTGAAACAGCTTTAGGAAATAAAGGAAAACTAGTGCAGGGAAGAGAGATTTCTCGACTTTTCTCCCTCTGTTTGCAGTACGGCATTATCATATTGCCATCCCCAGGGAGGAGGGGGTAGACTAAGGGGGGAAAAAAAGTGTTCTTGATTTAAAAGTCGTGCATCCCCAGGCTTGGCCTGAACTTTCCTTTATCGAGAGCTTGTTCTTAAGCTGGCATTCTGCAGCTGAATGCTGAAATGTGTCCCTGCGGGCGAGATGACTGTACCACACCGTCTTAGATTAGTTCCAATTTGTCAGCCTCACCTTTCAGAGGCAAAATCCTACACTGGCACCGAAAGGGATGTGTTGCTTAGTCTGGGGAGCTCTTCACTGAGGTATCCCAGAAATGCCATGACAAGGCAGATGAAATATCCTGACCGTTCTCTAAAGGCTCTGTCGCATGACCCCGTCAGTGTTCCCATTCCTTGGCTTTTCTGTATTCCTTTTCTGGGAGAGCTGTGACAGTATCAGCCCTCAGTAAATTAAAGCCATGAATTAGCTGAAATGTTCTGAAATGCCATCACTGCTGTATCCTTCTAGCCCAACTGTAGGGACTGCAAGAATTTGTGTGAATGGGGAGGAGAGGGCACACACCGATCCCAATTCTTTCTCTTTTCACTTCACTAAAAATATTTTTGAACTCAACACAGTTTTTACTTCTCCCTTGTAAAAGGGGTTAACAAAGTCATTTGTTGGACAGAAATGAGGCCAGCCCTACCCAGACTGGAAAAGCAAATTCACCATAAGCAGTGTCAGTGTCCATATGAAAGCTGTGTTGGGATTAAATATTTTGAGCAATGTTATATTTTTGTCCCAGAAATGTAGTTTTGTAAAGACTGTAACAGTTTGTGGAAGGGAATCGAATTTAGCAAACTGTTTCAAGAGAAGAAAAGGGAAGACTTGAGAAACATTTTAAATTATTCATACCAGCATTTTATAAAGGACAATCTTCTTTCAGTTTTGTTTGTTAATGGCGTGACTTGTTTAAAAACTGACCTTTTCTAAACGTTCCTTTTGAAAGATTTGAAATACAATTAGAAAACTAGGCTTTGGATCAGGTGAAATATTTCATATTTATCCCGAACATGTTTTTGTGGACTTCATTTCTGTGACTGTAGAATTAGTCAAAAATTCATGTTCACATGTAGCTCATAAGGGTTTTTTAACAGTAAATGCACATGTGGATTTTATCCAAATTATTTTATTATTTATGTCCCTTTTGGGGGGATACACCTATACCTGCATACATATATGTGTGTGTATGTATGTTGATAGTGACTGGATATGTCAGGTGGTTCTTACCATCACTTGTTCAGTTGCAAGACACAGCTACACGCATGCAGACTATCACTTGCTTGTCTTTTCATTATTTTTCACCTATTTTTCTGGCAGAGAAGGTTGGTTTTTTTTTTCCCTTAACTTCATTTAATACGTGTGAAATTCATGCATTTCCCTAAATTGAAAAACAGAGTATCCATCTCAGATGACAAGATGAAGCTCTCGATGGAGTTTATTTTTCCTAATTAGGTGTTTGTCATTGTGTATTCTATATAGCGACATATAAGTAAACAATCGTGGACCTTTTGAATAAATTTATTGGTTTTATTTATGTTACTGGGCATAAAAAATCTATAATTACCAGGTACAGCCGCAATATAACTGGTATTTAATGACAATTACTTTTTGTTACCATAGAAATGAGTCCAAAGTAGTTACCTATAATTTCTCATTTCCAAACCTCACACATGTTGTATTGCAGTATTACCATAGTAATTGCCTATTAGTCATCATAAAATAAGCAGTTACCCAGAAGATACCAGGATAGTGTGAAATTTCTCATCTTATTCAAAACTTGCAGCACATGCTGCTTCTCGTCTCCCTTTAGTGGGATTTCTGCCTGAATGACAAGAATGTCCCTTGTGCATTAACCCAAGGGAAGGAGGGATGTGGCTGAGAGAGAACTGCACTCTGTAAACACAACTGAGTCAGGAAAAGGATGCTCCCTCCTCGGAAAATACAGAACTATTTCTCATTGTTGAAAAACAGGGATTTCTCAAGCCCATGAAATGGAGGCCTGTTCCTTGCCATGAATTTCCTATTTATTTTTTTTTTTTTCCGATTCAGTTGTGACCAAAGCAGAGGCTGCACACCCTGGGGAGGTCTGTGAGCCCAGCTGTGTGTGCCAGACCCCCCAAGCCCAGCATCCACTAATATGCAGCCATGGTGCAGGGTGCTTCCTGCACTTCTCCTCAGCGGCCCCTCTTACACCTTGTTTGGCTTTTTCCTTTAGATTGTATGTTATTGAGGCCAGCAAGTCTGTCTCTGAGCCCGCCTAGATCACTGTTGGTATCAGCTGGGAATGGCCATTTCCATGGATCACCTTCTCCCAGGATGCTGGAGGAGAGGGAGAGGCATGGCAGAAGCTTTCTCCTCCCCCAGCTCTTGCTTGGCATTGAGGATAGGTCAAGAATCTTCTCTTCTGTCTTCCTCTCACCTCCAGCACGTCCCAGCTCATGTGTTGTGCCAGGCTGGGGCTCTGGGAAGCAAATTCAGGGGTGGATGCACAGCTGTGACCCAGCAGCAATGGCAGAGCCCTGGGAGCAGCAGAGTTGTCTCTGGCCCTTACATCCCCCTGGCTGGTAGCAGTGCCACGCCTTTCCTACCTGGAAGTTTTCTGTCCGTCGTGCCTTTTATTGCCCAGAGAGTGCTGTCACCACAGGACAGCTACAGGGGTTGCTGCTTTGCTCACCCATCACTTAAAAAAATCTCCCTTGTAAAAAAAAGTTGTCAACCTTTATCTTAAAACAAATCCTAGGTTTGCAAAAGGGTTCCTATCTGCTGCCATTGAAATGCTCTTTATATTGATGTGGTAACTGCTCATTTAAACCATATTACAGCTCCTGAGTATTTTTCAGTTGCTATTGATGTGACAAATTCTCTCGCACAGAGGACTGCACCAATCAATAGAGTCAGTATATGTGCTTTAACAACAAAGCCACATGCCTTGGGGTTCCAGTTGAATCTGAACGTTTTAGTAGCATTAAATAAAGCTATATTTATTTTGCTTTTGGTGCAAGGAAAAAAAAAAATCCCAACCTAATTTAATACAACTTGTTGGAAAGGTTTGAAGGCAGCATTATGGGCCATTTCCACATGTGATGAATACCTAACTAGTGTCAGAGCTGCTATTTTGTTTTTGTAAGCGAATTCTTCTCTTTTAGTTAGATTGATCTGGAACTACAGAGTAGCCTTTTATTTTTAGACGAGCGGGGAGAGAAGTCATAACAAGAAATACTGAAATCATAGCTTTTTTTATAGCTGCCACTATTCCAGTGAGAATGAGACATGATGTCCTTAAAGAGACAGGGCTATTTATTTTCCATTTAAATAGCACCATTTGTGATTATTACCTTTGAGCCATTATGCAGAGAATAAGCACCCAGCTCATGAATCCCAGCCAAGTGAATCAAAGTTTTGTACCTAAGTGCCATTTATGTCTGTAAGTTGCCGTAGGAGCCTATTCTTGACCTTCACTGACTTTATTTCTTTTGCATTTTTTTATCTTCCAGAATGTATTTGTAATTAACAGGGGTGTTAAAGCCAGTTTGGTTGAAATATTGTTTTCCCTTTTCTCCTCTCCTGAACAGCTGATCTTAGGTCTGAATAATCCCATCTGGGTTTCTTAGATTTACTTTTAGTTAAGTAACTAAACGTATTTGGCTTTCTTCTCTTTTTTAATTTCCTCTATAAATCTGGCTTGTATCTCTGATGGCTGGAGTTCTTAGTTCTGTTCATAGCAGCAAACAAAGGACCAAATTCTCCAATGGCTTTTTCTTTTGGTTGGTTGCTTTGCTGTGGTTTTGTGTTTTATTTGAGGTTTTTATTATTATTTTCTTAATTTTGCAAATGACTTACTAAACTTCTGCCAGCATGCTGTACGTCTTGGTTTTGGTTTACCCTTGAGAGAGGCGAGTGTCAGCGCAGTGGCAAAGGGCAGGAGAGATGTCCTTTGGCTGCTTATCCCAAGAGGAGGTGGTCTGTGATGAGGTGGAGCTGTCCCCAGGGGGGACAATCCCCATTCCAGTTCCCGTCTGTCTCCTCCCTTCCCCCAAACAGGATTTGTGGCCCTGTTGCTTTGCTGAAGGTCTGGTTCCGGGGAGGTGCCCAGAAGTGGCACTTGGACTGTGACTCAGGAGCATGTGCTGATTCTCTCTGGGCTTTCTCCACCCCCCTCTCCCCCCCTTGCCCTTGTTTAGTTTTCGCTCTCTAACAGAGTTATTGGCCCAAAACAAAGGTGTGGCTCCTTGCAGAAGGCAAGAGCAGCTGGAGCCCAGTGGGGACTGTGCTGACTTTGCACTGTATTTGCCTTGCTGGCAGCACCACGGAGTTCTCAACACCCCTGGGAGCAAATCCCGGACCCTGAAGTGTTGATGAGGTTGAGCTCCACTCCAGCCCTGTGTTCTGCTGTCCTGGCAAGCAGGAGCTGTGCCCAGCCCTGAGGATGCCCACACAATTGATGTTATAAACAGGGATTCAAGCTGTGCTCTGGTTACTGAGCGGGGCTGTTCCCTAAGTAGACTCCTCCATTCTACCCCATCTTCAGGAGTGACTTTGGAAGAGATTTCTCTGTCCTGACTCCTGGAGAGGAGTACAGAGTCACTACAGTACTTGGCAGTACTTCCTGAATTCCTGGAGAAGGCTCTGGAGAGACTTTATTGCTGCCTTTCAGTGCTCCAAGGGGGCTTATAAAAAAGATGGGGACAGGCTTTTTAGCAGGGCCCATAGCAGCAAAACAAAACAACAGGTAATGGTTCTAAAATAAAGGAAAGGACATTCAGACTAGATATAATGAAAAAATTTTCTAGGATGAGGGTGGTGAAACACAGGCACAGATTGCCCGAAGAGGAGGTAAAAGCCTCATCCTTGAAAACTTTCAAGGCTGGGTTGAACGGGGCTCTGAGCAACATGATCTAGCTAAAGATCTCCTTGATCTTTGCAGGGCAGTTGGACTGGAGGGCCTTTAAAGGTCCCTTCCAACCCAAACTATTCTATGATTCTGTGACTCTCAAAGAACTGAGACCCCTCTCTGAGCTGGTGCAGGGAGCAGAGCCAGGCTACTTCTGTATTTCATCTTTACAGGTTACACTCCAGTGCCTGTTTGTGCCAGCAGGGATTGTCTTTGCAACAAATAAGTGAAAAATGGAAACTGCAAGTCAAGAGGGGAAATAGTTTCCTTAACTCTTGAAATTACCAGTTAGAGGTCAAATTCTGCCTTCATGAGAGCACCTACTGTCCCTTCTGGGTGAACAGCCTAAAGATGGAGAATGAGGAAGGCGTTTTGCCTGTTTTCTGTGAAGATAGGGAAGCTCAGCTTGTGATTAGTGTGTATCCCAGTTTCAGACTCTTCCACCCCAAGCAGCATCTCAGAATCTTTTTCTATGTAATTAACATCCCTTTTCTCACTTCTGCTCTCCCATTTCAGCAACATCTGTTCACCTACACAGATTCCCCAGCTGCCAGGGGAGGCAGTTGAGGGATTAAGTTTTCCTGAAGACCCTTCTGGACAGACATCCTGGAATTTTTTGAAGTTGTGCCCATTTACATGCGACCGCCAGGAACTAGTGATCACTCCCACAATCTCTGCAAGAGCCTCCTTCCTTGGAGTCTAGTTTTATAATGCTATACAAGTGAGGGCTTCAATACCCTAAATTCACATGGAAAGGATTTATCAACTGCCAATAGAAAAGTCCAGTCTTCCTATTCCAGCTTCTGCTGTGTGGGTGGGGAGGGGGAAATACCATCCAAGTTATTAGGAAAACAATGGCAGCCTAAGGGGATGTTTGTTTAGGTTCCACTTTTGTTGTTTTCTTTTCCTGGGTGACAGCTGTTCTTTTTCTTTTTTATTTTTAAAATTGCAGCACTTAAAATGATGGCAGCTTGCTGTTTAATTTACAATATTGGTCCTAAGGGCAGCGTCGTGTAACGTCAAAACAAAATCCTGAGACAAAGCTAAATAATAAGCATTCGTTATCTAAACCAATATTGTATCAATAAAACAACATTGATAAAGAATGTGAGGATGTGCATCACTTCTGAGGAGGGTAAAGGCAGACACCTGCCCAAAGATCCCACTCGCATGTCTTGGTCAGCACATTAACTCCCAGACACTGCAATCTCTTTCTGACTTGGAATAGCCTTGTGAAGCATCTCTAAGTGGTTCAGAGTTGTGATGTTTCATCTTCTGTTTGGATAAGAAACCGTTTTTCTCGGATTAATTCTCGTAGGGGAAGTCTCCCAAAAGGAACATGGTTAAATATTGAATTTAAAGAGCTTGCAAGGCATTGAACTCTTGAAAACTAGGCCTGGTGCTCATTTTAAAATTTAGGTTGTGGCTGTAAAGGAAACTTTATTTAGCTACTAGTACACAACCCTTTTCTGCTGAAGCACAGAGAGAAGGGAGACTGCTGTTTCACAGCTGCTTTAAGCTCAGGAAAATGTGTTCTGGGTACCCAGAGGGGCAGTTCAGCTCTGTTTTCCCTCCTGGCTGTGCATCCCTGCCATCTCCTTTTTGCCAGGACTGGTGCTTGTGTGGCACTGCTGTGAGCTAGAAAAATACTGATCCCATAGAAAACCAACCTGACGAAACAGTTCTCACTTGTCTCCCAGTGCAGCCAGAAAAGTGGGACCAAGACAGAAGAGAGGAATGAGCAGAGAGGGATCCCTTTTTCGTGGCAGCTTTGGTGGGATGGACATAAAGCAATTCTGAATCCAGAGCACAAATTGTAGGTGGCTGTGGTGCAGTTTTTCTCAGGGTCTTGGAAATGACAGACAGTGGCAGCCAGCAATTGCTTGGGTGGGCTTTGGTGTGTTCAAATGCACCCATGGCTATATGATCTCCTTCTTACGGTTATTATTTCCTAGCAGCAGCAAATGATTATTTATCATTTGGGTAATAAATTGGGTGACTTGGCATGTCCATGCAGGAAAGCAAGGGCTTCTTGGTGTCCGAAGCTGGAAACGAGCTGTTTCCATGCAACTGTTATACTCCATTATGTACACATGGTGAAAAACTGTCCACAAACCCCTTTTCTCTCTGCTCCCCATAAATACAGATGCCATCATAGCTGTGCTGACATGGCAGAGGGAGCAACTAATCTCATAGCAGATTACTCGTCTGCTGCCCCTGGCACCGGGCAGAGCAGGGATGTCAGGGTAGAGGGAGGAGGGAGATGTGACAGCTGATGGACAGCTGATGGCTTTGCCTGGTTGGTGCCTAGGAGCTGGAGGAAGAGCTCTCTGCCAACATGGAGGAGTTGGGATCAGAAAGGGGATGTGGTTTTTCTGGACATGCAGTGTCCAGCCACAAAAGCATTGGCTGGCTGTGCCTGTGTGAGTGGGACAGGGATTGTGCCTCCTTGTCCCCTCCCAGGCTGGGAAGTCTGTACATTAATGGAGGCATAGGTGACTCTGTGTGCAGCTCCTCAGTGTTAGCCCAGCTCCTTGGGGGACAGCAGTGCCGATCTGGGGTTGCACAGATCATAAACCTGCTGCCTCGTGTGCTGCCTGTGCCTGGAATGCTAATGCTGCCTCTGCCTCTCCTTTACTGCCACAGCCACGGAGCTGACGTGCTGGAGAGATTAGACAATGATAGTGGATGGGGAACGGGAGTTTTGTCTGTCTCTTTATCCAAAATAGGAACAGTAAATCCTGCCAGTTTGCAGAGAACAGCTGGATTTCTAACACTGGAATGCTGCTGTGGTGGGTGGGGGTCGGGGTGGGTTTAGCTGCCCCCTCCCTTTTATCACTGCCATTCAGACATCCCAATGGCAAAAGGACTGGAGCTTCCCAACACCCAATGCAGCATTTATCCTGGGACTCTGCCAGCTCTGTTGGATCTTGGAAAAGCCTGACCCCTCTAAGGTGCCTCTACACCATGGCCAGGGAAAGAAGAGGATGCAGGGGTCTTGCATTTCATTCTCCAAGTAACAGCTGAGTGAGAGAATGTGTTCTTCTTGTTTACAAGACCAATCTTTACTCACAGAGTGGGCTGAGCTGTGATCTGATTCTCTGCAAAACAGTGAATGAAGTGCATCATGGAAGGGCTTACAGTAAGGTGGCATCTTTGGGACTCTCAAGAACTGAAAGAAGGATGTCACAGAAGTGGCCAAAATCCCTCAGACTGGTCACATTCTGTATTATTAATAACAAATGTTGTACATTAGTTTGAATTGAAATAGGTCAGCAAGGGAGCCTGAATGTTGAGATGGCCAATAATGCGTTGACACTGCCATGCTGACCAGAAGCCACAATCTGTCCTGCTAGGAGCTTTACAAGTCTATCATAAATGATCCTCACTTTCCCAAAGTGCTTTCAGAGCTAAAAGAGTATGGCACAGCAGGGGGACAAGGCAATCAANGATGGCCAATAATGCGTTGACACTGCCATGCTGACCAGAAGCCACAATCCTGTCCTGCTAGGAGCTTTACAAGTCTATCATAAATGATCCTCACTTTCCCAAAGTGCTTTCAGAGCTAAAAGAGTATGGCACAGCAGGGGGACAAGGCAATCAAGCAAGCTGTTATAGCAGGGGAAGACAGAACACTAAATATAATAGGATGAACAGTGGCAGGTTTTTTTTCCTCTTTTATGTTTCTTTTTTCCCCCCCTCTGGTTGGTGGCAGGGAACACAATAGCAAACTATACAATCAGGCTGAGTAACCTTCATATATCAACTGAGAGTAGGACTACTCTAAATTTGGTAAACCCAGGGAAGGAGCTCTCAGTGACAAAATACATTTGAAAAGGGTGGTCGACCCAAAAGGTGTGTTTCTTCAGAATAGATTACTTTTAGATGTTCTCCTCTTCTTTACTCCTCGGGCAAAACTGTGGAGCTCGACTCAGCTCCCGGTTCAATCATCATGTACATTCTGGCACCAGGATTTTTGTTATTCTGTTGCAGCTGAGCAGTGTAATGGTTCTACCCATTGTTTTACATCTGGATTAAATTGTTGTTTTGTGCATCTGGAGATGGGTTTGTTCAGTAGGTTTTGGAAATCCACAGATGTTCAAGGCCCAGTCAATCTTTTGGCAATGCTTGCTGAGTGAGGAAGCTGCACAGTGAGAATATATATCCCATGCAAGCACTCCCAGCAAGTTCTGTACCCCAGCAGTTGTCCTTGGATCTTCTGCCTGCTCTTCCAAGACTGAAAAGAATCAATTAACAAACCGCCTGTCAACCTCCTTCACTTTCTGCTGTGCCTTTGCTAATCTTCTGTACATTGTCAGCTGGGAAAATTGTTGGTTTTAATTCTTCCAGTAGCATTTACTTTTGCTCCTGCTCTTGATGTGCAAGGAGGAGCTGATGCTGGCATGGGTTTGTTCTTGACATCTCCATCTTGCTGATGCTGTGCTAACTCGTGTAAGAGAGCGACGGGTCACAAGCAGGAGATAAGGCTCTTATCGGTGTGGGTGCGAGGCAAGTGCAATCCTGGCAGACAGTTCCTTCTCCTTACATTGGTCACCTTTTCAATTACAGGTCTCATCTGCTAAAGTTTTGTCATTCTCATTATAGTTTCTGTTAATGAAATGCATTTAACTGTCAGCTCTTGTTAAGAGTAACAACACAGCCAAGGATTCATAAATTCCCAAGGAAGTAAAATGGCTGCTACCTTAGAAGAACTGAGTCAAGAACTGAGTCAGGAACTTTTTTTTTCATCTTGAAGCTGGAGAAGGAGACAACCACAGCTTGCTTGATCAGACAAGCAGAATATTTTCAACAACAAATCTACCTCAGACTTTTATCTCTGATTCATGTATGAGAAAATATTCTGTTTCTTAGAATCCTGGGGGGTTGAGTCCATTTCATCACTCAGTTTTCCTCTGTGTTTCTCGGA
This sequence comes from Gymnorhina tibicen, assembly GCA_013399875.1. Lineage (NCBI taxonomy): Eukaryota > Metazoa > Chordata > Aves > Passeriformes > Artamidae > Gymnorhina > Gymnorhina tibicen. The sequence continues at coordinate 2,639,741 of VXAZ01007995.1, forward strand.
TCTATCTCAAATGATTACTTACTACCCAGAATGTCCAGAAATTCAGCTTTCCAAAAGCCAGTTAGACAAGGGCATTGATGTGTAAACAGTTGTGTTTGGCACGGGTTTGACCTGTTCTAAAGACCAACAAGAAGAGTTTCGGAAAAACTGTTCCATGACAAGGCAGTCCTGAAGCTTGGTTTGTTTAGTTTAGCAGAGAGCAGGCAAGGGAATGAATGATCTGAGGCCAGTGTGTGGGGACCCACTGGTCTGTGATCTGAGTATGCACGTAAGGAACATAAAACATGGAGTAACAGGAAGGGTACTTTTCACTCTAATAGGGGAGGGCACAACAGAGCTGAATGTCTTGACACAGCTGCTCAAGAAAGGAAAAGTCCTTAAGGGGATGTGGTGTATTGTCCCTGATGGACTGTTTTTGTTTGAAATAGAAATGTTTTCTTAAAAGAGCTGTTTGGGATTTTGTTTGTTTTCTTGGTTTTTTTTATTGGTTTTGGGGTTTTTTTGGTGGGGTGGTTCATTTTTTTTGTGAATGGGAATGGCTTCAAAGGAGGTCTTTGTGTGTGAATGGTAGGTCAGCAAAGATGATCACAGTAGCCTCTTTCTGGATTGCAAATGTGATTTTCAAACTACTGTCTGGTGCTCATAATTTTATTTTGCAATAAGCCCATATACCAAATGACTTCTTGGTCTTTCTTAGAATTAAAAGGATTGTTTGACTGAAAAAATTGGACATAGTACATATAAACTAAGTCATTGCATCTAATTGAACTATTCTATGGGTTCTGGAGAGAATTTCTTCCTTTCAAATGACAAATTCCATTAGAATCAATGGAAGCTAGAGGCTCTTTCTTTCAACTGTGCAATGCAGAGGGGTTTGTGGTTTGGTATCATGTAAGCTTAACAGGGTAAGGAAAAAACATCATAAAATAAAATGTACTTCCTCAAAAAATCCGTTTAACTTTGCTGATGCCTCCCTGAACTCTTGCCTTAAGCAGAAGCTCTTGGGTTGAAGCTGTGTAAGCCCTGTAGTTGTTCCAGGTCAGCAGAAGCAGGAGAAAAGTCAGCTTTGACCATTTGACCATTGCTGGCATGAGCAGAAATAGTTTGTACCTCTCTGTTCCTTGGTGACAAGTTCATTATAGACATGGTGCTTTATTTAAAATCAAACATGAAAAATAGATTTTTTCTTTTTAATTATAAAGATGTAATCTCTAACGTGTAAAATAAAAGGCTGATACATGGAATTTGGAATAATTATTTAAATTGGAAACAGGCCATGACTGAGTGCTGGCATGAACAAAGAAAAGACTGTGGCCACATTCTTTATAAATGGATCTCTCAGATAGTCCACATCTTTTTTATCCAGTTTTGGAAACAATAAAGTATTTTCCTGTATCTAAGGACATAAACTGTGTTAAACTCTGAGATCTTAAATGGTCTCAGTGTGACTTTGACCAGAGGTGAAGGTGAAAGTTAGTACTGAGTTCTGTCAAGAACAGAATATTTTGTCTTTGGTCATCTTAACTAAAGTGACCACCTACATTTCTCTCTCTATATGCGTTCATCATACTGTATAGCTGAAGAAGTTACCTTGCAAATTGGAATGACTGCCAATGACAATGATAAACTGATAAAATACGGTAAAAACGCCAAGTGGTTGTTTACATGGTTGGAATTATCTCAATATAACTGGTTGGTAGTAAGAGCCTTGTTTTATACCAGTCCATGTCTCTGAATCAGTACTTTCAGAAAACTGCAGGGGACATGGAGTCTGGACATCAGTTCTGTGCTCTTCCCATGCTCCTGTGCCTTTCTCACTCCATCCTGCTGGAGCTGGATGGGGCTCAGGTACCTGGCAGTACCTCCTGTTCTGCTCTTGAGGAAAGCCTTAGGTCTGCCCTGGATTTGGGGTCTTGTCATTTTCACTAGCAGTTTGTGGTCCTCAGCTGCTGAAGTTTAGGTTGCTGACCCCGAGACATGTCAAAGGCTTCTGGAGTCCAGATGCAGAGTGTTTAGCAGCCTTCAATATTACAGGTTCTATACCTCTCAAATCAGACAGTGAAAGTCTTGAAATGTTTGGCTTTAGAATTTAGAGTGTAGCACCTCGCTGGTGCCATGGAAAGGCTCTACAGCTATTTGTGTTGAAAATGGAATAGAGGGGCCAGTGGATTTTTAGATGGATGAGGTTTCCTCTCCTGATTGCAGTCTTACAGCTTGTTTCCAGTCAGATGCACATGTTTTGGTGGCCTGTTTGGCATTTCTCATCCCCCACAGCCCCTGTCACTGGATTTTGTTCCTTTGCACGCGTGAGCCTAAGAGGACAAGTGGGCCTAAACCAGCTGCAAGTGAAATTTCCCAAGGGGTTGCCTGCAGGCATAAATGCACCAGTGTTGGGACCAGAGCAGCTGCCTCTGTCCTGTTAGCTGAGGATCTGCTTTGGGGCAGGATGGGGCATCTCAGGACATGCAGAATATGAGGAATGGAATTTCAAGAAGTGTGTTCAGCTGCAGGACACAATTATGCCTTGCTGTACTCTCTCTGTCTTTTTTTTTCCCTATTTTCTCTTGAGACTGTTACAATTCTCCCAAGAACACCACAGAATACTGAGTTTCTAGAGCTGTTTGTTCAAAAAAAAAAAAGAGAAAGGTAGAAATATTTGGCATATATAGTTTTAAATGGTTCCCTTTGTCTAAAACATTGTTTGCTAAATAGGACTTTTCTGTGGATTATCAATTAAAAGAATCCAAAATCCCAGCTTTCTGGTGACGTCAGGTTTCTAGAACTAGATCTGTAATTCTTCTTCAGCCCATGGATGCAGTTCTACACGAGGTTGTATTTTTGGAAGCAGTTGATGCTACAGCAAATAAGATCCTGGATGTCTCTGCGAGAAATTTTTAGGTCTGTAAGTAATAAGAATGTAATAGCTGCATGTTTTAAGGCTGCACTGGAGGCACTTTCTAGTTGTCCTAAAGGATCAACAATCTTTGAGTTGTTTTTAGAACTCACTTTATCCTGAATTAACATAAGAAAGGAAAAAAATAACCACTTCAGAGGTGGTTTAATTAAATGGGCATTTGCCTGTATAACACACCTCTGTAACTACAGTGTGTAGGAGTCACAGACTTCTAATCTCCTAAAAAAGCTGAAGAACAGGCCTTTAGTATACAGACCTAAATAGGAGGAAGAAAGTGCTGTCATTTGGGATTTTTTATCTCTAAAATACTGAATCCTCTGCCCAGAGATTAGGAGTGAAGGTCTGGCTTTAGTGCTGTAATACCTAATTGAATCACGAGCCTTGGTGTAGTCCTGAGAGAGGACTTAGCACAAATTCTCATACTGATTTTGGCATTTCAATTACCTGTCAAGCAGTGACACTTGCTTTGAGTACCTGGACTGCAGCTACTCTGGGACATATTTTTAAAGGTAACTTGTGCCTAATTCCCCTTTATTCCAACTTGTCATGGGACAGAACCTGCTAACAAGAAATTAAGAGTTTGGTAGCCTGTGACTGGGAGACAGGACCTGATGTCTGCCACCCACACGCCAGGTGTGAACTCCAGTAGGAAATGACAGAAGATTGCCATTAGTGAGAATTTCTGTGGCAATCCTTGACTTGAGAGGAGACAGAGTTCAACAGAGTGTTGGGAATGACTGCGAGGAGCAGAACCATAACGACATTTGATACTCTGGGCATGAGCAGAGCCAGAGAGTAAGAGCTGAAATCTGCTTTGAGTATGGCTGAGGAGGAGAGGGGCCTTCTCTCTCTCCTTGCTCGTTAGTCTGTGTTGGGGTGATTTGTGTGCTGGCTTCTTGTACCTGGCTGATGTGCCACTGCCACTGCTGTGTTTGCCACTGTTTGATGTGGAAATACGGAGTGGAGTGAATGTTAGATACCTTTTATTTTCATGACACTCTCCTGAGCACTCAGGACTACACTGGGATACTGAAAGAGCTTGGTTGGGCCACTGGGCTAACCCTGGGCTTTCCCCTAGAAAATAAACCTACCTGCTTAGGGAGGTTTAAAATTGGGGTGTGAAAAAGAGAGGCAAAGTTCTCTGCCTGAGGTCTGGAAAACATACCTTGTAGTAAAAGATACAGGAGATAATTTTTTCAAATACAGGAAGCTGACACCACCATCACGCACATGTTCAGTCAGAGGGGCAAGGCAGGCGATGACACCTTTGGCAGAGGAGGATATGGCAAAAATATTTGGCCTTCAAAATGGAAAGCAAATGTTCCAAATGGGGAAACAAGCTGCCAATGCAAATAGCAATCTGTCACCTCATGAGGACTGCAGGTGGAGACCAAACTTTTTCCTCCCTCATGGGGGTGATCGTAGAAGTTTGTTGGTATCAAATGGTCCATTGTTTTAAAAAGTCAGCTTAGATAAAAAGAGGGTCTCCCCTGACCCTCTTTTTCATAGTTTGTGGATGTTCTGAAGTTCATCATAATTTTCAGGGCTCCTTGAAGTCTAGTTTTCTGCTCCAGTTCTGCATAACTTCTAAAAACCTCCTCCAGGAGTGTGCTCTACTCCCCAAAAGGTAACTGCATTTTGCAGTACTTGGCACCCTGCTGACCAGGGCTTCCTTCAGTACAAACCCACATTAAGCAGAAATAGAAAACTTATGGAAATAATGATACGAAGCTTCAGATGTAATAATTATACTCACTTTTGTCAGAGTATTGTTATAACAAGAAATAAAAGTGAAACAACATTTACTTTATCCTTTTCCGGGGGCCGATAATGTGGCCATATTAAAAAATCATCTTTGGTTTAATGTTCCATATTACCTTCGTTAACTTTCTTTACATTTCTTATTTTATAAACCTTTAAATTGAAGCTGGGGCAGGGGAAAAGGATAAGAAGGACACATTTGGGAGGAAAAAGAGCAAAGGAAAGTTTCCTCCCAAGCATTATGCATTCTTCTACAACATTAAGAATGCTGCTGCCACTCTATATTGTGGCTCCTTGGATTGCATGTAAATCTTTGGTTGAAGAGCTTTTCACACAAAGTTTTTCTTTGGAAGCCTCATTTCATCCAATTAACTTTTCTGTATGTTTGAAGTTCAGCCAAGAGAGTGGCTGCTTCTTCCTAGGAAGTGACATAAGTAGCACAGAAGTCATATAGGGTAACAAAGCTCTTTTATTTTTTTTTTTAACTGTAAAAGAGGGAGGGAAGATTTGAGAACCCTCCATTTCAGACACCTTTTGCCATTTTTAAGCTTTGTTGATTTGAGTTCTGTGGGAAGGCACAAGCAACTTGGTTTCTTTTTCAGTGGTCTTTTGCCGTGTGCGTGAATTGCACCTATTAATGTGCTCTTTCATTCACTCTGCATCGGTGCTTTGCATGCTTGCATTTTTAAAAGAGATGAGAGGATCCTTGTATACAAATTTCTCAGATATAGAGCAGTATCCAATGGAGAGCAGAACTGATACAAGAAAAGACGGGTCAGTGAGCCAAAGCTTCTATCGTCTTCCCCAAAGGGTGGACTCCCAAAAGTTAACATAATTATGGAGGGCAGTGAGGCCATGGGGTTAACAGCTGTTCAGGAAGAAGCAGAGAGCTCCTCTAGGAGCTGAGGTTAGACGTTGGAAATAGTTCCTCATGGGAGTATACAGGGAAATTGCTGTGCACATGTGCGTGTGTGTGTGTGTGTGTAGAATTCAGAACGAAGGCTTTCGATACAGCAGCTCCAAGGATGGAAATAGGTCAGTTGGTTTAGTGCTCCCTACGTGTTCCTCCTCTGTGACAGCTCTGAGTAGCAGTTGGAAGGCAGCCTGGGATTTCATTTAGAAGCATGAACCAGAAGAAAAAGAAAAAGAGAAAGGAGGGGGTCATTTTGCTTGTTTTGATGCCCATGTGTCCCATTTTCAATTATCCCTCTCATCCACTCTCACTGGGATACAGTGAGATGCCTACAAATGAGCCATGAGAGAATTTCAAAGGTTTGGATGCTCCATTCGTAAAAACTCAGTGCAAAAAACTATGCACCTCGTTGGGTCGTGAAACTTGACTTGAAATTGGCTGAGGACAAAATTTCCCTTGGGGTTTTAGTATTTTGAAAAGCCTAAAAGATTTTGTGTACCTGATTAGGGGATAATTGTCTTCATGTTGTCAGATCTTGCCCCATAGATTCTGGACTTTGCTTGGTAGGTATAACACCACCTACGCTTTAAATACATTCTAAAATAATGCAAGTTGGATTAGTTTTGTTTAGTCTTGGCCATCTAAAAGTTAGTCATCTATTCTGGATTGGTGGCTTAGAGCTGGCTGTGGTCAGTGGGGCGTTCCCAGAAAGCGATTTGTATCATCCACAGTAAGTGGGCTAAGCTGCCATTTGAACAGATTTCTGTAACCCTGTTAACTTGGGGCTGGGGATGGAGTGAGATTTATCCTGCCTTTCTTAAGCTGTTTAACAAGAGTCAGGAGATCTGCTCTCCAGCTGCCATATATTCACTGATACCCACGCATGTAGTTGTCAACAGTTGTACCAACTTACACTGACTGTGGATCAGGCCCTCTGGATTTTTTTTTTAATTTATTCTTCTAAAAAGGGTATAATAATACCATATGTAGGTATCTAGGATCTAATTCTGGCTCAGTATCCATAAATGAATGGTCAGTCTGTTTACTTACTAGCAGTGAAGTGTTCAAGAACATAGGAACTGCTACAGAGGACTAAACCAACATTCTTGTTTTGATTACTGATCTACTACTCTTTTATAAAATCTTCCCCCTCGGCCCCTGTCCCCTTGTAATGGGAATCCAACTGTTTTGCTGTCATTTGTCACAGTGTTTCTGCATCATTCCTCTTCCCCCATCTTTGCCCACGAGTGCCATGTAGTGTGCATACTGCATTTTGGCCAGGGCTGTCTATTGCCCTGAGTAGAACTCCTTTTAATTTCTCAAGATTAAAAGTTTCTAAAGATTTTGTTATCCCCTCAAACATGAGATCAGGCAGCACGGCACAGTGGATAAAGAAGAAAACAGGCTAAGGAGGTTGTTGTGATGTCAGATTTTGTCTCAAAGGTTAATGATCCTCCTTTGCTGAGCACTGTGGCCACAGCGATGGCTGCAGAGAATGTTTAGTGCCAGTGCAGAAAGGGCTTGTGCTGGCAAATTCAAGTCCAGACTTGTAATTCAGGGGGTGGGGGGGAAGTCAGAAGAGCTATGAACACAAATTTGGGGAGAGAGGATTTTTTTTTGTTTGAGAATTGTCCCAATTATTGTGCTGATCACCTCAGGTAAGCCACCTTTCAGTTTTCAGTGATGTGCTTGTGTATTGTTCATTACTGAAAAGCAGTTTCAAATTTTTCTGAAGGAGAAAGAAGTTGTTAGTTGGCCTTTTTTCTGCTTTACATCCTCTCTGAATCTCCTCCATCTGATAGTCATCTTGTCCAAACTGTCAGGGGGAGTAAAAGGCAAACAGGTTTTTTAGCCCAAATAATATATTTGTGAGTTTTCCAGTTAAGCTTGAATATTGCATTCTGTGGAGTGGGGATGTATCTGTTGTGCTTTGGGCAAGCAGGGACCATTGGGTTTGCTTATTTCCCTCCCCACACAGACCAGTTAAGCTCTTCTGCTACACTGCAGAGAGTATCAACACTAATTTTGCCTTGGCTTGGCTAAACTTGCCTGTCCCAGCCCAGGGCAAGTTGTTTTTTTTGTATCTGAAGGTAATTTTGCTAACCTGGCAATCTGTGTCATTTACTGTTTAGTTCTGCCTCCATAACTGCCTGTGAGAAAACAGGGGTAAATTTGGAATTGGGTTCTCTTCTGATAAATAAGGCTTACTGAGATATCTGAAATCTTTATACCAGTTATCTTGGATCTTACATATTTAAATTTATTTCTTGTGAGGATGCATGGGGTTTGCACACATTACTTATGGCTGAAGGTCTGCCTGGACTTGCTGTAGGAATGACCTTGCTCAGAACGGTGATGTTTCCCTTCCTGGCTGTAACCCAGCAAGGATGCATGCGGTCAGAATTAACCAAATATTTTGCTGCGTATTCCAGGGAGGGAGGTGATTTATTTACTTTTTGTGGAATCCTGATTTCTGACGCCGTCAGACAAATGCAGAATGATCTTGGCTGATTCGCTCAATCCCCCTCTGCTCCTCGGTCTTAGTTGCAAAGTGAGACTAATTCTGTGCACCTGCCTCACGGAACCATTGGAGGACATTCCATTAGTGCTTGTGAAATGCTCCAAGAAACTCCCTGAAAAGCAAACCATAGATGTCTGAATTTTAGGGGATTTGATTCAGCTCTTGAGGTACAAAGTCTTTGGTCCTGGAAATGAAGAACACCGTGTAGAATTGCAATGTCTGAATGCGAAATCTCCATCCCTAGTCACAGGTTATGTGGATTTGTTCACAGTTTGACCTCTATTAACGTCGGATAGCTAGAAATAACCCAAATATCCCTGTCACAGCGTGAAACAGCCTGTCTGTTTGATCAGGTATTGCATCCTTGGGGCCTGAGGGGAGCATAACACATCCGTACATCTGTTAACTGCAGTGTGGATCTCCACAAGGGTAGGGAAAACGGGCAGCCCAAACTGCTGGACATGATTACAATGGCCAGGATAGTGGGGATGGCATGCATTTGTGCTTTCTACCTGGCTGGGATTTAGCACACAGTTAATTCCTCTAAAGGTAATTTTGACTTTTTTAGATGCATTTAATCTCTTTTTTTTTCTTTCCCACCCCTTCCCTACAGACAAATGTTTCTTCAGGGTTTGGGTTTTTTGTGCTGTTTGTTAGAACATGTTCTTTTTTGCCTCTGGCACTAGCATATGGATTTTCTATTTGTGTGACAAACAAGATAGCAGTTTACTTAGGAATTCCTGTTCCACCTGTTGCTCGAGATCCCCAGCTTTAAATCTCACTCCTTAGCTGGAAATGTTTTCAGGCATCCACTGTGACACTTGATGATGTTACAAGAAATGTAAGAATTCAACCTGTGAGCTGCATAATTTCAAGTGGCTGTCCAGATAGCAGATCTTTCTTTTCTGTGGATTTTCCTATCACCTTGCATTGTGCTAAACAATAATGCTAATCCATTCAATCACCTTGAATATTTTGCTAATCTGTACTTATCTGTGAAACTATCTCCAGTAGTTAGATAGGAAATGCAGGCTGAGACCAGGCAAATACAAAGTGATTGTGATATTCTTTTTCTTTTGAAGGAAGCAATTGATGCCATCTCTCTTAAATGCACATGCTTTCTGATTTGATCTCATGTTATTGATAATCACGGGCTATTTTTGTGCCCTGCTTTTGTTTAGGAGCCATCACAAATCAATCTCATGAATCTTGGTTCCTGTCCTGTGGCATTGGCATTAGCACGTTTCTCTGCTCTGTGGCAATGACATTTGCATGTTATTCTTGTATTTAATCTGCTTTGTTGGATATTTTGCTCAGAATGTTTTTGCGGTGTTTTAACCTGTGGGGTTTATAGGATTTTATGGTGTTATTTATCTCAGTTCATGTATCTTTCATTCCACTATTAGCATATGTTTAGGAAGAAGGTGCAATAAATGGAAGAAGGCAACTGTGTCCTTCATTTGAATAAAACATAGGTTTGTATAAGAAGTTAATAAGAAATCATGTAGGGACATGGCCTAATTTTTGAAAGGATGTTTTGGAAAAAAAATTGTGCTATCTTCCTCCATCTGGATTTTCATCTGCCTTCTCATCATTTCTAATCCTGTTGCCAAAGCTGCTTTCTCAACTTTAAAATCTTTCTGGAATTAAGTGGCTTCTGGATCTTGACAATGCAACATTTTGATGCATGTGTTTGTCACATCCTGATTAGATTGGTATAACTCCTGCTCTCCCAGGTCCCTCTCAAAACTCAATTCATAAACCAGAGTTTCATACAAGATGCTTCCACTAGGGTGATGAAACAGAGAAATTCAATCATACCACGCATAGGTTATCCATTTTCCAGAGGCTGATGGGAGAGATTGGATTTTCAAACCTCTTCTGGGCTGTTTTGTTTTGTTTTGTTTTGTTTTCTTTGCTTCTGTTCTTGTCTTCCAGGCTTCAATAAATTCTCTTTTAAAGTGGAGAAAGTAATTTCCATCTCTTCTTTTCCTGGCCATGAAACTATTCTTTCCATGGGCTTTGACTGCAGGTGAACCATTTACATTTTGTAATCCTTGAATTTGTTTGCCTCCATGTTCTCTTTCAAGCCCATGCATGGACAGAGTGACCCATTTTTGTTTATTTGATAAATTCTTCCTTGTAAGTTTCAGATAGAGATACCACAACTTTCTTGGCAGGCATTTAGGTCAAGCCAGTGTAGAGGAATTTTTTGATTCTGAAGGTAGTGAATTGCTCTTTTCCCTACATGCCTCCAAGAATCACATTTCGTGAGCCTTACAAACATGAGGACTTGCATTTTTCTGTCAGAAGGCAACAAAAACCAACTTCTGAACTACTCAAAGGTGGGAGCACTGGCTACTGAAACCAAAGAACTAAATGTGTGCACAGTGGAAGCCACAGCACTCAGATCCTAGTCCCGCCTTGAACAAACCGGGTAACAGTTCTGCTGAATAGTTTCCTTCCTTGCCTGACAAATACTGAAGTACTTTTCAGGGCCGAGTATGACTGCAGGGATTGATTTCTGAGCCCTGTCAGGAGGATGACATTGTGCAACTGCTAAAACAGCCAGAACCTGCACAGTTAATCATTGCTTTGTGATCTTTATGTGGTGTGGGATACAGCAAGCAAATGGATAGATCAGCTGGGAAGATGAACTGTCTTCCTTTGTCCATTTACAGCTAAAATTAATGTTTACAAGAACCTGTAACAGAAGCAAACCATCTCCCTAATCACTTCATATTCACTCCAAGATCACTGCACCCCCTTTAGCTAAAAGGTGTAGAAATGGGGCACCATCTCAGATGAATGTTTTGAGTTTTACTCCCATATCAGCTTGGATGCAGGCAGAACATGAATTTATGAAAAATAAAAGAGGGGAAAATATAAAATTCAAATAGACTTTGCAGGCTCATAAAGAGACTTAGCTCAGTGTGAGTTCTTTAGAAGCTATTTCTGCATCTTTCTCTAGAAACTTATTAGACTGTTCTTATTTTTCCAAAATATGTTCACTCATTCCAAATTTTGACTGAGATTTTGAAAGCTCATTTTTGTTAAGAAGAAAACAACATTTGACAGAGGTGGCTTTTTTTTTTTTTTTTTTTTTACAATCCTGGGGGGTGGCAGTGGATGAAGAGAATTGTTTTTGCAGACCCACTGAATGAATCAGGAAAGTTTCATCTTTGCTTCAAACTTTCCCAAGGCTTTAAACAGTTTTTGAAATGTTCTCTTTGCTCCAGGCTCCCTAGTTCTCAGTCTCCCTGTGTGTCTTGAGGACACTGTCAGTATCCCCCCTCCCACCCCTATATTTTGAGGATGAATTGTTTCATGTTTGTTTATGCTAAGCCATGAAAGCTTGAAATTGAAATTTGTTTGCTCCTCCGCTTCCCATTCATATATGTTCTCATTCATTGTACATTTTTGCTATAGGATTTTATCTCAAGGGTGCTGAACTGTGTGAGGCTGCAAATGTGCAGAAAGAGAAATAAGTAATTCTGTGAGCCTGTGAAGTCGCCTGTCCCACAGCTGGGTTCTCTGGTGTCGACTGAGGTATAAGCAGCAAGTGAAACTTTCCCTGTGCCTAAGACTTTCACAGAATTAGAAAGAAAAAGTGTTTAATGTAGCCCTCTGGAGGTCTTTGGTCCATTCTCAAAGCAGGGCTAGCTTCAGTGTAGTGTTGGTTACTTAGGGCTTTCTACAGGCGAGATTTGAACATCTCCATGGATAAAAAGTCATAATGTGGGAGGTTTTTTACCCTCACTTGGGTTCTCTGTTGCCTAATTAAAACTGACTTCATTATATAATCTTTTCAGTGGAGATTGAAAACTGTGGATGTCCCATCCCTGAAAGTGCTCAAGGCCAGGCTGGATGGAGCTTTGAGGAACCTGGTCTAGTGAAAGGTGTCCCTGCCCCTGGCAGGGGGTTGGAACTAAAAGGTCTCTTCCAACCCAAATCACTCCATGATCAGCTTCCACCTGAACTCTTTCTGGGTCTTTCTGTATAACAAATACCAGAAGATTTAGTTTGCCCTGGTGTTTTCATCTTCACCTCTTTTCTTCAGCTGTTACATGCCTTCACTAATTGTTGCATTCTTCTATACATCTCAGAAAAGGGTATAACAGTAATTTTTTCTTACAGTTTTTAACCCCATTTGTGTCTATTTTTGAGGGATAACAAAAAAAGAAGAAAATTATCCAAATCCCTGAAGGTTTAAATTTTTTGACTTTAATATTCTCATCAGGATTCTCGAACTAATCTATCATTGCAATGAGATGTTTCTGTGCTCTGGAACCAAAATGTGTAGTTTCAGCTTGGCTTGTTATCAAATCCCATTCTGCTGGTGCGTTGCAGTGATTGATGGAAGTCACACTTTGAGTGCTTTACATTCCCATTCTTCTGCATCCAACAAGCATCCAAATCAGACAACTGACCCACGTCCCATGGGATGGCACCAAATCCCCTCACCCGTGGCTTTGAGTCAGGAAGAGGAGATGTCACGGAGTATGATGAGAACTGTCTCTTTGCCACGTAGCTTCCCTTCTGGGGTGTACAGTGTGCCCAACTGCTGGGACTGTGGAAAATTTAAAGCCCAAATGATTTTAGGTAGGAATTGGAAATGGACCAGAGACCACCATGCTGTCAAATAGTTCCTCATTCTCTGCGTTGTTCAGGCTGAGGCAACACCATGCAGCCAAGCTCAGGTGGTAAAACTCTGCCCTTTAAATTAACAAGTGATTGGGAAAGATCTGAACCTGATTTAACTCCCTTCTAAAGCATCTGGGCTTTTTATTGATTGCAATCTGAGACAGATCAGGGCTTTACAGCTTCTTTGCCATCTTCTGAAATGTTATGTGCCAAACAAGACACTGGTATTATTCCTGCTATGAAATGTTTGTTAGTTTATCACGGCAGTGATTCTGGGAAGAATATTTGCAACATCCTTCATTTCTGGTGGACTTTCCAAAGATGAAACAATCTGGAAGTTTTGATGTGGTTTTTTGTTTGGGTTTAGATTTTCTGGTTGTTGGCTTGGGGTTTTTTTAACTGATTTGGCCACGTTGTGCCTTTGCTAACAGAGTAGTCACCTGGCAGGTGTTAAAATAATCTAATAGAATAAGGTTAATCTTCTCTCTTTAATTAGACAGCAATATGTAACACACCCAGCGGGCCAGATAACCTTGAAATTTAAAGTGAGAATAAAGCAGATTTGAGAGGAAAATATCTTTAGTCAGGGGCAGAAGAAACAAGAGGAAATGTTCACTGACATAACAGCACAACCCTACACAATCCCTCTTCTCCACCCAAACCCTTAGAGAAGGTTTCTCAAAAACTGGACTGGGCTATCTTATGCTTATCTTATCTTATATGCTCTTATAGGCGTTGCAGGATTGTTTGTTAGGTACAAACTTGTGCAGTTGTGTTGGAAATGAACCTCAACAAAACTCGGGATCTGTCAGAAAACCTTTCTTTCATTCCATAAATCACTTAATCTCCATCTGTAGAACCTAATATATCCAATCACCGTAGCACCAAAATACTTTATACTCCTTCATGTATTTCCTCTCAAAACACCATGGAGGCTTTATAACTTTTTTTACAAGTGAAGAGCTGAGGCACTGCAGTTTAGACCTAGGTTAAATAAGAGGCAGTGACGTGGCAGTCTCATGATGTCACCCTAAGTGAACCATTGTGTCTTTGGCCCCTCTCCTGTCTTGTGGCACCTGGGGTTTTGTTCAGGGCTTTGCATTCAACTGCAAAACTTTCAATTAGTTGTGGTAAAGGGAGTGTCTGGCTAATGGACATGTCCCTGAGAAATACCCAAGTGTGTCAGAGCCTGTTAGCAAACATTATAGAAGGGAGCCTGCAGCCATGCTCTGGTTAAACTTTGCTTGTTAGGGTTCAGCCAGCAGTTTGGCAGTCCTGTGCTGCTTCCCTGTGGGCCAGCACACACCTTCTTGGCAGTTTTGATATCAGGTCAAACTCTGCCTCCAGGATATCCAAGAGGAAAAGGCCTTGGTGATGATGGAGATGGACGATTTCTGGCTGAGTTCTGGCATGGCCTACTGAGGATGTGTGTGCAGGTCCTGGGTGGAACTAATCTGGTACCCTGTAATGTAGCAAAGTAATCATTTAATTCTATTCAGGATAGTACAGGCAATATCAGGTACAGTGCTAACCCCAACCACCACATATTACAGCAGGTTCTCAGACACAGCTGAATGCAGCAGTATCAGGATATAAAGCCAAGAAAAATGGCTGAATTAAGCTATTACTGAAACCCCCCCCAAACTCATTCATGATCCAGTAATGTCTTACCATTTTATAGCAATCTCTGACTGCTCTAATTCCACAAACTTGGATGTTTCTAATATTCTGTCTACTTACATTGCCTTTTTTTTATCAGATTTGGAGAAGCCGTGAGTACAGTCAGCTTCATCTCAAATCAGTGTTAGATGCTGGACATGTAACATGCTATGTAAACCCAAGTTCTCTTAAACAAAAGTCTTGTCCTTGGCCTCTCAGATAGAATGGTTCAAATTAGTGGCTGTCTCTTATGTAAGCCAATTTTTGTCCCAATTGCTCTTTTATGAATTGGGGACAATGTGGTCGCCTCTTGTACCAGTGCTGTTGGGAAAATTAGTCCATCAGTGCTTATAAAGCAGTTGTCTCCTGCAGTGCTGAGCACTTTAGAAAAGCCATGAAGAACTGAATAGCTCTGTCCTTGGAGCAGGGTTTGAGTAGCGTGCAGTAAGCAGGAGCCTAGGGTTGCATACTGAACAATGAGGAAAAGCCAAAATATTGAATAGTCCGCTCATTAATGAACAGTGCAGAGCCTGTGCACAGAATAAAGCGAGAGCCTGTGCAAAAGCACCCCCTGCTCCTGCAGTTAAAGGCTGTGTCACAATAATGACAAGCACAGGGCTGAAGGAAGTCTGTGTGTACCTGTGCAGCTGTGGCATGTCCAAACTCCTAAGAGCTCAGCGTTGTGACATTAAGGTTGGCTCCTTTGACTGCAACTCTCTGTGTGTAATGGGTCTGGTAGTAAGAGCTGAACCATCTTTTGGGGGTGTTCCTGTAATGCTGGTCTACACGGGGAACATGATGTGCCTTTCCTCTTTCCTAAAAGCGAGTAGAATTCCAGATTTGTGTGCCAGGCAGTATGGGAAATGTATTTTAATACGCAGGAATATCATCCTACCACAGCTGGAGTATTCCCTAATTATTTTCAGATGTGTGCTGTGTGTCTGACTATTTGCACAGTCTGAGGAGGGAGAGAAGTGGGAAGAAAAGCACAATTCAAGAGGAGTCATGTCTCCACAAATGCTTACATGTGGTATCAGCTGTTTTCTGTGAACCACTGTGATGATGAAACACTTATTTCCACCCAGCCTGCCCTCCAGGAACATAGACAGACCAAAAAAAAAAAAAAAAAAAATACAAGTGGTTTAAAGAAGGGTTGCTTATCTGAAGGGAAACATTTGGTAGGAAGCAGAATTAGGACATTGTGGGGAAGTGTCAAGTAGATAGGGCAGGAGGGCCTAGAGGAGTTTGACTTGTTGACAGGGTGGGAGTCCAGTAAATGAAGCACACTTTAAAATTCTCTTTTTCAGTGGTTTGCAGCTTGTAATCCATGAGCAGGTGGCTTTTGGACAACATCAGAAAAGAAAGTTTATATAATACTGCATTATAGGCTACATATGTGAGATTTCTGAAGGGCCTGTGCATAGAGTGGAAATATTTTGGGACCCAAAAGTTGGAAAAAAACCCCTGTCTCCTGTGTCATTAAGTCAGTGATGTGTTTGGTTTTGAAAAGGCCAAACAATGAATCAGGCTTTAAAATGGAAGCACCGTAGGTGTTGCCAGTAACTTGTTTAAAACACCTGAGTGCCCAAGATTGGCGTGGCAGTGACTCAGATC
The DNA here is from genome assembly GCA_013399875.1 of Gymnorhina tibicen. Taxonomy (NCBI): domain Eukaryota; kingdom Metazoa; phylum Chordata; class Aves; order Passeriformes; family Artamidae; genus Gymnorhina; species Gymnorhina tibicen. The sequence continues at coordinate 2,655,767 of VXAZ01007995.1, forward strand.
CGGCTGGGAGCAGGAGTCTGAGAAAGCCTTCCCAGGGCGGGACAGATGGGACCTGCTCCTGCGGGGTTCATCTGGAGAGATCCTCACATGGGGACAGGCTCTTCCTGTGGGAGAGCTTTGCTAAACTGGGCTTGCCTCCCAGGGCAAGTGCTGGAAACCCTGTCCCACTGCAAACTGGGCTGGGCACAATGCAGATGTGAAAACACGCAGAGAGGGGGTGAGTCCTGTGATAGCTGCAGCGGTGAGAGAGCTGCACTAGTGAGGGGATCTTACCCTCTGACACCCCAGGCACGCTCACGGGGTGGAGTTCTCCTATCTGCAGGATGCGGTTTTATTTCCAGCATGCTGCTTTGTGCCCAGGAATCCTTCTGGCATCACTGAGGACCCGGGGTGTGTAAGGAGAGTTAATACAAGAATTGAGATATATCGTGAAGATCGGAGCGTGCCCATGTCAGGAGGGAATGCGCATCCCTCTTGGTGTGTGTGCCTGTGACACCTAGTACCAGCCCTCAGAAATGCTTGTATTCATCAGATGGAGAAAATATCCCTTTGTGTTTATTCTTATTTAACATTGTTTACACAGAAAATGGAGAAACACATCTTTAACCGTCATGTACGATTTAAAATTATGTCAGTACACCAGGCAGCGCTCATTCTGCAAACATCTACTCCACCATGTGGTCTCTGGTAGCTAATGCTGGTCTCTGCACGGCCAGCCCGCTCTGCCTGGAGCACACTGCAGTGGTTCTGTTAAATAGCCTTTGTGAAGGTTTCCGGAGCTCCAAATTAAAAATGCAGAAAGCCGGGGAGGAGGAGAGAGTTTTGAGAGCAGCGGTTCTCTGTAGCTGAAGCGTTAGGATGTCTTGCTACCTAATTGCTTTAGAATACGTGGGCTTGAATGAATCCTTTTTAATGAATAATAGGCAAATGCATAAACCGCAAACCCCAAGCACCCAAACGGTGAAACGCACACTAATGAAGACCTGCCTTGGCTGGCAGGAGTGGAGCTGATTTGTAAAACGCCGTGAATATATCAGTTTTGAAATGATATTTATGAAAAGAAGCAAGCCTTCTGCGTGTTGCCCTTGTCTTTGCTCTCCGTCCTGCCGCACACCTGCTCCTCCTCCGTGCCACCGCCGGCTGCAGCCTCATGGCAGTCCCTGCTACAGCCCTGCCTTCGAGGAACTGCGGCGACAGAGACCAATTACCCTCTGTCCCCGCTCTCGCTGCAATGAGCCTGAGAGGGGGGAAATAAAGTGAGCGCTCCCCCTTCCCCGCTACCTTTTCAATTTCAAATCCTAACCCTGTTGGTAGTGCCATTTGTGGGTTGGAACTCCCCGGCTTTGTGTGTGGAGATTATCTGGAGATTCACCTGGTGCTGATCCAATGAACCAACGCAGCCTAACAAAGCCGAAGGGAAGGGTGCAGACTTCTCTTTGTAATACATCACATGGCGTGAAAAAGGATTTCTTTACCTCCTTTCCTCCATTATTCTCCGTATCTCACCTTGTGGAAATGGGTCTGTTAGGAAGAGACTTAGACTCACATGGTAGGAAAAACGAGCAGAGCAGGGAGACCTGAGGGTAAAGAAAGGCAGAGCTCCTGGAGGTTTCTATAACTTGGAGATTCCAGAAAGAAGAGGCACAAGCTGAAAGAATAGGAAGAAGCCCTGAAAAATAAACCCAGCGTGGGCCTCGGTACTAAGTCCTTTCTCAGGATGTTGTCACTAAAGCAACCGCATAAGAAATTCTTAAAAGCAGTGATGAGTTCAGTCCCAGAGGCAAAGGGGTTCTGTCCAGAGGACTGCCCAGCAAGCTGGATGCTGGTCTGAACATGTTTGGTTTTACTGAGTTGAGCTGGTAACCTCTTGAGATCTGGCTGCCTCCCAAGTAGGGAGGGATGAATACTGCAAAATGTTTCAGTTTCCAGTGCAATTTTGAAACTCATTTGCTTTGACTGAATTTGCACTGTGTTTATGTAAATTTATAAACACTGTAATAAATTTATCTACTTACAGAAAACAGAAATTTTAGAAAAAGGCTGGAAAACATTGGTGAAACACAAATTCTAATTCAACAAGAATATTCACAGAACCTGATTTAAATGAACATTCAGTCACGAAGCAGAAACACAGTATGTGGTCTGTATATCTAGCAAACTATATCAAGCATAATCCGAAATTCAAACAATGCTTATCAGCTTAAATGCTTTAAATTACATACATGTCATTTTTTGTGGCTGCAGTGACTGAGTGACCAAAACCCAGGTTTTCACAGTAGGAATGAAGACCACAATCAGGTAATAATAGCAGGTTGCTGTTTTGCTTGTAGCTCACCTATTCTGACTATGCTTTTTTTTAACCTGGGAGAGTCTGTGCCAGCACCTCATTCTCATGGGGCTCCGTGACCTGCCTCATTCATAAGGGCATTCATGGGCATGGTCATTAAGCCTCATGGAATGGGATATCCTCCAGTTCCCTTGCACCAACGCTCACTAATTCTGAAGCAGCTTTTGTCTTCCCTTGCAACTCTTGGAGTCTGTAATGCCTCCTGATTTTCTGTCTTCTGTGTCCCCTTTCTAAGATCATCCTTAAACAGTCCTCTGGTATAATTTAGGGTTTTTTTTTCCCCCTTGTTAATTTTGTGCTGAACACATTAGTTTATTTACAGCACAAAATAAATCTCATCTGTACAGGGCAGATTTGGAGGCACTTTCTAAATCAGGGGAACACTTACAGCCACGTGAGCAACTGCATTGAAGCCAATGGCAACACTTGCAGTCTTGAGTAAAAGAGCTGGTCTCAAATATTGGAAGGTTATGTATTATATTAGAACACACTTGTTTCCCACCATAGAGCTGCTGTTTCCAGAGCATATCTATATTTCTACTTTGCCTACCCAGTGTCTGAAGCAGCAGGCAAGCAGTTAAGCAGTGGAACCAGCAGCAAAGTCTTCCAGAAATTAGCCCGTTTAAGACTGGGAGGAGGAATTAAAAAGCAGTGCAAGATGCAATTTTTAAGTTATCCTGTTCAAGCTCTCGCATTGGAGGCATTAGCCACGAGGGAGATCACGTCAGCTGGGAGCAAGATAATAAAATGAATGCAGGGTCTGTAACGGGCACGTGGGAGACTCTTGCTGTACGTTTTGGTCGTGTCCTGATATACGGGAGCTTTGGGAGACAGTTCTACATGTAATAGAGTCAATAATCAAATCTGAAGTACCAAGGAACACAACTTGATGTTTCCTTCGAGAGGCCACAAGTTTGCAGCGGATGAATAAAGAGAGAATGTGGTGGATACAAATTTGTCTTTAGGCAAAAAGCAAAGAAAAAAGACTTGAAAACTGGAACGGGGGAGAAAACATTACGCTGTTTCCAGACTGGAAAGAAATAGTAATGCCCACATCAGAAACTTAATTAATTGTTGTTACATTGATAAATATGTGATATACCACATCAAAGACTAGCTAAATGATATTTGGAAATTAATTTGGATTCCTATTAAACAGACTTCAGAGGAGCTTCCCAAATGAATAACTTGTTTGCTAAGCATTGCTTCTTTCTGTTTATAAAGTCTTTTCAAGTAAAGACAACTATTTTCAACTGTTGTTGTTGCTTTAAATGAACTACGAGATTCATCACTTACCAGACATTGCCGGCACATCCAAATACTGCAAATTGCAATGCCTTATTTAGGATCTTATAAAAATTAGGTATTGCTTACTTCTTTTCCCTATGGGGATGACTTAGATAAAGTTATCTAAAAAGTCCCAAACCCCAAATTTAATATTGACAGTCCATGTTTGAACTTAAAATTTGCTTTTGCTGCTCTCTAGCTTGGCCACTTCAATGTTCTTTGGAGATGAACATAATGGAATCAAAGTATGCTCATTTCCTCTAGTGTTAAGTATTAGTAAAAGAAAATGTAAAAGTGACACATTAACTATGTAAAGAGATACAAGTTCAGATTCTGAGCTCTTAAGAAACTTTTGTACAGTATGAATGTTGTTTTCTTGGGAACTGTGCCAAAATACGGTAACACTCATGACAGTTTCTGCTTTTATTAAATTAAAAACTCATTCTTCTCATTCTGCTCTTCTGCCAGTTTTATCCCGGTGTAATTCCACCTACGTCTCTGGAAGAACTTCTGGTTTTTATTAATGTCTGTGAGTTCAAAAGAAGATAGGATTTAGTAGAGCCTTTAGTAGAGTGCAGAGAGTTTACATGAAGGCAGAAAGAAGAGAGAGAAATCTGAGACAATATCCCGTAGAGTGGGATGGCAGCAACTTTCAGAGCTGTCTGGGGAATTGTAGCTGTTGCAGTGTCCAGAAAAAAACCCATCTGGTTTCTATACAAGCACAGAAGTGGCCACCACAACAAGGAGATGGCTTCTCCACCCCAGCAAGCCACCCAAGTCAGCAGTGATGGAGCTGAAGAGCTGCAGTTGGGTGTTTGAGCTCCCAGAGAGCTGATGGTTGGGTTGTGCAAGCCCAAGGAGCAAAGCAGCTTCTGCTTTCTTAGATACCCATAAGAATTTTTACAAAAGAATGTCCCATTAACTTAGTATCCTTTGGTTCATAGGAAAATATTTATTCATCAAGTTTGGAAATGAATTTCATCCTCTTGTTTCATCCCCTCGCTTTTTTTAGTATTCCACCTCTCTTGGTTTTATTTTCCTTTCTCTTTGCCAATTAAACCTATGTTTTGGTTCTTCAGATTCTTAGAATTTTTTGTCAAAGGATAGCACTGCTGGAGTGAATCTCTATTGTTTGCATAGGTGTATTTAAAAGATTAAGGCTGAACAGACATTCTTGTAATAGACATGGGATCAATGAAAGCTCTTCTTTTCTCAAGAAGCTTTAAGGCTTAGCAGCAAGGTTGATTTTTTTGTTTGTTTGTTTTAACTATAGAGGAAGTTGCATCTCTACCTGGGCTTTTATTATTTGTGTGGTCTTCCACTGAATTCCTGAGCAAGAATTTATCCAACTCATCCCAAGCTCAGTTTGAGATGACAGAGTTCTCTTCCTGCATGTATCAGTAGCCACAGATTGTCTAGATGATTTCTGCAGTAGGCAAGGGACCTGATTTCCGCCTCCTCCTACTTGTGCCACTTCCAGCTTTTTAATTTCTGTTTCAAATTTCAAATTTTCAATTTTAGCGTTTACTCTGTCAACAGCCCCCTGAGCTTCACTGGGGCCGCACAAAGAATTTGGATACTACTCCGTGGGGCTGTGAGCAGCAGAATCCAGCTCAGGACAGTGTCCTCAGAGGGATCTGAGTCAGGGCAGGAAGGAGAAACCAAGGAGGCATCCATGCTCCAACGCCTGCAGGATTTGATGGCCAATATGCATTTTAACTTGGTGATTTGGTTGGCTAACTTTTGTGTAGGCAGTTGCAGGAGGGGAAGAGACCGAGGCCCCGGGTTAGTGGCACGATGACATTCATGCTTTAAATCCCTTAAGCACAGACTTAATGGCCATTGATTACAATGCTCTGAACAGCCTTGCTGAGTCAAAGCCTGACTGAGGACAAGCTGAAGGTCCAGGTTGGTGGCGCAGTGTGTGAATCACCCTCATAGCTGCAGACCCTCAGCCACAGCTTCAAAGAGAAGGGAACCTCCAAGGTCAGGCAAGGCAGTTCCAGGGCCAGCCTGCCAAGCTGGGAAAAGGCAAAGGATGCAGTGAGCACAGGTTGTGGAGGGAAAGAAGGCTGAATGACCAAAGCTGTTTCAGTTGATATTCTGCTGGTCACATTATTCTGAAAGGGGCCATTGCTGCAGTCTTTCCTCAGGGGAGCCTTTGCTTTGTTTCGCCCATGAGAATAACATTTAACTACTTCAGCTGCAGAATATATTCCTAATTCTGCAGCTGATCCAAGGAGAAGCTGCAGCCCGTGTTAAGTCCTTTGTGTCTGTTTTTTGTGTGTGTCTGTGTGCAGGTGCTCCCTGATGGGGTTTGATCTGAACCGGCACTGGGCAAATCCCTCTCCGTGGGCTCATCCCACCCTGCACGGAGTGAAGGAGCTCATCATCGACATGTACAACAACCCGGTGAGTGGGGACACGTGCTGCTGAGCCACCCCTTGTGCTGAGGGACCCGCCCTCTCTCGCTGCAGGGTGCTGTAAGATGCCAGCAACTCTTAACCCAGTGGCAAACCGAAATAAGGGAGAAGTCAGCAAACATCCTCCCTGCACCACTGCAGGCGATCAGGGAACAGTTGTGCCTTTTGCCACAGGAAGCATCAGAAGTGGAGACAGCAAGTGAAATGAAGTTCAGCTCAGATTAACTATGAAATAATTCTGAAAGTAGGGCCTAAATTCAATCGAGCTGCTCTCATGCTCTGAGCTGGATTCAAAACAGCAGGCCCCCCAAATTGAGTTAGGGAATGGCAGTGATGCTTAATCCGGGGGTCTGGCAGTGGTGGCTGTGTGGTGTGCAGTGCAGGAGGGGGAGAATATTTGCAAATATTATATAAACACACACTCATGCTCGCTCAGAGAAGCAGAGGTGTTCTTGAAGGTGAAATCTTAGCTAATCAGAGGAGATGGATTGAGGAGAATATGGAGAAGAGGAGTGGGAGGGAGGCAGACAGCTATTGAATGTTTGACATCAAAGCGCAGAAGGATTATTGAACATGGCACCTAAGAAAAACTGCTGAAAAAAAAAGTGGAGATGGGTAGGAAAAAATCACTACCGAAAAATAAGAGGAGATTTTATAGATTATTATTTTTTTCATTATGGGATTCCTGGTATTTGTCCTGTCTTTTTGCTTCTCATAATGGAGAGGGAATTCGAGTCTTTAATTCCCTGAAGTTTTGCTAATTTTTCCTTTTGTTTTTTTTTTTCTTTCTTTCCTTTTTGTTTCTGTGAAAAAGGACCTAGCTTGCCTTGCTAACAAAGAAAGAGGATTCTTACCCCCGGCTGCATCACATATAGGATAAGACCTCCTTTAATTTAACTCCTGGTTTTCCCAATGCATCTTAATTGGACTTTTTATCTTCCAGCTAGTAGTAATACCTGTACAGGGGAGGTTTTAGGTACAAGGAAGATAGGTTAATAGATAAGATCCTTACATAAGGAGTGGAATCCAATTGCATGAAAAATATTTTCTTAGACTGCTAATTGTTTGGCACAGAATTTGTCTTTCTATTCAGTTTCTGCAGCACCTTGTACTGTGCATTGTGCCTCTGACCAAGGCTCCTAAGCTCTTTTAAAGTGATGATGATAATGATGGAAAGGCACAGAAAGAAGCTTTGGAGCCAGCCTGGTCTTTCCTGTGTTTTCTATCCCAAAGTTTTCCTTCTAGATGATGCAGAGAGCATGCAGACTGCTTTGAGAAGAGGTTTTTTTCCAGGAATGAAGAGGAATTCTTTAAACATGACAAGAAAGTTGGGTGTAGGGAAATGCTTGTAGCCAGTAAGGCAGCAAATTCTGGCACTATTAAAAGCCACTGTCAGAAAAATAAAGCTATTCTTGGAGGTAGGGGAAAGTTCTTTTCAGCTTCATCCCATCCTAAGGAAGCTTTGAAAATTCCGGTAGCTTCCAGCTGCCCTATGTGTGAAGAATGAATTAATTTGCTTTGGTGGCTAAAACGAAAAATCAAAAGAACTGTTTGGTGAGAGCTGGTCTGAAATGGAAATCTTTTTTTTCCTCCAGCTTTCTGTCTCCCACTCTCCCCAGTGATCAACCTGAGATGAACCAGTTCCAGTTCATTTCTTTCTGAGGGAAAGAAAAGGGAGCCTTTCAAACACAAGTGTAACATTTCATTTTCAAGGTTATTTAATTTAAAAAAAAATACTATTTAGAAATCTTTTTTTTGGGGGGGCGGCGGGAAATTAAAGTACCAACAAAGTTCAGGTTGCTCTTCAGAATTCAATTTCTCAGTGAATTAGCTACCCACCGAAAAAAAACCTTCTTGTCTGGTTTTATCATCCACTTGTCAACACCAGCCTTTCTGGCAGTTCCAGGGATGCTCAGCAGTGCAATGCAGTATATGGGATTACTCTTATTTTCAGGCAATACCAGATTCTTATTCCTTCTGATCCCAGTAATATTTGTATGAAAAGACCATATCCAAAGTGCGGGGGAAGACATGCCAGCTGCCTCAGAGAGAGGGCAAGGGACTGTCCACGCACCCTCCTGCTTTAGTAGGGACTGCTTTTATTAAGTTATGACAGAGTGCCAGAATAAAAACTGCTTCAAATCCCTTCAGGCAGATAAAAATTTTAGGTGCTTTTCAGGTGCAGTGTTACTTTCAGATGAGTAATACATGATAGATGGTTGGCTGCATGCACAGGTGACCTGCTGCAGGAGGGCTGGTGTCAAACTGTGTCACATCAGTCATTTTGCATTTGAACTTGTCTGTCCTGCCACCCCTCTCCTCACCTAAAGTCTTCCCACACTGGGGAATATGAAATGAAATAAAATGCAAACCCCAATTCTCTGAGAAATTACAGAATAAAAAAATAACCTTCATCCCTCCCATTGCAGACAAGATCTGCCATGAAGAGCTGTCCACAGAAGACTGGATTGTTTAAAGCAGAGGAAGTTTGGCTTCATGTTGCCATTGCAGAACAGCTCAGTGCAGGACTTTTAGATGTATTCACTCCCTTAAATCACTTAAGGAAAATTAGCTGCCATAAGACCATAAAACCATGTTTTAAATATTGCTGCATAGGAGGATTTTTCTTCTGCTCTGCAGTATGGGAGATAAGCTCTTTCCTTTGAAAAAAAGTTCATTCTGGAGCAGGGAGGATGAGTGACACAGAAATAAGTGAAGTGGGTATGAGGCACACACACGATGCCGCAGCTACAGTGATTCCAGCACTGAGTGTTCCAAGGCTGAGTGTTTGCTGTAGTTACTGTTTAAAAATAATCCAAAGCACTTGTGGTTCACTGTTCTTCTGGGTTTTACAAAGTGTGTTTATTTTATTTTATTTTTAAAGTGTTTCAAATTCCATAAGGACCATATCACCCTTAGGAAGGAATGGATGGGTCAAGAAATGAGAGAACGATAGGAAGCTTTTGATCTCCCTGTCATGGATTTTGACACAGTAACTCTGATGATCAATATCATTATGTTGACCTGCATGGAGTGAGGGGACATTCTCAGCTGTTTCTAGTGGTGTCAGTCTTGCAGATGAGACTGAAGTGATAGACTCTTCTAGATCATGTGCTGTTGGCTGGGGATATTCCTGTTCCTGAGCTCCTTTCCCTGCCCATATGCGAGCAAGCAACATCTTCCCACCACTCCACCAGACGATACCTGTTCAAACAGTTGATGGTTTTCCTGTCTGTGCCGGAGCAGGCAGCAGAATTATCTCAGAACATGAATGTATGGTTTAAACCAGCTCAGCTGAGTTTTGTTTGGAGCATGTTAAATTATGCTCATATGAGCCATTCCAACAGCTGAGCTCTGGGGCCAAACCTTTCTGCTTGTGCATGATAACAAGCACAAACATGCCTTGAGGGAGCATTGAAGAAGTTTGGATTATTTTTGGGGGGTGACTCCCATGAGAGACAAATGTGTCATCCTGGTGTGGATAGGAAACAGTTATGATCACAAGTACCTACTCATTTGTGATAGATGGTTTAAGATACCTGGAATCAGATTTGTTCCATGTCGTTCAGCAAAGATTGATACCTTCACTGTCTTGTTTCTACCCCTTCCCTCTGCAAGGAAGATGGGGATAGACTATTTCTGTCATTTGGTTCTCTTAGGACCTAGGAAAAAAGGGATAGGCTGTGATTGACCACTTGGAATGAATCTGTTTCAAGTAATTTGCCCCTCCCAAGTGAAAATGCAGACGCTCTCGTTACATCACTAGAGTTTGTTTTCTGTCTTCCATGTTTCTTCTATTTTGCCTGTTTTCCACCTCCTGTTGAACTGAAGCTGGAGTCCTACAAGCAAATGATTCCTTTGCTAGATGCTGTTCACCTTGTGCCCTGAGTGAGCCTGAAACCTGTCCAAAAAAGAAAAGAAACCACAAAAACCCCACTTAACTGGGATGTGCTCCTTAGTTAGCATCTCCCTTGTCATGCACATAGACACTAAAATTTAAATTATTTTTGCATAAGTGACTTTTCTGTATCCATTCCTGACTTTGGAGTGCTCAGTGTTGCTGCCCTTGAATACTTTTAATACTGTTCTGGGTGAAAGTTTTCAGTGATTCAATGCAAAATGAAAGCCCCAGCATGCTAAACTCTGAGTCATCTGCTGGGCTGGAACCTTTAGATCCACCACACAGACATCTGCCACAAGGGCTGATGAATTAGCTGATAGAGGATGGCAATCTGCTATTGCTGTGGACAGGAATGAGGGAGGGAAGGAGCCTGTGCACTTCGGGGGAATCTGCTGACAACAGAATTAGTAATAAGAAAGGATGAGTAAACATAATACTGTAGGCATGGGGAGGGGGTGGTATTTAAGGGTGAATGACACCTTTAATGGTTTTGAGCAGGTTTTTTAAAATCCCATGTGCAGGCTCAGACTTGAACAAAATCATTATTTTCCAATCTTCCTGTCTCTGAGGAGGCCTAGCTTTTGATCCAGGTAGGCTTGAGTGGGCAAGCAGTAAGAGTACAGGGGAATTAGCCTGGAAAGTCAACGTCACTGGATTCTTCAGCAGATGACTGTGTTCCTCTTTTGAAAGAGAATATACTTACTTTCTTCCAAAGCTACTGAATGTACAGTCCTCTGGGTCCGTGTTTTCATCTCTCCCCAGGCCCTTCTTTAGAGGCTGATGGGTGTCCTCCTAGGGCTGGCTCCCCTCAGAACGTCCTGCACCTTCACTCTGCGGGAAGACAGCAGAGAGAGCTTGTTTTGGGGAAAAAGGCCTGATCTCTGAGTTCCTTGCTGCTGCTAAGCCCTGATAAAAGAAAACAGGGGGAGGCTGAAGGCTGAGTGGTGTGAGAAGCAGGCGAGCTCCCCCATGAAGGGAAAGACCCTGTCTCCCTGGCTGTGTGTAACTCGCTGGAGCTGACTGTCCTGTCCAGCCCGGGGGCTTCTCTAGGTTTCCCCACTGCCAAGGAGTACAGTCTCTTTCCCCTGCTGTGCTCACACACTTCCTTTCCATTTTCTGTCTCTCCCATTCTGGTTCTGTGTTTTCCTCGCTGTCAGGAGGTTGCAGGTGTTCTTACCAGTCCAGACCACCTCCCAGCTCTTTCAGAGATGCAATTTGGGTGTTGATGCTGGATGAAGGCCCTCTGTCACTGCCCCTCTTGGTGCTGCTCTGTTCCAGACACTGTTTAGGCCACCCACTGCCAATGATGCTGTTCAGCCTACATCTTTTCTAGGCCTCCAGTAGCACCATTTAGAGTGTAGTGTCAAGGAGAGGAGTTGTGATTGTTCAGGAGCCGTGGTCCAAGTGTGGTGTTTGTGAGAATGCTCCACATGCAGCACATCCAACCCCCCACTTTCTCCATTATCCTCAGCTTTTGCAATGAAAGAAATCAGGATTTTTTTTTCTAGTATCCATTCCATATTTTGAGAGAGGCATTCTGGTTTTATGGAAAACCAGGTCACAAAATACAGACTTAGAATCCTGTAACTGATATTTCGCAGGTTGCAGCTATCCCCAGTGGCAGGGTTGCTTTAGTGACCTCACACCCTCTCTGCATTGGGCAGTGCCACATTCTTCACCAGACGACTCCACATTTAGAAAAATGCAGCTGGTCTCCAAGATGCATGTGCTTTGCTGGAGAGTGGCATAAATTTTATTTTTGTCAGTCCTGCAAATTGTGTCAGTCTTAGTGGCTCTGCTTCCACTCATCCTGTGAAATGATGTTGTTAGTATTACCATCAGTGTGGTACTGGATAGTTGACAAGTAAAGTATAACAACAGATTTTGCAAGGGTTTCACATCAAAATTGTACACTTAGGCTTCTTACGCTATAAGCCCTCAAGTAGCATTTTCTAATCTTACATTTGAATGACTGCAAGCAATTGTTTTCTCTTCAAAAATTCTTCTTTTCCCTCATCATCTCCCCTGCTCCTGTTATAAACTGGAGCAACAAACTGGAATATATTTCACTGGAAAAACTATAAGCTCGTTCTCCTTCTAGCTGAAGCCAGTTTGGATGTTAATAAATGTTTGGAAAGGCTGTGGGTTGGGGTTTGGTGCTTCTCAGAACTTACTTGGAGCCAAACAGATCAGCTGGGGTCTGCATCATCTGGTGTGAGGCGTCATAGCAGATTAACCCAGGGTAATGAGATCTGTAGCATCACACACTACCTGGCTCCATTTTGCTGTTAGCAGAACTCTTACACTTCCTTCCCCAGCTAAACAACACAATGGTAGTGAATAATCATTTCTAACTCAATACTGAATTTTAACAACCCCCTGGGAAATGATTCTCAGAGTCCCTCAAACATCCTTGTCATTTGTCATTTGTACCTGATGGTTTTCACTCTGCCATCAAAACAGCCATTGCCAGGCATCACCTTTTGCCAACAATTCCCAGGATAATATAGTATATGTTATTCTGAGTTCTTCTTAGGTAGAATGGCCAACCTGCTGCCTCTTATTTCTCTCCTCCTGAAATTAGAAGAGGGATCACCTGTGCTCATGCAGTATGTGTTCAGCTGTGATAGCCCTGTGTCCTCTTTCTGTGGTAATGTTTGTGTTTGTGCCACTCTGTTGGTATTTCAGAAGTGCCCTGTACTTCTTCTCTCTTGCAAGTCCCTGTTGACTGAAGTGAAACTTTTCAGTATTTTGAAAATACCATTCTTACTTCAGTTCCCTATTGAACAGTAGTAAGGACAGCCTTTCTCTCAGTGCTGCAGTTTAGCAGTGTGATGTACCCACCATTTTCTGATTCCACAGCTTGTGCTTAGGATTTTGACTCTTATTTCACACCTTCCTGTTGGACCAGCATAATCAGAGTTACTGATGCTCTAGCTAACGTTATACTTCATACAGGCTGTTTAAAAGTATTCCCATTAAACTCTTCTCGTTGTTATCTGTACGGATAAATTCGGTGTCTGCTGACAGAAGCAAAGGTGGTGTGCACGATCGGTTTGTTAGCTGCGGCATTTTCTGATAAGCAATCGTGTGAGAGTAACAGTTCAGAGGAATTCCTCAGTTCCCTTCCATGCAATTTTAACAATTCTGCTTCCTGGAGTAAGCGTTCTCTCTTGATCTAGCAATATGTTCTATGTTTAAACCAGGTAAAGCAGCTTCTGATTTTAGCAACTTTTCTTCCCACAGTCCCTTAAGCACACACAATATTCAGAGAAACTTGTAAGTAGCAGAGCTTGTTTTACACTAGAACAGATTATTTGCAGGAGATGCTGAATCTTTGCCACTGGAGGGTTTTACGATGGGTATTTATTGGAAAAAAGTTTAGATAGAGTTAATTCCCTCTTGAGGCAGTTGAATACACTCAATAAACTCTACAGATTTCCTTCTCATCTCTAATTAATCTGTGATTTTTGTCCCTCCCCTTTGATTTGTTTTCAACTTGCAAATCTTCATATATAAAAACGTATATAGAAAAGTGGATATGTAATTTCTCTGGGTAAATCTTCATAGGTATAAATGCACGCATAAAAGTGAATATATAATTTCTCTGGTAACTTTTAGGAATCATTGGCACCATTAGATGAAGTTCCACCTGCAGCTGTGAACTCCTTGTTAAAGTGATAGTCAAGGAAGGGAGTGCTATTCAGGCTGACCACTGCTAATACTCTTATTTTTTTTGCTAAGTAAATTTTTTATTTTGAAATTATAAATCGCATTTCATCCAAGCCAGACAGGCTTTTTGGCTGATTTTGGGGGTTTTTTTGATCACACTTGCATGTTCACAATCCAGGTCTGGCTGATGCTCCACTATACTTTTGTCAGATACTCCAGACTCTTCAGGAAATGTGTCTCCAGCTACCAAATTTCTCTCTGTTTATACTCAGCCACTGTGCTAATCATATCACCCTAGTGGTATCTCTGACACAGGTTGTTTCTTTGACTATTTGTTTTTTTTTTCCTATCCCCATTTGGTAACATTTTTATCTAGAACAGGAGCAGTTTCAGCTAAAACCAGTAACACAAAGAAGAACAAAATGTTTTAATCCCAGAGACTAAAATCTCCTTTTTTTCAACACAATAATGGCCAGTTTTCATTTGTACCTGGCACTTCTAAGCTGTTGTTCTCCACGGTACTCACACGCCTGCATGGAGCACTGCAGACAGATTAGTGTGTGGTTCACTATCCTGTTTCTAGATGTGCCCCTTTACTCAGCTCCAACACTCTCACGTGTTGTGTTAACACTTGCATCCTGTGACGTGGGGTGTCTGTGCAGTAGCATCTGCACGTTGCTGCTCTGAACATCTAAACCAGTTTGGGGTTTTTTTTTTCAGGAGTTTTGCCATTCTGAGGAATCTCTGTGCTGCTGCTTTTTGTTTGGGGCAGACATGTTAGTTATGCCTTCCACTTTGCAGTGATCTACTGTACACCTTATCTTTTCTTCCAGGTGTTTTATTGCTGTTACACGGAACTTGTGCTGTTGCTTTCTTAGTTTTAGCTCAGCATCTCAGTGTCTTTCCACGGCTCTTTAGGGCCTTTAGTCAAACTCCTCTCTTTTACCTTGGATCAAAATATTATCCATCAAAGCTTTAGTATCCTCTCTACCATCAAAACATGGTTGTATTTTCTTGGGATGTGCCTAGGGGGCTGAACACAACTCAAATATCCCTCTGAGGAAATAATGTCTCCTAAAATAGTTTTTTGAAGATGTACAGCCATGTTCTCTATTTTTCTAGGGGCATCTGCCAGCACCCTGCTGATGAATCAGAGCCGTCTCTTCAAAGAATTTACCCCTTACCAATGGAGGAAAATATTCCCTTTATATAATACACGTAATTTTTTCTTGGACTAAGTATACAAGAGGGGTTCAGTATGGAATCTTTTCTCCCTCTCTTGCATCTTCTTCCTACTTCAACATTCTGTAATTCTTACAGATGTGATGTTATCGAATTCCTCTTAGCATCTGCACTGGGGAGAGAGTGTTTTGGATTTTTAAATTTTAAGTAACATTAATCAGGGAGTGGCTGACTTGTCCATTGCTGCATTGAGAGTTTCCTTGAGTCTGGGAGATATGATTAAGCTCCTCCTCAGTAATTCTGGTTTCATGTTTCTCCTCCCCATCTCAGTTTTTCAGTGAGACACGAGAGTTTGAGGGTTTTTTTTTTAACCACTTATGAAAAACTCCCCCTTCACTTCTGCTCCTTCCCCAAGTGCTTCTATAAAGTGGGTCAGAGTCAAGGTCACTGACAAGTCTGCTTCAGTGCTTGCATTTGAACTGCTGAGCACTGAGGAGAATGAGCTCCTGCACGACACAGCACTCAATTCCAGCTGCCTCTTGCTGGAGCTTCTTAGAGTCAGGGCTTCTCACAGGATGCAAGTGGAAATGCCTGGAATGAGCTGATCTATTTTATTTTTCCCACTTCAGAAGGCGTTGGGACCGTGCCCTTTGTTCAGTTTTCCTGGGATTGCATTTGCCTTTTAAGACATGGGGGCAAAGTCACTGCCACGGCTTTTTTATTTAATACAAAGGAGCTCTTAGTATTCAAAAATAATTTAGAGACAGCTGGCCAAGTGTTTGACCTAACTATGTCTGTTCATGCTATTCTACTGGTGCAAGATAGCAGTAATAGAGCCAGTGGACAATTAGGCCAGGGTATGCAATGAAGATGGGTAAAGTGAAATGCTGATTTTAAATGAGGATATTGACATAGTAGCATCTCAATCAGGGAGAACTGGAACAGCAGTGTAAAATTATACACCAATAACAGAGGAAACCAAGCCAGCAGGGGAACATTATAGTTCAAAGAAGGATCAGAGGCAAAAAAGAGAAAAGAAAAGAAAAAAAAAAAAAAAGGCAGGGAGTGGAATTGTATCAACAAGTACTGAAAAATCTCACAATCTCTATGCATTAAAATTTCATGCCAAAATGGGATGGTAGCACTAAGCATCTTTAGTGCCATGCTCAGAATTACCACAGAAGCAATGAGGACTCAAAGAATGTAATGACAGAGCCTGATTAAGAGTCATGATTAAAGGTGATGTAGAAACCACATTTATACACTTTAAAAATGACATCTTCTGGAAGCAAGAAATCAAAGAGCCTGAAAGGGAAGAGCAAATTTTTTTTTTTTTTTATTTATCCCTTAGCAAGGATTAAGTCTTGATTGAAGATGTAGCTGTCAAAGAAACATTCCGCAGTAATAAATATAAACATGCTCAAATTCATCATTCCTGGTGGAGTACAGAAATCAAAAAGACCTTAGAATGGCACATACTTCTGAAAGGGGGCCAACATAAAATGGAAAAGAAATTTAAAAGCAGTCACTAAAAGGGCAAAACAGAACAAAATAACACTTTGGGGTGACGTGGCAGCTATACAAAATCACCACTGTGGGGATGCATTTTTGCAGCTTTACCATTAGAGAGTAAGTGTGTTACCCTTCTTTGAAAAACTCCACAAGTTTATAAAAGGTTGCATGAGAAGTTAGCAAAGGGGATTATTAGACTGAAGAAGGTCATCAGCATTAAAGGACACCCTTTGAAGTCTTGCCCAAATGAACTAAGGAAAAAAAAAAAAACCAGTACACTCTGGCAAGTTAAATGCAAACCCGTAATAATAGCGGACAAAAACAATTTTGAAGAATAACTTGCTAAAGGCATAAAAACTAATAATAAAAACTTTTTCAAACACATCAGAGGCAAGAAGCCTGCCTGAAGGTCTATAAGGTTGATAGATGATCAAGATGTAAAAGAAGTGCTCAAGGAAAATAAGGTCTTTGCAGAAAAGCTAAATGAGTTATTTGCTTTGGTGTTCACAGTGAGGAGCCTAAAGGGAATTCCCAAATTAGAGCTGCTCTTTATGGGGGACAAGTCAGATAACGTGGATAACTGGTTTAATGGTAGTTTTCATTTTGAAAGAGGAATTTACTCATCTGCTAGCCTGTTTTTGGGGGGTTGAAAAGCATGAAGATAAAGGCAATCAACCTGTTGCCTATTTTGAATTTCTGAAAAGCATTGGCAAACTTCTAACCAAATGATTTTAAAGAAGTTAAGAATCCAAGTTGTCCTTGGATGATACGAGCTTTTTGTGCTTATTTGTGCTTTTGCTTGCATTGTTTCCTTAAAAGTCCCGTGCTGCCCACATCCAGAGATCTCTGTGTGGCTGTTTCATGAGCTCGTGCATGGCGAAGAAAACACAGCTCCTGCTACTGCTGCCTGACAGGCTCTTGTACTATTCCCAGGTAGAAGTAGAAGAGATGGCTGTTTGATGGCTGGATTGGCACTATCAGGTTTATTATTTAGTATTATAAACTGTCAGGTTTGTGGTCGACCAATAGTGGTTGTTCTGCCTAAAAGAGAGCTCTGTTCTGTCCTGTGCACCTCTGCATTCCTGTAGTTCTGGTGCTTGGGGAGAGCTGAATCTTGGTGGAGTTACTTTGCAGTGCCATACAAAAAAAGGAAAAAAAAAAAAGTGAAACTGTGTTTTGATGGGAAAAGTCTACAGACTATATGGATTTCCCTAGATAAAAGATCATTATCCTCAGGGGAGGCCATTATATTGTCTTTGTGACAGTATGCAGAGGTCTAGGATAGGTCCACTGATTTCTTGGCATAGGTCATTCCAAAATAGCAACCCCAAATAATCCTGTAGACAGGATTCTCCACTGCTTATTTTCAGCTTGTCCCTGGTTTATTGTGTCAGCCAGAGCCCATGCCTGAGAATAGGAATCCTGTGAGGAAAACACAGCGATGGCCTAGCAGCTGAAAGGAAGGTAACTAATGGATCCAGTGGGGATATTTAGGCAGAGAGGCTTTTGTTACAGAGTGGGTGACTAGAGCTGAACGAATGATATTGTTTCTCTTCTGCAAAGTATAATAGATATGCTTTATGATTTCAGGTTGCCAGGATCTTTTCCTTTTGCAAACTCATCCTATGAGGATTATAATGAAGCAGAGCTGTCTCCAGAGTTGTTATTTTCCTTAAACCTGAAAAACTGCTCTTTTAGTTTCATAGGCATCAAAAAATAGCTTAATGGTGGTAGCATTACTAGCTGGCTTTTGCAGGCAGCAACCCCACAGTTTTGCATATGTTTTCTTGATCTAGAGCCCAGTTTAAGCTGTTGAATGGGGTCTGTGTCTCTAATGTTCCCTAAGTGCAATTATGAAAAGAAATTGCTTATTTGAATCATTAATCAGTCTCTGGATGGCTGCAAGTTCTTATATTTCACGGCTGGTTTTCATGATGTATGTGACCTATTCATAGCGTTGCTCAAGCTGCACGGAACAAGACTTAATTCCTATTCTTGTTAAAGCTTTTCTGCTGACTTCCTTCACTAGTTTGTGCTTAGAAACTCTCCCAAACCCAGAGGAGCACTATATGCAAAACTGCTGGAAAGGCTCCTCAGACAAGAAAACTGAATTAGTAGCTTAAATCTTTCAAGTTAGTGTTACACGACAGATCGATGTTTCCTATGTGGATGCATTCAGTCATCTTTTCAGAATCTGATTACTCTATGCCTTGTGAAAAATCCAATTAAAATTAATGTATTAATTAACAGAAGTTTAATTTTCTTCTTGTCAGGAGATACATCATGATGTTGGAATTTTACCACATCAAAGTTAGCAATAGTCCCCATCTTAAAAGTATTTTGAAAGCTTCTACTTGCTGTCTTCTGCAGTGCTGACACCAGTGGATCAATAGGTTTTTAAAAGCAGACAGGAATCACCGTGATAATCTAGTCTGACTTACAAAGTACTAAATATCATCCATCATGGTTTTCCTAAATGGGCATCAAAGTCTGAGCTTCCCCAACTTCTGGTGGCTTAGCTGTTAGAGAAAATGACTGATCTGAAAGAGCTTAGAGGATTTATCTCACAAGAGCATCTGGAATATCAAATCTTTCTCCAAATATCTTCAAAACTCCATCCCTGTGCTGGTAAGGTGGTTTTCTTTAAACGAATTCTTTTCTTTAAAAAAAAAAA
>VXAZ01007995.1:2674796-2937882 GCA_013399875.1 Gymnorhina tibicen
AAAAAAAAAAAAAAAAAGAATTATTTCTTTTTCTCTTCAGTATATCTACCTTCTGGGAACTGACATATAGGAAACTGCAGTGTAGAGCTGGATTACTGAGCTGGGTCATTTTGATGGCCTGAGCTGCAGAACCTGACCATACTTTATGTGATAAATCTGCCTGAGTGTGCTGAAAGCTAGGGATACTCCAACGTGTGAGCTGCCTCCTTCATTTCTGTGGGGTTTGTTCCTGTTCCAGGGTGACTCCTTTAAAGACAATGTTGATAATTATTTCATTATTTCTCAAAACATAGGAAGGATCACATTATGAAGACAGATAATCCTTGATTCACATAAATGTACATCTGGGAGAAACAGAGAGTTGCCTGAGCATAAACAGCAAAATTTAAGTTAACACACACCATGGAGCATATGAGCAGGGAGGAAAAATCAACAATGTGTTTGATACTGCTGAAAAGGGAGCTCAGCAAAATAACCTGCAAAGATTTGCTCCCTCCTTCATGTTTGTGTCTGGTTTGTAGAATCACAGGACACTTAGGTTTGGAAAGGACCTCAAGAGATCATCCAACCCCCCTCCAAGGCAGGGTCATGTAGAGCAGGTTAACAGGTGGGTTTGGAATGTCTCCAGAGAGGGAGTTCCAACACCTCCCTGGGCAGCCTGTCCCAGTGCTCTGCCACCCTCAGTGTGCAGAATTTCTTCTTTGTGTTGAGGCTGAACTTGGGTTTTAGCTTATGGCCATTGCCCCTTGTCCTGTCACTGGGCACCACTGAAAAGAGTCTGGATCCCCTCTCAGTCTTCTCCAGACTAAAAAGGCCCAGCTCCCACAGTCTCTCCGCATCAGAGATGCTCCAGACCCCTCATCATCTTTATGTCCCTCCACTGGAGCCCAGAACTGGACACAGCACTCCAAATGTGCCTCCCCAGGGCCCAGCAGAGGGGGAGCATCACCTCCCTTCACCTGCCGGCCACACTCTTCCCGATGCACCCCAGGACACCGCTGGCCCTCCTGGCCACAAGGACACCGCTAGCTCATGGCCAAGGGTAGACAGCAACCCTTTATTTGTATTGATGTATAGAATTTGATGGGCAATTTTGGTAGTTTTGGTGCTTTTGCCCAATTAACAACGCTGCATAAAATGTAATGCTACTACTATTATCATGGGATCTTGTTAAATAGGTTGTTGCTTTAAATCTTTTTATTGATGGACTGTCCCCTAAAAGTTCAATTTTTAACTGTGAGAATATCTTGCATTTAGGTTTGGATATTCAACAACACCTTCTGAAATAGGATCCTGTCCTGTCTCATTATATCTTGAACACAAACCTCCAAAGTTTAAATGCAAGTTAGGAATCAGTTTATGCCCTACTGAAATGTAGTCACCTCTGGAAAAGACCCCATCAGCACAGCACTATTTGAAGGCTGTTTACTTAGATGTACATCAAGAAAAATCTATTTCTGTTCCAAGTCCAGCTAATGTATTGTTTTGTAGCTTTTGAAAATAAACTGCCTTCATCTCAGTATTGGTCTTCTGCTAGGGAATTTGTGGTGGTTTATGACTTCCCCCAAAAAGGATATTCACTGTAGAATTAAATCTCAGCAGGCGTAGATTTAATCCTCCCTGATGACTTGTAGTCTATGGAAACGTTATTGCCTGTGCTTGGTTGGTGAGTCTGCCCTTCAGGAACTGGATGTTCTCCTCTTGCTGCAGTTAACTCATGCAATAGAGACAGCTTTTTATTCTGTTTATGTCCCTTGATAATGGCTGTATTGATCTGTCCTGATGTAAGCAAAGGTTCACAGTTCGCCCAATGTTGCTAAGGGTACCAGACTATTACTGCCACCAGCAGACACATTCCATCATCCCTCAGCCTCGGTGTGTGAAAGCTGGAGCAGCAGGATGCCACATGTTGGTGACTCAGGAAAATGGCATGTGTCAGAACCCGGCATATGTCAGACTTGGATGCTGCTAAAATTAGAGTGTATTTTTTGTCATTTTTGTTTTGACTGCCAAGCAATGAAGGAACGTTTAAAGGTTAGCCTAGTTTTCACTTGTTTGGAAGCATAAGTCACAATGACAGTGGTGTGCAAAACCACCTATGAATTTTGTTTTCAAATAACTGAGCGTTCCTTTATTTTAAAAAATTATCAAAGTGGCTAAAGCTGCCCTGAGCGGGGAGTAAGAAGGGTGAGGAAGGTGGGATGTTGTCCAGCCTGACAGCTCTGGGCAAATTACTTCATCATCTCCGTGCCTGTTCAGTTCAACAAGGAATTTTCACTAGAAAGCAAAATCCAGGAGAAAATGTTTAGAGCCTGAATTTGTTCTTGCGGCAACTCCAAGTAGAGCTGCGGGAGTGAGAACTGCTGAATCTTATAATACTGCTTGGGGGATTTGGCTCTTTGTTTAGAAAACAATTTAAGTCTGTGTACTTGATTTTCCGAGCACAAACCCCCCGTTGTCCTTGGAAATAAGAAATAATATTCCAGCTCTGCAATGATGAATATGTCTCACCATGACAGAATACTTCAACCTGTTTCAGTCTATTTTTAAAAACAAGAGGCCTGACACCATAGCTGGGAAGGGGTGGTGGTGAGAGAACAGGATTAACTACTAGATTAGTAGGTTGGGCTTTTTCCCCCAGAGTCCAAGGTGGAGGATAGATTAGCTGATTTAAAGGAAAAACTGTTTTCATCTTTTTCCCTTCTCCTTGAGAGCTGGAAAATGCTGATTGTTTGATCCCATCTGATCCTGGTTCTAGTCTGTTAATAATTCCATTCTCCAAGTGGCGTGGTTGCCTTCTAACAAGATTAGAGGAAGGCAGGGAGTGAACTGCTCAGCTGTCCTCTAGACACCCTTGGAAAGGGTGGTTTGGAGTGGGTTGCCAGGAGAAGTGGTGCAAAGAGCCCCATCCAACCCAGCCTATTTACAGTTGTCATAGTAGTGGATTGTTCTGTGCAAAACCAAATATTTAGCAGTTGTTGTGTGTTAGTCAAACTGAGATATACCACTGTTGTGTAATAAGGTGGGATTCTGGACAGAGTGTTTACAAATGACTTTGTTGATTTCAACAGTCTTGTAATAGCAAAGGGCAATGAAAATTAAAATCATAACAGGCGTTGTGATTTTATGTTACTAGTGAAAATAACTTCAAATGCAGTTTGATAGATCTGAAACATAGAAATTCATCCAAGTAAAACATTGTTTTGGTTTTCAGTCTTGTTTTGAGAGTGCCAGTATCTTTGACTGAAGTCAGTGGAAGCTGTAAATGATCACTGTGACTGCTTTTAGCCATGCAGATTGATTTATCACCTGAACCATTAATATCTGTGCACCGAGAGCAGTAGGGAAAGTGTATGTGTATGTGTCTATACATATATTACACTATAGTATGTTTTATGCATTGTTTTCCTGTCGATTATGTATTTTGCAAAGGAATTTATCTGCATTTCTTCCCCGTGGAGTTCAGAAGTATGATTGGATCTAGTTATGCTGCAGTTCAGGGAGAGGCTGGAGCGTTTGAAATAAAGCTTGGGAGCCATTTACCAGGCTATTACAAAAACTCTGGTCTGCACTGGGTACCCCTGCCCAAAATGCCAGGGAGAAGCTGCCATCTGGCTTTGCAGGCTGGCCAGCATCAAAAGGGTCTGTGCTAATTGGAGCACAGCCCCTCAGTCAGCTGTGGGGAGCCATCCTGCAGGAACCTGGAGACTGACTGGAAGACCTGATAGGAATTTTCCGTCTCTAACTCGTGCGATGGAGGCTTGGATGGAGAGCACGACCAGCTGCCACCCTCATTCAGGAACCTGTAGAGAGAATAAAGCTGCACTTGGGCTCACTGGCTCTGTACCCCGGCTAATTTTGTTAATAACAAAGTTAATGTCCTTTTGAACCACCCTGGGACTTGATGGGGTATTTTAGGATTTTTATCCTTTGGACTGGAAAGGATAGAACAGACTGCAGACAGAGCACATTGGATTATCTCTTCCTTAGTGCAGATTTCACCTCACCGTAGATTTCTTCAGCTTAGTAGAGTTGTTGTAATGCCCAGGTGAAGGTATTTCACTGTATGAAAGGCTTACTGTCACTTTAATAAACAAAATAACGAGTTCTGGTAAGCATGCTAAACAGTGAATGCTGTTCAGATTTCTCTGACCTTTATTGTTTCAGTACCAGTAAATTCCATTTATTTTAACTTTCCTCTGCTCATCTGAACTAATTTTGTAGCCTAAGCTTTTCTCACAGTGCTACTCAGACTTTTTGCATTAAAATTAAAGGAGAAGAGGAGGGTGAGGTACAAAAATTCAGAAGGCAAAGTGACTTATGTTTAAAAACTAAGAATGTGGAAAGAGCCGATTTGGCTGTAACAGTTTGACATCAGAAATTGTATTTGCAAAAGGAGGATATTTTTAAGATGATCTACTTTTTTCTCCCCATTCTCAATATCTTTAAAAATGCATCTGGTAATGGCTTTCAGGAACAACTCTCGGACAGGATGTGTATGAAAAACCTTGCTGAAATTTTGCTGAAGGTACAAAAGGACAAATACTCAGCCAGACAAATGGAGACAGAAGGGCACAGGGAGGATGTTAGCTTTCCCCTGAACTTCTTGTAGCAGTAAGCATTTTAAAGTAATTTTGAATAACCTCATGGAATATGAGTGAAAACAGCTTTACTGTACATTGGGCAATAACTGAGCAGGCTTGACATATTTTGTGAGTTGACACCCTTGAATGTAATAAAGTGCATGGATTGAATTTAGTAGCAAAATAAATGACATGCAGGTTATTAAACTCCCTCTGTTATTCATGACCATCTTGCATTTAGCAAAACTTTCCATTCTGAAGTCTGCTGCAAGCTGCCATGGAAAATCTAGTCTGTCCCAGGGGAGCAATGCAGGAGCCCAGGGAATGCCACAGCAGGCACATGGCCGGTTTTAGAGCATACAGAGCCTTGCTGAGGCATTAAGGTGGTGTGCTAAGAGCACAAAAACCTTCTAAGAAACAGCCCATTGCCCTTCCCAGGGGAGCTGCTGATTATTTTTATGGTATTATAGGAGAGGGTGACCAGTCCTCCTTTACAATGTCCAGCCAGACAATGAGGAGTCTTGAGACAAAAATCTCCGCTTGTCTGTTTTTAAAGGTGGGTCAGAAAGAAAAATTAGTGACGAATTTTGCTTGAGGGGCTGCCTGGTGCCAAGTGGCCTCCAGGTATTCAGTCACCTGGCAGCAGCACTTCACTGCTTGAAGGGATCTTAGAGGTATGTGTGAGGGATAGATAAGGGTGCTTGGGAAGAAATGGCATTTATTCTGAATAAAAATGGATCTGCAGCCTCCCTACTGGCATCTAATCCTTGCAGTTCTGGGGTTATTTCAATCACCCTTAGGAGATCTCCTTTTAAATCTGGCTGTCATTCAAATGAATTTGGCCCCTGCAGCAGTGCCAGGGCCACAACCAGCTGTGGAGCACGCTGCTGTCCCTGAGGCATCTGTTTCTGTGTGAAGCTGTACCTACGGAGCCAAAGGGAATGGGAAGGTGAGCTTAACTTGATGCAGGGGAGAGAAGCAGTCCACGATCAAATGAAGCATGTTCCTTTGCTAGAAGTTATTGGGCTATAAGCATGTCAAGGATGGTTGAGCCCATGCAAGGAAAATTAATTACTGTTGTTGCCAAACTGCCTGTTTTGTAATTTGGTCAGATTCTGTCCCCTTGTAACTGTAAACTGTAAACTTCAAACCTTGTAGCTGACACATTTGGGCAGATAGAACATTTCAGCTCCCCTCTTTTTCCTTTCTAAGCAATTGGTGGTTTAAAAGTTAGTCTGAAGGTTCTTGTCCATCTCTCTGGAGCAGGTGCTGGCTTCAGCCACCCAAGGGCAGTTTGTAATCCCTGACAGTAGGAAGAGGAAGGGTGTTACCATAAGTAAAGCCGAAGTAACAGGCCAAAGCCATGATTTTACCAGGCCTTCCCTTTACAAAGTTTTACTTATGGTAACAGAAGGGGTCTCATTTTCCTCCTTGTGAACAGCATCCTTTGGCAAAGGAAGGAGCTTCTCTCTTTTGCTCTAGGTGGTTCACAGGCTTGAAAATGACTTTTTGCTGGTGCAACAAATGTTTCACTTTGTGCCAGGAACTGGCCTGTCCCTTTGGACATTGAATGAGCAGATGCCTAATTAGCCTATTATTTACCATGGCTGAGATCACTGAAATTTGATGAAAGAGACTTTACTTTAATCATTGATTCATGACACAGATGCTCATATCATGCATTAGACTGTTTAACCTTCCACAAATATAGTTGTCCCATGCACCCTTTAATAAATATCCTGGCAACTGCCCTGTCTTCCTGCATTCTCTGTGAGGGGGAAGCTTGGGAGCTCCCAAATTGGTCCTTAGTGCTGATAATGTGAATATTGAATGCAAGCAGAAGACACTGAATGGCACCAGGGCACTGGGTGGATCAGGCATACACTGATAGCTTTTAGGGAAGGAAGAGATCCCTGTCTGATGGTGAAAGGGGATTGCTCTGAATCCTACCGTGCACTGTCTGAGCCTGGAAAGCTGAGCTGGGGCATTCCAGAGGACAGGTCTCTCAGGAGATCCCTATATTTTTGGGGCAGGAATGCAGCTGTATACCCAGGAGATCACTTAGATAGAGATGAGGCTGTTCCAGACTTCCTTTCTATGGCTCCCATGTGGTTGTGTCAGACCCCAACACCCCAGCTTGTTTATTTTCTTCTCTGGAATGAGTACTGGAGAGTCCTGGAGAGAAATTTATCCGTGGTGATGAGCGAGGCTGTGAACTTACGGGCCGGGCTGCTCCCTTCATTGCATCCATCCATGATGGTTTCACAGCTGGAGGCATCCTTAAAAACTATTCAAATCTGATGTATGCAGGTGCCAGACTTCTCTAGAAAGTGTAGCAGGACAATTCCCTGATGCTCTCTAAAGGCCTGAAACTTTCAAAGAATCCTCTTCCCCAGATAGGATCCTGAATTCAGGAGAGGGTTGTCACAAATACCCTTCAATAGGTGTCAGTAGGATAGCAGACCCTTTTAAAAGGCCTTTCCAAATGCATTTTTAATCCACCCCTTCACACCCATTTCCCCAAGACACACTGGTTCTTGTATGCTCCCTGCTATATCAGTTTCCTGCTGTACATCCAGAGGTTGAAGAAGTGAGGAGCCCAAGGAGGCAGAGCTGTAAAAAGGAGCTGGATAAACATCGATTTTATTTTAAAATCTGAATAATTGTTGGGTCTGTACTGCTGGGAAGAGAAAAGGAGTTAAAGATTTGCTCTCTGTTTGGTGTGATAAATGGCAAATTCTGTGTAATACCAATGATGGATGTAGCCCGAAAGGTCAGGGGAATTCCCAGCACAGGGTCTGACCTTTATTTTACTCAGTTCTCTGCACTGAGTTTAGAATAAATTCACCAGTTAGAAAGAATCTACCACTGGAGGTTTTATCTTTGTGTTTTATTTTTGAATGAGCTCTTTAAATTCTTCTCAGGGATTTTTTTGTGTGTGTGTGTGTGTGTTTTGGTTTTTTATTGTTGTTGTTTGGGGTTAGTGGTTTCTGGTTTCTGTGGGTTTTTTTCAGAAGCAGGAGGAGGTGAAGAGAAGGGAATATATTTTTAAAATATTTGGAAGATTTGAGAGGCCAAACAAAGAAGAGACACTTTCTTTTTTGGAGCTTTGAGATTAGTCATGCTGCTGTCTGTTTTGGAAAAGTGTTGATATAATAGAGAGCCCAATCTTGTGCTAATATGTATGGACTGATACAGCTTTCTCTATGCTGCATAAATCCTTCCAACTGTATTAAATTGGAAATGCTTTATTCTGAGAAGAGCAATTATCAGAATTCAGCATATTTCTCCCCCTCCCTGTCACCTAACTCTGTGCTCTCTTCCAGATCTTTTTTGACTTGCATAAGCCCCAAAGAGAAAAGGATTTATTTAGTGTTGACCAAAGGTTCAGCAGTGTAAGTTTATAGAAATAAGTTATGGGGAAAACTTCCCTTAGTATGTAGGGGGTTTTTTTTAGATTTCTGGAGTAGTCTTCCAATTAAAACAGAGAAACTGACTCATTTTTCTAAATGCCTGAAGTGTCACAGAGAAATTCTTTGGATATTTGCTGTCAGGACCGTGGCCCACTGTTCAGTTCTGTGGAGATCACTAAGAGGATATTTCTAGCACAAGATGCTAACTGGAAGGCTGTGCAGTGGTGGAGGATATGTCACTGGAGCAACTCAGGTACTTCCGTGGGCACTGGTGGGCCCAGCCTGCAGTGGATCCACTGTGGGCTGGATGTCGGTGTTTGTAACTCAGTTTGAGCTGGAAACTGCACTGGGTGCTCTGGAGCTGATACCCAGCAGCAGCTGGAGTCACCAAGAGAGGACCGAAAGGCAGCATGAAGCTGAAAATGTTGCTTATCCGGGAAAACGATGGTGACTGTGTGGGTTAAATTAAGAGCAGCCCTTCCTCAGGCCACTAAGCGTGCCCTGCACGCCATTGCACAGCGATGCCTGCGTGCAGC
The DNA here is from genome assembly GCA_013399875.1 of Gymnorhina tibicen. Taxonomy (NCBI): domain Eukaryota; kingdom Metazoa; phylum Chordata; class Aves; order Passeriformes; family Artamidae; genus Gymnorhina; species Gymnorhina tibicen. Next base: position 2,683,329 of record VXAZ01007995.1, read on the forward strand.
ACCTGCAGCTTCTGTGCAGTCACCTCAGAAAAATATAGAAAAGATTTTCTGGGCTACGCAGAGAGGCTTCTGGGAGATGTTAAGGTCTTCTTGTGGCATGAGGCATAATGTTACTGTGGCTGCCGTGGTTTCAGAATAGAAAAGCCCCAAGGTTTTTAGGAGAAGAGGTAATAATTTTCCTTAGCCCAGCTGGTATTGTTGGAGAAGGAAGACAAGTTTGTCATTGTTTTGTGACGCAGACACTCTGCCAGCAGGTCGCATCTTATGAATCACATCTGGTCCCTGGAGAGCCGGGCTGGATTTTCACCTGGGAAATACAGACTCCTAAAATTCTATTTAAATTATGTGTATGCTGGTTTTATAACCAGCTCTTCGTAACAATTTGTTCCACAGTTTTGGGGCCTACTGAGTATAACTTTCATCTTTCCCACAGAGTTCGGTGTTTGTGAAATAGGATGAAAGGACCATTTTTCTTTTCAAAAGAAGTCCCATAGGTGGCAAAGGTGAAAAGCCCATAACAACTGCTGGACTTTGTTTTCTGTTGCCCTTGGACAGATCCTTGAATCCCCTGAGAGAACTGCGGTTTCTCTGCCCCAGTCTCACCCTAAGGAGTTTCTAATAATTCAAAGCCTCTGAAAATACTAAACATACCCAGAAGAGCAACCCAGCCCTAGAGAACCTAACAGCCTTACCAGTTTGGAAGCAGTCATAATGAAAATCTTTCTTTTTTCTAGATTTAAATTTCAGTTTTCTGTCAGTGGATGTTAAATCTTTGCGTACTCAGGAGAGCTGCTCTCTCAGGAGAAACTCCCATCATAATCCCACTGAAAAGCATCTGAAAACCAGTAAGAATTGCAAAACAGCCCCTTCCCTTTTCTGTTGATTAATATCTCACTTATCTTTCAAATTACTTCAAAAATACCCATCTGAGCACTGCAGAAGATACCACTTTCAGTTTGTACCATCCAAACAGACATCATTCCCAGAAAACACCAGGTAGGCCTATTTCCAAGGAAACAATGTTGAAAACATAATAGAAGAAATATTAAAAAAAAAAAAAAAGCAACAACAAAGCAAATGAATGAATTCCTGCCTTTTGAATATGGCAATTCCTGGAAAAAATTAACTTTGACCAGTTAATCAGTACTAACATTTATTACTCAAAATGTTATCCCTTTTGATTTGACAGGCTTGTTTTGGATAATTTGTCAAAGATGACAAAAAGGCTCATATGCCTCTCGTTCATTTTGACCTTTCTTACTATTAGGAAATTAATTTCAGAACTGAAACAAATGTATTAGTGTTGTCATTTAAAAAAAAAAAAAAAGAAAGATGAATACCTTGCCTTCAAGCTGTTTCTTCATATTAATCCATCACACGGTAACATGATCGCTTTTTGACACATAACATCTTACCAAGATACTTTCGACATTCACACCAGCTCTTATTAAATACTGCACATAAATTCCAAGTGCTGGAAGTTATTGATGGGAAAGAGTGAATAATAGAGAGTATACATACGGGAAACACGGAGGAGAGAAAGGTTTTCTTTAGTTAAAAGGTTTGTCTGAACATGTGGTTTTATGATTGTCAAGGGTAAAAAAAAGCAAATACTCAGTTTCTCCCTTGATAGTGTTTTATTTTGTAACTCACAAAGAAGGAATAAGTAAATACTTTCAATCAGTATTTTTTTTACTTAGAATTGTTAGGTTTTCTTTTTGTTTTGCTTAGTGGAAACAAGTTTTAATCCAGTCAGGTTAAAAAAAACCCAACAAATCTGCTTTTTCCTTGTTGTTGTTGTTGCTGTGGTTGCAACATTTGTTTTCATCTATTCCATTTTAATATTTGCTGCTGTTTACCCATAATTCCCACCACATCCTCCCCCTAAATTGCCTGTAGCTCTTGGAAACGTGTTGGTAGGTGCCTTACTGAGTAACAGTCGTGAGCAGTTCCTTTGATCCTTTCAGTTATATATCAAAGCAAGCATTTGAGCTATATGGACAAATTAAATGATGCACTAGTCCAAGACATAGAGAACTACAGACTTGCTAAGCACTGGTGGCTGTCAGGCACAGCCACTGTGTAATGCTGGATTGGAGTCACAGTTGTTAATGAGGGCTTAAGCCTGGCCGGGGTTGAAGTCCAGGTGAAGTCTGAATAAACACTCAAACATGTGGATGCATGTTCAGAAGACATTTTATTTAGTTGTACTCCTTGTATTGGTGTGTCTGTAAGTCTGGGCTTCGCAGCTTTGGAAAACTTCGTTAAGGGTCATGATGCAGGAAAGAATGGGGATCACACTAAGATATTGCTGAGATGCCTTTTTATCCAACACACTTAGCATGCGATGGGCTCTGGCTTTACATTCATCATGTAACCGTATTATTGAACCTTAACAGCCTCTTTGATTTGTGAATTCCAGCTTTCCAACAAATCCGCTCGATGTGTGGATTTCAAATCTATGGTTCATGGGTAGACTGGAGCAAAAGGGTCACATCAGCCACGTTTTAAATACCATGTGGGTAAATCAGTCAAGTATTATCACATCAGACTAGCCACATCTATTATTTTGCAGAGATGAGTTCAGCAAAGTGCCAGTTATGCTCTGTGGAGAGTTATGTTTATACAGCCATCAGCAGCTGCTGCTTCCCATTTCCATAGCTGAAATGGAAGGCAGACTTCTGAAACTAAAGGATACATTTTATTACCATTGGTGCTGCCATTTTCTTGTACGGTGAGGAAAATGTCGAGAATGATTTTTAGTGAAGGGTGATATAAAACCTTGATAAAGGGAAGGGGGTTGCACAGGAGTGGAGCATCTGTTTGCACAGGGACATTGTGGCACTAGGTGGGAGCGCCAGGCTGTTTCAGCTCCCATGTCCACCTCCTGGTCATGCAGAGGAGTGTGTCTCACCAACCCCAACCTCTTAATTTGGCATTTGTCTTGAATCCTGATATTGTTTTTGGTCATGCAGAGGAAGGAAAGGCCATGTGCCATAAAGAACTGGTCATTTTTCTGTCTGTGTGAATCAGTCAAAGGCATGTCTTGGATATATGTAGACCACTGGAGCCAGGAATCCTCTCCTGGGTGCACCTCTGTTCCCTGAGGATGTATTGTTGAAAAATTTGCTGGTGGTTTCCTATATATCTGTAAGACATACAGTGCACTGAGCTCTGTGTATTTTCTGGAAGATAAAGTTGGTGTGAGTTGTGGGTACACATTGCTTTCTGAACCTCAACCCCATCTCATCTTCAGTCCACATCACCACAATCACGATGGGGAAATGCAGATAATTGTGAGTCACCTGGGCTGGCTTTTGGGTAGATTTGTCCTTTCTGTAGCAACTTGGAAGACAGAGAGAGGAGCACTCTGTTAGATTAGCCAGTCCACCCCCACAGCCAGCCAGGTTGTTTCCTACCTGCTGTGTTTTTAAAAAAAACCCAACACTTTGCTCTGTTCTAACAGCTACTTTCTGTACTCTTATGAAGAAACCCGCTATCACATTGAAGTTGCATTTACTCAAATATTCAATGGTCACAAAGGGACAATTCCATGCAGCATGTACAATGCTTTATACCACAAATACATACATGAAAATGGCCGTGTTAAAACAATATTAGGAGAGTTCTGGTCCTAGGGTTTTTCTTCTTTGTAAAGCTTGTGCCATACATACTTTAGTTTTTACTAAAATAAATTCTCTGTGTGATATTTACCTTAAGCACTGTTTAAAGATTTATTTTGGTAGTGTATAAGATCAGAAAAATATGTTTTTGCATATAATATTCACTTCCAGACAAAAGGTTTTTCTTTTTTTCCTGAAAAACCATGTGCTTTGTCATAGCCCTTTTTTATCCGGAGAGGCTCAGGCAGCAGCACTTTACCCAGCTCTCCTTTTGGAGGACATGGACTGCTTGCACCTACTCCCTGTGTCAGAGGCAGAATTCCAGTTGATACCAGTCAAAATGTGAGGAACACGGTTTTCTGCCAGGCTTCCCATGAGGGCTGGCTGAGGCACTCACATTCTATTGAACACACCAGGAAAACATCAGCTGGGCCCGAGTCCCCACCCAGCTCACAGGTGAGCCACCAATTCAGTGAGTCAGAGCAATGGACAGATGGAGAAAAATCAATGATTTCGCAATGTGATCTGCGTGACCCTGAGTTCCACGAAAAGCAGGTGATTGTTACAGCCAGTGGCTTGGCTTTATGCAGCTCTGTGCTGTTTCTTGGGATCTCAGTTTTCTCCCATCATGGCTGAGATACTGAGGGACATAGCATAGTTTCTCTTCTGGAATGTAAAACCATTTAAGCCCAGCAGTCTTTCCCTTTCTCATGCCACAGATCCATGGTGGTAGAGGATAAGTAGGGGTTCTATTTGAAATTAATCTCTTTTTCATCAAATTTCCTCAGGACATTCACAATTCTTGGAGGAGCTTTGATTAAAGGAATGGAAAAGGATGATGGCTCTCAGGGTTCAGGGAAGAGTTTGGTAGGGAAAGGTAAAGCTGGCAGAAGAGATTTGCAAATCAAAGAAACTATTAGAGTCCAGTTCAGCTGATGGCCTGCAGATGGAATTGGTCAGCACTTCCATTCCACCTTCTCTGCTCTCCTGGGAATAAACAACACTCCAGCAGACAAATCCCACCCCTTGGATCTACGCTTGCAAGTGGGGTTTGCTGCACCCACAGAGACAGAAGGAATGGGAATAGTATGAAAGCCTCTGGTATTCAAGGTTGGGGAGAAGAGGTGGCTCAACCCCAGACGTGCCTCTGGCTGGGGAACCTTTCCCTCTTTATCTTGGATATCAGCGTTCCTTGTGCTGCTGGTGGCACTGTGGGCCTGTGACGAGGGACAAGGAGCAGCTGCCATGTCGATGAGGGGCTGAGATCTGCTCCCTGCAGCTCTTCTGGGGGAACCGCCTGGGGTTTTCATTTATTTTTATCACGGGCTTTTCATCCAGCAGCACTCAAGGAGTATGTGTGGGTGTGTGTTACTCCTTGAGATTTCTTGGACAGGGCCTGTGACTCTCTCCCCAGTGCCTCTTCAAGTCACTTCTGACTATCCTGGAGAGGTAAAGACAGATTCAACCCCCAAAATAACATCCTTCCTGCCCTTCCCCAGCAGCATGAAGCTGGGGAAAATTGAGACTGGAGTCTAGACCCAAACTCCTTGCTCAGACCCTTGTGTGCTGAACAGAAATAGAAGACATTACTCAATTATTTCCCCAGCTATGCACACATCCTTCATGCAGGTGGTTCCTGTACCTGCACTGAGCAGGCAGCTGCAATATTCAGCCCCCCAAGCCATGGAAAATTCTAACTGTTCCTTTAAAACATCTGTACGGTGACTTTCCTTCTCCCTTGATCCTGCTTCTCACTGCCATCTTCCTAACAAAGGAGTTGTTACCCAAAGACTTGTTATCCCTCTCTCTGCTGATGGCTCGCTTGACAGCTCTGTCTGTATGTAAATTAACTTTCTTTTTTTGCTTTATTTTTTATCCAGAGCCATCTTGGTTTTGGCAGTCTCATCAAAAAAGCATATTCTGCTTTAAATTACCCCCAGTTCTCTAAAATGCCTCCCACACCACACTTAAAAATCATTCTTTCTTCTTCTGATTGGGAGTTTCAGCAACACTTAAGTCTTAAAATAAATGACTTGTTTGTGGTTGAGTGCTTCCCTTATGCGACACCTTTTGTTATTAATATCTGCACATCTGTTTGTTTAATTATTTGATTTCCTGCATGAAACCAAAAGTCATAATTTTTTTAGAAGTTTGTGTGAGCTGATCTATGAAAATCTTCTCATTTGGGGTCACAGCAGCTTTCATTCCTTCGCCTTTTAGGCAGTGTTCCAATGTCAGTCACTTATCATAAATAATCAGTTTCATCAGGTTGCTGCAGAGATTCAGCCCGTTGCAGACAACGCAGAGGGTAAATCTGGCCTTAACTCCAGGCTGAAAGTGGCCTTTCAAAACTAATTTGGGGATTTACGAAACGACAGACAGGCTCTCCTCGCGCGCAGAGCTGCTGCTCCTTGTTGTTGCTGGTTGGGTGTTTTTTTTTAATTGCCTGGTTAATGTAATCTGACACACTTCTAATGGCCCGCTGGTGAGTTCAATAGGGTAGTGGTTTTCATCAGGTGCTGGTAATAGGGTAAAGGAGCTTGGTTTAAAACCTGTTAAAGACGCAGCAATCTTTTTTAAAAGCTCACTGTTAGCAGCTCTTCTGGACCCTGTGCTAAAGGATATTAATGTTAGGAGCTGCCTTGCTACCAGAGGCTCCAGCTGAGTCCTGCCTGCTCTCGTGTCCATTTGGTAAGTAGGAAACAGCCAGCCCTTGTGGCAAGTTCTAAATCGGGGCTGTGGGATGCGGAACTTCCAGCCGAGTCTGGGGCAGAATAAACTCGGTTCCAGGAGAAAACTCCACGGAGTGTCATAGAAACACCAAAGGGTTTAGTGTGTGAAGACCAGCTCCCAGCCTGAGAGCAGGGATGGATCTATCTGGGGAGAGGTTTTTCAGGGAAGAAAATCTCCAGCTGTAGAGAGCATGCCTGAGGTGAGAGAACCCACTAGAAACCAGTAGGTTGTACATTTGCAAGGTCAGGTAGGAACTAATCAAGTGTACTCTGTCTTTTTGAGCCTGAGTAGGGTATGATGACCATGACCATTTGGAGTATTGAAAATTTGCTGCTTTTCCTACTGAAGATCTATTTAAACACTGGTGCAAAGAAATGACCATTTATAAGTTCTCCAAATACCTGCAGCAGCCACTCTTGGCTCTGTTTCTGATCAAGAAAGAGCTTGTAATGATGGGTGAAAAGTATAAAGCCACAGTGAAAAGGAAGGGTTTTCTTAAGCTATGGTTTCTTGTAGAAATATATTGCTTCTTCCAAAATATTAGATTGCTAGACCTGGGGAGGTTTCCCATTTGTGCACACTTTTAATTTCTTTGTCTGCATTTTGCCTCAATTCTTATGGTGGTTTTGCTTAAGAAATTTAAGCATTCAATGACATTTCTTCTGCTTGACAGTCCTGTTTTGGAGTGAAAACCTGCAATAATTCTGCCTTCCCCTATGCCGTGAACTTGCCTTCTCACATACCTGAAGGGAGGCAAACATCACGAGCTGTCAGCCCTTCTTTGCCTTTGCAAATAGGGATGGATCAAAGCTGTGGGTTTATTTAGTTTCAAAATATATAGAGTTTGGCTGCAGACTGGTTCGTGGACTGTGAAGCACAAGCTCACTTCTAATTGCTCTCTATCTTTATTGAAGTGGTCAGCATTTTTTTCAACAGAGCCTTTTGATTTTCATGGTGTTGTGGCACAAGTATTAATAACTGAACCACCACAAGTGCTCTGACCCATGCCATGCCTTTTTTCTACGGTCTCCACTTTTTCTGCCTGAGGGTCTTTGATTGACATCATGAGCTGAGGGCCCCATAGCATGAGGTATGATGTGGCATTTAGCCCTCTGTATTTTTACTGCAGATGGACCACACATACTGCACGTGAAGTTTTATCCACATAACGACAACCTTGGGAGCAAAAGAAAAAAAGAAATAGCAAGAACTCTAGTTTCCAAATGGTAAAAGGAGCAAGGACATTTGAACTGGCTGTTTCACAAATTTTTCTGTGTGGGTGTGGTGCTGTGTCCATCAGTCCCCCCTCTGTCACATCAACAGGTATGCTGTGAGGGGCACCAGCATGGTTACAGAGTGATGTTTTCATTTTGCCAGGGGTCTGGGCAGTGGGGAACACCCCAAGATGCTCATGCACGCAGTGAGCTATAGGGCTGTCCTGTCTGTTCTGGGACAGTCGAGATCCAAGAACAAAGACACCAATTCTTCTCCGTACTGAGAATGCATCGCTTTCCTCTTCTGTTTTGTGCTGTGGCTGAGCCAGGGAAGCCTTGCTTGTGCCCTTGTATCACATCGCTATCCCTTTTATTTTCTTTGTGATCACCGCTGGAAATTTTGTCCGATTAGAAGAAACTTTTACCTCTATTAAGCCCCCGAATCTCCATCAAGCATCTGATAGACTGGGCCCTAACGGCAGCCGCTTTACTTCTTTTCAGGCCCCATCCATCAGGCTGACAGTGACTGCCGATGGGCCAGTCATATTGTCTATATTTCATACACAAACATCAGGCCTGCTGACAGCACTTTGCACACTCGGAAATTGCTTTTGCTGTGAGCTGAATTTCAACTAGAGCTTTTTTGCTGGCTCCATCTCTCAGTGTTTATGACCCTCAGGAGCAGAGGAACTGCTGTGAATAGATAATGCTGAAAGCACTCTTGTAGCACAGAAGGTTTCATGTCTGAAGTATTTAATGTTTACAGCAAATTTGGTGTTTGTTAATTTGCATTTTTATTCTTTCCTTAAAGAACTGTCACCTTATTCTTCTGCTTGTCCTTTGTACAGATGTGTGGCAATTTTGCTGGGGGAGCAGCACTGATGGGGTGGGGGGAAAGAGCAGAGGAGGTGTTAAGGGGTGGGAAGAAGGCTGGGTAGAGTTACAAAATGCTCCATGGCTTAGGCAGCTATCCTGATTAATGCTGCTTCAGAGGATGGGGAAGGAAGGGCTTCCAAGCTGTGTAGAGTAACCCCTTTGCTCTGCATTGAAATAACTTTGACAGACTACCCATCATCAGCTTAGAAATCAAACACATTAGCATATAGGAAAAAGACTTTAGCCTGGAATGAATGGTATCTTCTGGTCCTTTCAGAGAACAGGCAAATTATTTTCATTATTGGAAAGGACAGATCCCTGCTAATAAAACACCCCTCCAGCAGCTGAACTGTATTTCTTGTGGGAATAGAATTGCTTCTGCTGGAGCCCAATCATTGTGTTTGCACAAATACGTGGTTTTGCACTTGGACTGGTACACAAGGGACTGCGTGTGTTAGTGGGCAGCCCTGAGTCTCTATCTACACCCCTGCAAATGTTCTCACAGGAAGAAACGTGTTTATGTTCACCTCTGTGTTTGTTTCCAGCTATCCTTGAGCAAGTGTGTGCTGGGAGTCACTCAGAACCTCAGGAGCGGATGAGGAGGAAATAAAGATGGCTCTTTAGAAAGTTGTGCGGCAGTTTCAGATGAACTATGGAGGTCACATAGATTAACCTACCCCTACCAAAAGTTCCCCAGGCAATCAGTGCTCTGGCTGGCCAGGCAGTTTTACAAGGACTGTAAAGAATGTACAGAGACATATCCCTGTAAAATCAGCTCTTACCTGGAAGCTCAATGAGCCATCAAATTCAGGAGAAGAGCAACTATTTCTTGGGAAAATGTAATGTTAAGTGTCTGAAAATTAAACTCCAAGCCAGTATATTTTTGTGTGCAGCTAGAGTAACCTATGTTCAAGTAACATTAAGGACAAATTGTCAGAGTAAAAATCCCATGTTAAAAGGAAAAAAAACACATCCAGCCCTTAGACTTTGCCCAGCATCAGGAACAGCTTATTATATGTGGTTGAAGCAGAAAGATTTTTGAAGTGTTCTTTCTTCTTTCAGTTGTTCTAATGTTTTGTTATTTCTTTTTCCTTTGGTTATTTTTTCCAGCCTGGAGAGAGCTGGAGATTTGACTGGCTAGTTTGCATATGTGCAATAGATTTTGTCATGCTCTAGCTCAATGATCTTCTGTTTGAGTTGCAAACTATAAAGGGTAACATTTAATCTCTGTGTTCTTTTTTGCCAGGCCTGAATGACATTTGTGTTAGTGATTTTTTTGGGGCATTTTTTTTTCCCCTACCCTTTTACACTTTGATTTTTAAATGGAAACCGAATGTTGTGCCTCTAACTTCCTGACAGGGTTAAAGAATGACACTTCTATTTCAAAAATAATTTGACTATCTGAAAACTGATTTTCAAGAGACAGTATTTTATTGATGATATGTTGTATGACCTTTTGTGTCGTTATTGTTGAGATACGAGGATAGAAGGAGAATTTACTGCATTGATTGAACCTGAGGTATGAAACATTAAATACAAACTAAGGGTGATTTCTTAAGTAAGCAGCACCTTTCCAAATAACATTTTTCTGGATGTTCCTGTTACAATAACTCTTGCACTTCCGTCCTGGAGCACCACAAAGGGGTGTTGTGTTTGGGTGTGTGTAATGGCGGGCTATTTTTCCATGTCAGGAGGGTTAACTGACCAGCATCCCATCGAATTTGCACTACTGTGCACCATAGAAAAGTGTCTTCCATGAGGAGCTGGTGATTTATGGAGATCAGACAAACTGGTTTCTGCAGTGCCCATTTATAGGAGTGAGAGCTGAGAGGAACTCAACTTGTTGAAGGTCAAATGCCAAGCCTGTGTCAGAACTGAGAAATCAATGCACATGTCACTTCACGAGATGGAAGCTTCTGCCCCTTTTGCTTCTGCTGGCTTGGGAACAGTGGAGGCAGGGCCTCCTGAAGTATTCCCTGTAGCAGAAGTATTAGGAAACAACAGTCTTCAATGTGTGATAAATGAGCACAGTGACTTGGGACCCAACCAGAGAAATCCAAAAAAATATCAGAGAACTGGGAGCTATGTTCCCAGGCAGCTGACACTGCATCCTGATATCCAGTCGTGTGGAACGGAGCCAAAATTACGCCTTCATGTTGGAATACTTCTTTATATCTCTAGCCCAAAATGAAGGAAGCAAGGTTCTCAGTGTAAAAGTGCAGAAAATAGTAAGGTTGTTGAATAGTTTCCCTGAAAACTAGCTTCTTTCTCTTTCCTTTGCCCACATTGATCAGTGGTAGAAGCTGGACTTGACTATGAAGGCTTCCTGTCTCCCCTAAACTAAATACTTAACCAGAAGAAGTGAAGAGAAAGAGATAAGCAACCTCCCATCTCCATGTCGTTTTTGTAGTTACAACCTCCACGTTCACTCTGCTTGAAAACGGGGTCTAACATGGAAAACATTTCAGTTCAGCACCTGGAGCCTCTCCTTACCCCTCCAAAACAAGAGCAGCAGCATAATGGACAGAAATTGAAAGCATTGGTTGGCTTTTCCTCACGTCTTGCATGACCTTGGGGAGGTTGTTTTCCCCCAGGCTTTGGTTGCCAGGCTATGGTGGGACCCTGCCCACTGAGTCAACTGAAGTGTTTTAAGACCAGCCAGGAAGTGCCACAGGGAGCACAGGGACATTGAACAGCAGCCACAGGTATCTGTGGTGCTGATTGAGCCTTGTCCCACCGGGAATACGGTGGTGGTGGCTATAGCACGTGGAACAGTAGATTAATAGATTGGGAAACCATCATGGGAGCATCTCTATGATTTCACTTTAGAAAATCTGACAGAGTTCCTGAGCTTTCTCTGGCTGCAGTGTGAAGGAAGAGGAAGGGTGGACAGTGATCATACCAAGTTATGATGGGCCTGACTAAGGAAGACAGAGATGCAGCCACTTTTCTGTCTGGTAAACCTGCACACAGCTGTTAGAATACAAATGGTTGTGAAGCAGTGAAGCAAGTGCTCGATTATGGATTTTATCATCCTCCAAGCTCCTCACAGGGCAATAGGTGACTTTTGGGGGTCATGGGGACTTTCAGATGTGGATATCTAGCATACTAGGCAGCATGGTAGTCAAAGGCAATAGAATATCCTCCAGATCCCCTTTGATGTAGAGGATGTGTGGCAGGTTCCACCTTGGTAGGGAATCTCATTAGCTGTTGCTGAGAGGAAGCAACACAGTCAAGAAGCAACTCAGGCTCCCTCTTTGCCCTCTCATCCTGTTAGCCATTGGGAAGCAATTTTCTTTTGTTGTTTTATGATCCTTAGAGATGAGCCAATGATCACAGCTTTATTTTCTGAGGAAGAAGAAAAAAAGGGTTTGAGAAGTGTGTTCCCCCCGCTTCCTGGTATTTGAAAACTATTTTCCCAGGCCCGTTTTGATAATACTAATATCTATAATATTTATCTGAAATACTGTGAAGCCCCAAACAAGCTGTATTCTGTTTATGAACACTGGAACTGCACAGCTCCCCTTCCCCTTCAAACATTTGCATGTATACAGTTTATCTTTAGCATTAAAAATAACATTTGTAATCTTCTGAGAAAATTTCAGTTATCCTTTTATGTCATTCACTGCAATGCTTCCATTTTAACTGAATCATTTCTAATCAGTTGAGATTGCTTAGCAAATACATGTGGGAGACTTTTTTTTCCCCCCATAGATAAAATAAGAATTTATTTCCATGTCAGGAGGGTTAATTTTGCCACATCATTATTAGTCTTCGTATTTTCCTGATGATTCTATAACATATGACAATAAGTTGGTTATGGAAGGGAGATCTTAAAGGTGTGCAGTTCCCCCGATTTTTTCCCCTGGAGCATTCCTCATTATTGATACATTCATACAGTTAAGATTTACATCATTGATTAGTGTGATTTAGAGTGTTATGGCTTCACATTCTTTCAGCCTTTCTAGCAAAGCAAGCAATTTAAAGTCATCGCATGTGATACAAGATTTCAAAGCAGTAATTCAGCTGTAGCGCTGCGTTTGATCCAGTGTTTACTGCTCTAACAACTGGCAGTTTATAAACTGAGAGATTAAAATGATGAGAGATTTAGAAACTCATATAAACCCTAATGAAGAAGTAGTGTGTGAATGCCTGTGATCGTTTTGTGCAGTTTTTTTCAGCATGCTCAGGTATTTGGGGGTGTTCACTGATGTGTGCCCAGCCCATGAAGCGTAGATCAGTTATCCAGGGAGAGTTCAGAGTTGGAGCGTTTGTTCACGTCTGTCTCCCAGATAATTTTATGCAATCTGAGTATCTGCCTATCTGCAGAACATCTCTGCTCAAAGTGTGAAAGTGAGCTGCAGTTTTTATTTCCTCCAAGCCTGATAGTTATTTAGATTATCACTGGATGTCGTATCATGTGGGGCTTAACAGTGCCACAAAACATCACCGTCAGAAACAAGACACTGCAGTGGATGGACTTTAGGTCAGACTATGTCAAGCTGTCTTTAAATTCCTAACCATGTCCATGCTGTTCAGGAACTGGATTGGATCTTTTTGATTCTGCCACTGGACACAGATTTTTCACAGCCCCAAATTTTCACAGTAGAAGTTTTTAAAGTTTGTCTCAGCTGGAGCTATTCCCTGGTGTATTAGATATTATATTACCGCTGTTCCCAGAGAACTAAAATTTCCCCAGGTCCTTCCATACAGCCTATCCGTAACATACCTGTTGACATGAAAACAGAAGTTTAAAAAAATGTAATTCATAAGAACAGTCTAATTATTTGTGACATTTCATCCATCATGTCCTAAGCTTCTCCAGAGGAAAGTAGTAACATTTCGTCTCCTTGACAGCAAACAACACACTGACGAACTGAAAAATGTTCTGCTGTATTTCAAACTGTAGTAAACTGAGTAAAGAGCAAGTGCAAAATAAATAGCAAGAGTAAAGAGCAGGAACCCACATAAGTAGGGGGCAGAAGCTTGGCGAGCTTTCTAAAATATTTCTCTTGGGTTAAAATACAAAACAATCCTTCAAAAATAACCAGAACATTTCAAGGTAAGCTATAACCGTGCTGTTGAGCCCAATCTGCACTGACTTTTGTGACCACTCCTGGGAGGAGGTGCATTGGGCAGGCGTGGCAGCACAGTGCTGTTCATGGAGACCTGCAGCCCCTGAGGGCAGACAGCTTCACGAAGGTTTTTGGGATATCCCCCAACCCCCCACCTCCAGCATTTCAGGACTGCAAAAGGTGGGCTTCTATTATCTAAAGGAGAGAGAAGCAGAGCAAGTCTAGGAAGCCTGACCTCCTAATTATTTCATTTTGAAGATGATGCCTGAGCTCTCGAAGCATTGCTGTTAGGTCATACCCAAATTGACTTTGCCTCTGAAGGCTCTCTCTGGGACATGCCAAGTTCCCCACACTGGGTTTCTCTCTCTCTCCCCCATTAGGCTTCGATCAAGTTTTGGTGGCCATCTGTTCTGGGACAACCCATCTCTTTCTTCGTGGCTCTTGTAGTCTTGCTTGCACATCTAGAGGTGTCTGCTCCAGAACCTGCAGGTCTCTCCTGCCTCAGCAAAAAGAGAATCTCTGCCAGTAACCCAGATTCCTACACCTTTGGATATTTAACTCGTACTATTTTCCTGGGAACTCAGATCTTGCATCTGTGAAACACGCAGGTTCCACCCACTGATGGAGTGGGAAGGTCATCTGTGCTGCCACATCCAGCTCCTTATTGGTATTCTCTTGGCAGATCTCATGTTCTTTATCATTTAAACAAAGAAATGTGAAACATCCCAAAGTAGGATATCAATCAAATCTTCCATTTGAGAAGTCTAATGATGAATAATAATGAGTTGGAGAATTCTGAAGTAGTTTGGGTGTTCTTTCTGTTTTGATCTTTTATTTTAGAAGAAATCCTTACATGCAGAAGCTCCAGTACAGTACTTCTCCTTTTAACTCTGAAAGGCTGAGATTGTTCTTTAAGGAAAAGACAAGTTTATGCAGCTGTTCCTAGTCTTTCACAGGGTGAAGGCCCTTTCATTTCCATTCTTTTTCTTCTTTTTCCTTTTCTGCTGTGCACACACAGACACGCGAAAACTCAGGAGTACATTGTGAGCTGAGCTGTATTTTCTGTTTATTGCCACCAGGTTAATAACAGTAATGGTGCGAGGAGAAAATGAAGTGTTATGTAAAATCCTGCATTGCAGATTTTGGTGCTGATGCAAAGAGCTCAATAAAGTGTAACACTTTAATCATGGAGATAAAAATCACACAACAGCTTCACAGTCTTCCAAGATGCAGAGCCTTAAGACAAAATAGAAGCAGGAGAGAAAGAGAAACTGACAATATTATTGAGTCCCAGAAAACTTAGGCAAAAAAAAGAGACCACTTTCTTTCCTTTTGATGCTTTGATTCAGTCTTTGTATTCATAAGATAAAAACTAGAAAAATGTGTGCACGATAATTTCCTGGTATTAGAGAGTAAAATGCCACAGCTTTATACACAACCTGGTGTCATTTACTGGAACCTGGAGAGCCCTTGAAAACGAAGCAAAAAACACCCTCACCATGGAGAACAAAACCTATCAACCAGAAAAGAAAAAAAAAGAAAAAAAGAAAGAAAAAGCCAACACCCAGAACATGGTATGATGACATGTATTGGTTTTTCCAGGTAGGTGAGCAGCCCAGCACAGTTTTAGCTATGGTGGTTTGAGTACAGATTCACCCTGTTGGCACAGAAGAGGAATTCGGTTTGTATGGTGCTTTGCTTCTCTTCACTCTTACTGTCCTTTATGTCTCTGCTTCTCAGCTGCAGATTAAGATTGTAATGTCAAATTACTGCACATAAAAGCTGTACGTTGTTGGCTTGTGGGGTTATTTTGGGGAGGGTGGAGGAAAAGGAAAAGTTATGTGAAGAAAATCTCTTCTGTACAGGGAAATTTGCGTATGTAAAGACATGAAGTACTCCGTTAAAAAAGTTGGGACAGTGCTAAGGCTGGACCACTTTCCATGAGGGACCTGACTGCAGTTGTTTGCTGAGTTTATTCTTTGAATAATATTTCTAAAAGTCCTTGTTCCCACAAACTGGTTATTGAAAAAAATACAAGAATATTTTTTGTTGCCACAAACACAAAAAAATTTGGAAATGCCTAGTTTAAATAAAAGTGCTTCAGGTGACTCAGAGAAGTGTCACATAGATCCAGTGGCCACCCAGCCACCCCAGAAGATGGTTCTTCACAGCAGAGAAGCTATTCCAGGGAAGTTATGTATTCAGCATGAGATGTAATTCTGCTTTAGTTGGTGCCTTGGCCCTTTGGGATCTTGGAGCTGCCATACCTTGGAGGAGCAAAGCATCTGGCTGAGCCCTGTCCAGTCCTCAGCAGGACGAGCAGGAGGAAGGGGTCAGTACTGTAGCTTTGTTCTGTCCCAAAGCTCACATGTCTGCAGCCAGTTAGTTCTGCCTGTTTCAATCTATTACACAGCTCTGCCCTTGGGTAAGATTCAAGGGCATGCTGATTCTTGCTGGGGCTTGAAGGTAACCCTGAAGGTTTAATGTTTTCACCAGCTGTGATAACCATGTGCCGAAGTTTGGGACCACTGATTGAAAAACTCCTACAGAGGCAGAGGCAGAGGCAGGAGTCTGTATTAGTGGCCTTTGGTATCTGAAAACTCTGTCATTGCTGCTCACCTATGATATGCCCATCATAAAGAGTGCCTGATTACATGGCTGGCTTAAGCCAGAGAACATGAAAGCTGACATTTCATATTACTTTATATCCTCTTGTCCAGCTGAGATCACTTGTGTGGAATTAACAGATGTCAGATTTGGATGTTGTGGGCATGGATGCCACAAGAAATGTGTGAATAAACCAACCCTTGCGTAGTATTGTTGGAACAGGTCGTGGTAGGAAATGGCAAAGAAAAGGAATGTTTCATTGGATCCTGTAATATTTTCAGGAGAACTCAGGGATGAGTCAAGCTGATATCACTCGGAGGCTAAAATCTTATCCTAAGGGTTACCTGAAGTAAAAGCCTCCTGCTTTTTTTTCTGTGATAAGTCTGTGTCCATGAACAGCATCTGTCTCCCCACAGTGTATTAAAACATTCATTACAGCAGCTGTAGTAATGGCATAGTGATCTCAGCACTAACTTAAAGGTCTACTTCATATTTGGGGTAAAGGATGCTGGACCACAGGGATGGACACAGCTGTAGAGAGGCCAGTTTGGGAAAGGAGGCATTGCTCCTCTATTTCTTGTGCAGACTCCTCAGACTATTTTGAATATTGCCACAGTCAGTGCTCCAGATACAACCAGATACTCCCAGATGCTCCTGACTTTTTGCGGAGAACACCGAGACACTTAATATGTTAATATTCTTAATATGTTCTTAATATGTTGTGATGTCTGTCCTGCTGGCTCAGTTAAAATATTTTTAATCTCGGGATAAGGCTTAAATTCAGAATCAATTGCTTTAACATGTGCCATTCTCTTGTATTTTTATGTATTTAATGCTTTTAAGTTGGGACCTGCTGGAAAATCTGGCAGCATTTGTTGCTGAAACAATGGATTCTTGAGCAGTTTGTAAGAGTAACAGAAAGTGAAACTCTCCAAAGACAGAGGGGCCAATGAGATGATGGGTGAACATCAGAATACATGTCCCAGCAGGAATGTGATTGGGATAGCTTCTGGTCCTGGGAGTTGAGAAACACTGTTTGCAACTTTAAAAAGAATGAGTCAGTAATTTCCTAGTGCTGGGTATGGAGAGATAGCGCTTTTGCCTCCCAGCCATTCAGATTTTGTGTCTGTGCCTTTTCCAAACTGTTATTTATTTCCTCTGCTTTTAAAATTGGGTTTGGTTTTTCTGTGGGGTTTCTTTGGGGGAGGGAGGTTTTGGTGGAGGGGGAGCTTATTGGGGTTTTTTTTTTTTGGTGTGCAGGTGGGGTTTTGTGTATGCATTTCACTCGATATAAGACACAAGAAACTGTTAAAAGCAGTCAAAATCAGACCCTACAAAGGGCTGGTTGGATCTGTGGTTAACCCTTGTTTTAAAAAACATGAGGTTAGCTTTTTGCCTGTGTGTCCTTTTAACACCATGGATCAGCTCTATGTTAGAAAAAGCCAGAGAGGAGAAATCCAGCCCAGAACTGAATGAGCTGCTACTACACCTTTCCATGGACTAAGATGGCATTATCTGAGCATGTTGCTTGCCCTTGTACTTGTTTGATAGACTCCCTGCTTAAAATTACTACTTATTTTCCTGGGCAGGAAGTAAACAAGAAAAAAGAAAAGAAAAAAAAAATGAAAGGAAGGTAATTGGTAGCAAGCTTTAAGGGTCATCACAGTATTTGCCTCCACTTTGATATTTTACAATGGCTTTAAAGCTGTGCAATTATGGACTTGTTTTAAGTCTTCTAATTTTCTCTTACAAGCAGACCACCTCATATTTTAAACATCTGCGGTAGTTCCGGCAGTGAAACCGGGGCTATTGTAGCACTGAAATCTCTAAAATTGCAGTGATTTTCGGTTGGACAGTGATCCACTGTACATCTGGAAATGTAGGTGGACACTCAGGGAGCTGTACTTGGCATAATTTCCTCCTTGGGAACAGGACACAATGGGATCACAGCTTCTCCTGGTCCCAGCTGTTGAGCAAATCCATGTCAGGCCTAGTAGCCAGTGCTCTTTTCCCCTCGATCAGCTGGTCTTTGGTCTTTGCTGAGTTGAACATTGTTCACTAAATGAATAGCTCTCAGAATGCAAAGTTCACCTGTTATCCTTCCATTTAGGAAAATTGAGAGTTTTTAATCTTTTGTGCTCTGCATTCAAGAGATGAGAGAGAGAGAAAAAAAATAGCTAAATGCCTCCATTTAAATGTAAATTTTGACTTTTTAAGTCTGACAAAGTAGGGTGTTTGTTTTTATAAACAATATATATATATTTAAAAATAAAAGCCATGGAATTGAAAGAACAAAACCCCGCTCTTGTTGATATTTTCCCCACATAGCAATTTTTGCTCTCATCATGTCACATATTTTTTTTTTGTTGTTTCTTTTTGCTTTAAAACTAATTTTGCTATGAGAACTAGAACAGAAGATCATTAGGAGGAAATACTCTGGCACTGGCTTGTGCAGAGAAAACATGCCATCTGCCTAATGTGCTTCATCTTGTGTCAGTCTAAGATGCGTTGTTTGGGCTTAACATGCCAGTCACCAGCCTAGAAAGAGTGCAGGCAGCAGCTCTGCCACATATCCCAGCCAGGGCTCCAAATCCTTCCTGCTTTTCAGGGACTACACTCCCTAAGATATAGGCCACAACATTCTGAGCAGAAGGTGAATCACCTACCTCGAGGGTCCAAGGGGCATTTGTGCAAGGTGCAGGAGTAGTTTGGGATATATTTTTCAGCCCTCATCATGTCACAGTCTAAGAGGCAAAAGCAAAGACCCAGCCTCAAAGTGGGTTTTTTGGGGGGGTCTGGCTGGTGCACCATCACTGGCCAGGTTCAGGTATGGGACCACCTTCCTTAGCAGATGTTTGCTCTTCCAGTCACACCAGCATTTTCTGATAGATGGATGGTGCATGTCCCAGCTGGGTGGATGTAGCTGCTTGTATTTTGTTACACAGTGTGTAATAAAGACTTTAGTTTATTTTTTTTATTAAGAAAAGACGTTGGCAGACAGCTTTAAATGTCTGCCTAAGGACAAAAAGAACTGAGTTTTGTCGATAGCTGGGGCTTTTTTCCTTAATAAATAAATAAATGGAAAGATTTTTATGTTGATAATAAAAATAACTAATGCAGATCTTCTTCTACTAGTGCCTGGAGACATGGACAGATGTGGGATTTTGAAGGGATAAAGAATTGAAATCTGTTGGCAGGTAGTTGCTATAAAAATGCCTATCCTTCCTGCTTCTTATTACAGACCAATATTCAGCAAATGAAAAGTCTCTGAGAAAGTTAATGATGACAGGATCAGGTTCCAATCATCAGAGATAGCAGCAACCTCCTTCCTTCAGAGAAATCCAAAGTTAAAGTAGAGCTCCGGACTTTCTCCAACTCACAGTGTGGTGTGTGGGAGTCTGGAGGGGAGGAAACTGTCAGGGAAACTATGGAAAAACACAGCAAGTTCACCAAAAGTTTGCTTTGCCCATGAGTTGTCTGCCAAAGTTTTGTGCAAGACTTTGACTGTGCTGCTGTTGTGTGGAGCTGGTTTCTGCTTGCTGTGTGGTCTGTGGTTGGAATAAGAGGATAAGCCTTGTTTTCTCACTTTTATCCTCCCCATTCTTTCCCCATCCCACTGCTGTCAGGATTATCATAGTAACGTGTTAGAGAACTGGCCACTCACTCCAGGGTTTGGCCACTCAACCCAAAAACCATCAGTGATGACGCAACGTTTAGGAGACCAAAGATGAAATGTTGATCTGATGTATTTACAGTTCACAGCAAATTCCTTTGTAGTCCATTGCAGACAGCTGTAGCAGATACAGAGGAGAAGGATGAAAACAAGTTTAAAATATTTGTACTTAAACATGCATTTCTACACACAGACATCCTTATAAATGTGTATATAGACACATGGAAGAAAAAGCATGCAGAAACTGCCCAAATCTCTAAGTCAGCCATTGGTCATGTGGGTCAGCTGCTGCTGTTAAGGTGGGAAATATCCTTCTGAGTCTACCATACTTTTGTTTAGTAATGCCCTGGTGGGTCCTCTTGAGATTGTCACTTATTTCTTACAGCGCTGTGCTGAATCTTGAGTTCCTGATCTTCCGCGAGAACTGAATATTCTTTCTGTTGGAAATAGTAAAAAAAAGTGGTCCCCAGGATGTGCTTGCAAGGGAGACATTGTCTTTGAGGTGTTGTGACTCTAAATGCAGGCACAGTTTCCTGTCCTGCTGTTTGGTCTGACAGGAAGAGCACAAGGTGGCATCACCTGCACCAATACCCCAGAATGGTTTGGGTTGAAATGGACCTTAAAGATCATCTCATTCCCATACTCTGCCATGGGCAGGGACACCTTCCACTGGGGCTGCTCAGGGCCCCATTCAACCTGGCCTTGAACACTCCCAGGGAGGGACAGCCACAACTTCTCAGGGCAACCTGTGCCAGGGCCTCATCACCGCCACAGTAAAGAATTTTTTCCTAATGTCTAATCAGAACCTGCCCTCTTTAAGTTTGAGCCATTCCCCATTGTCCTTGCACTACATATCCTTGTGAAAAGTCCCTCTCCAGCTTTCGTGTCACCCTAGTGAGGTACTGGAAGGCTATAAGGCCTTCCTAGAGCCTTCCCTTCTCCAGGCTGAGAAACCCCAGCTCTCTCAGCCTCTCTTCACAGGAGAGGTGCTACATCCCTCTGAGCATCTTCATCATCTCCTCTGGATTTGCTGCAGCAGTTCTGTGTCACTTTTATGTTGGGGGGCCCAGAACTGGACAGAGCACTCCACGTGGAGTCTCAAGAGCAGGGTAGAGGGGAAGAATCACCTCTCTTGACTGCTGGCCACGCTGCTTTTGGTGCAGCCCAGGATACCTACTGGCCGAGTATGAGTAGGGGAATATTGGAGAAAAAAGTTTCAGATACAACTGATGCTGATAAAATGCCCTGCAAAAGGCATGATATGTTGTGCTTTCAGCTGTAACGGCAGACCCTTCCAAAATGCCCATTACATTGCAGCTTTTATAGCACTGTGCAGGCAATAAATACTGCTAGATGTAAAGCTCAGAGAAAACAGCCCACAGTTTGGTACAAAATGTTGTGCTGAGCTGTCTCTGAGTAGGACAAACCCAAGAAAACCTGTTCTTCCCAATTGTGGATGAATCATGGGTCAGCAAGACAATACCAGGGTCAGTTCTGTTTTGTATTTGCATGCTGTCCCTCCCCTCAGCATTTATGTCTGCTGTATAGTCCCTAATCTGTTTTGGTGTCCTTGTGTTCCTGTTTATCAGCTTTCACTTTTATCTCTGGCTTGGGTGTGCTTGCTGCTTGCTCTGGGTACGAGGAAGGAAAAGAACGGCTCAACTTGCAAAGGAACAGAATAAAACTAATGACCATGGACAGCTTCTGCCTGCAGCCAGGCTGTGCCAGGAGGCTGAACAGGAAGAGTTGGTTTGGTTTTGAGCTGTCAGTCCCTGGTAGAGCATGTGCACAATGTCCATCCACAGCCTTCCTGTCTTCTCAGGCAAGCGGGTGGCCACCTAACCTTTGAATGACACATTTATTGTTGTTTCCTTCCACCTGACTGAGCAGGTTTGCAGTTTCCATCCTGGTGTGGTTTTTTGTTTCTTACTCTGTGCAGATCTAGGTAAAATGAAAGCAACCCTTACAGGTCCTCTAATAGGTCCAACTAATCAAACTTTCTGGTTATGCTCTGAGTAGGTGGGAAAAGACACCCAGGGGCTTGTTTAAAATATTTTGCATCTGTAAAACGAGCCTTTACCTTTGATGTCCTGCTTGTGGTCCTCATTGTTTTAGGTCTTGTTGAGCTGAAAGCTTTACATAGAGCAGGCCCTACCTTAGAGTAATTTGTCTCATCTCTTTTTAGAGAAGACAGTTTAAGCTGTAGAAATACACATACTTTTCGCCACCAATCAACACCTTATGTTTTTAGGAACTACAGAAGTCTCATTCTGCTGCATAAATTAAGGTGTAATTGGAAAATAAGACTGGTGATGCTGTATCAAACCCAAGGTCTGCGGCTCAGAATCTTATTGCAGATGCTAAGGGATAGACTAAGAAGAGAGCAGGGCTTCTGATAATGTGTAATTTGGGGATTTTCTGTTCGAGAAGTTGCGTTCACTGCTTTGAGTGTAGTAACATAATTTTTCTTTGAATTTATCTAATTGTTCTTTGTGTTCACCTGTGTTTTGGCCAAAATCTGGTGGCAGAGAGTTCTGCAGTATAAGCTAATTTAAAAACCACTTCATTTTGTTTGCCTTTGGTCTTCTGCCTGATGACTTTATATTCTGCTAGCTGCTACTTATTTAGTAAGGAATAGCGAATAATGATATATATTATTTGAGAGAGTACAGAAACTGGTAGTTAAGGAATTTGATTTGACTACACACGGTTTGTTCAACTGCAAGAGTTCCTAGGAAATTAGGGGACAGGGAGCCATAACTCCTAGCCATTGCTTTTAGTCTACCACTCTTTGCCTTTGTAATTAGAGGAGAGGCAGGCAATGTCTTTGGGCCTTATTTATGTACTTGTAAAGCCTGTGTTCCTTGGTCCGAGGGCTCTGCAGAGGTATAATTAAAAGTTAGTGGTAAAGCACAAAGCTATTAATACTGCTATGAAGTGAATAGTTGAACAGGAATTCTTGACCTTAATATAGTTGCAGGCATATAAGCAGCAATTAATGATGCCTGAAGACATTAAATGACTTGTGTTTTGTCACAGAGCAAGAAAGTGGCTGTCCAAGGAACAGCACCAAGGCATGCTAAAACCTTCAGTACAGCTACTGGGAGCACTGAGAGAGCCTTCAGAACCAGACCAGAGCTAAATATAATTATCCACTGAAAACATGGTCATTTAGATATTTCTGTTTCATAACCTAATTTTCTTGCTTTAATTTTAAGAGAATAAGTAACAGTTACTGCCTCAACTTCTCTCTGCCTTTCCTTTACTCTCCTTTTCCCTCTTGCCTTCTTTTATTCGTTCATTCTCTTTTATAATAGGATTTCTTCCCTCTTCTAAAAAGCTGTCGATTCTTTTGCCACAAATCTCCTCTGTCTTTTCTGAAGAGCTCTCTTTCTGTAGAGCCGGTGCTGTTCAGTAGCAGAGAAGTGAGCAAGGTAGGATTTCTAAAGCTTGTTCTGTGGGTCGTCTGGTGGGGACACATAAGAGGTGGTTGAGATGGGCAGAGCCGAGTGAGATCAGCAAAGCTTGGGGTGAGGTAACGCCCCAAGACCCTGCTCAGTCCCACTGTTTTCCTCTAACAATTCAGGCAAGGAAAGATTTCAGAACTCGTGAAGGTCAAAAAACAACGGTGCTGAGGGTACATGCGTGTTTGCTTCTATATGAGGGACAGAGAAAGGAGGAGACAGAACAGGGACTGTCCTTCTTCAGACTCACACGTCTAGTTTTGTCTTGAGGTCAGACCTTAAATCCATAAGAGTGTATTTTCTGGTTCATAATCATTTAGAGTAAAAATTATACAAGAATTGTCCATGCAGCTGAGCCAAAAGTCTCGTCTAAACTTGATCTGGGTCTTAACATTGTCTCTTTGGCACCTCTCTAATTTAATATGCATTTGAACAGAAGTGGCTTCTTGATAGAGCCTTTCACCTCCAGGTCACCCTTTCAAATCCAATTCAGGCCTGTCGTGACCAAATGTTGCTGCCATCTGATGGCTCTTCTGTGTCCTGTGTGAATTGCTGGCTTCAGTCCAGGGGCTTGTGGACAGGTGCCTGAATTGCAGAAACTGCCAGAGCTGACACTAACTGGATGTCTCTGCAGAGGGGTCAAAGAGTGAATCAGCCCAGCAGATGAATTAACACTTAACTGGTACGCACTGTGATGCTTTGTATCTTCAAAGTGCTTTAGAAACGTCAGCCAATCCTCAGGAGGTGTTGTTATCTGCACTGGCAGGTGAGAGGAGCAAGCAGATAACGAGCCAGGATCAGAATATGCATGTTGCTGACCTCCCACTCTGAGGCCAGGACTGAGCTTAGCTCCTTTCGGGGCGACTGATGGGCACACCAGAGAAGGGTTCAAGCTCCTGTTCTTCTGTGGATAAAAACATCCCTTACTTTTTAAGGCAGGCAGGAAGGAAAGCAGAACTGATGGACATTCCGTCCTTTTCCTGAACCACAGGCCAACAGAGGTCTCTTCTCCGTCCACTTTGAGGCACTAGGGAGTCATGTCAGGTTATTCCTACCATCAAGAGGTATCATTATTTAGACTGAGAACTTGCCATGAGAGAGGGTTGGTAAATACTTACTTTTGAATAGCAATTGGGTTGGAGTGGTTCATTCTGAGAGACAACAGCTCATGAAATATCATTGAAACGTTCTGAGAAAAATGCTTGAGGTGTTATGAAGAATTGCTGGAAGGTCATGCAGAGTTAGTGGCACACCAGTGTTTGCAAGCTGCTTCTGCAGGGACACTTAAAAGACGTCAGACTGTAAAGGTGTCTACAGAAAAAGCAAAATTGGCTTTTGTGCTTCATATCAGTGAGAACAAAAGCAGTTCTAAACTGGCATGTTCCTTTCTCTGGAAGCAAGATGAGGAAACCTTTTTTTCCTAAGGTTTTTAAAAATAGTAACCCCTTTTCCTACTATTAATTTCTTATAATTGTGTAAATAATTGCTGTTGTTGCCATGGTGTTTACAAAGGTGAATGAGCAGGTGGTCCGTGAGATGATGAATGGAAGGAGAAAGATGTTGTCCTTATGGTTACAAAAGGGGAGCGGTATAAATCTGAAATAGTGCCTGAAATAAGGTATGGCTTGCATTGTCTGAAAAAAAACTGAGGATGATTCTGTAGGACTAACTTGTCAGAGGTTATAAAGGATAGCAGAGGAAAATGTGGAAGTGTTTAATGCTTTTTTGGGGTGCAGGGGAAATATGGGGAGAAGGTAGAGGTAAGAAAAGTAATTGGGGTAAAATTCATCTTACCAGGGATCCAAATCCAGGCATTTCAAAGGAAGTTTGAAAATATGTACCATATTCAGACAGTTTGAATTCCACCTCATGTTCCCTTGGACAGTCAGAAGGAGACAAGTGCTTCACATCCCTAAAGAGCGATTCAAAGCACTGGGCAGAATTCCCTGGGCTGAAAAGGGAAGGAGTGGTGCTTTGTAGTGAATGCAGACTGTTGGCCACGTGATGCTGAATGGCCAGTTTTCCTTTTATTTTCCTTAGGAGCACATTGTGCTCCTGTTTTTTCTGGTGTCACCACTATAAGCGTGGCCAAAATAACTAATCCCGAGGTCACGATGTGTGTATGTCAAAAGGGATGTCTTGGAGACCTGGGCAAAATTTTCTTTTGAGAGATTCTTTGGAGGAGTTTTTCTTCTGAGAGATACCTGAGAAAGCATCAAAGAGCCGTTCTTCTGGGAATTTCTGAATGTCTTCTGAATGAGAAGGGGAAAACTCCTTCTGCTGAGCCAGCTGTTGAACGTCCATTTGCTCCAAACAGCGGTTCGGCAGCAAGAGCACAAAGTCTGCCTGGAGGCTGTTCCCTTCCTTGCAACAAATGACAAGCTGTGGTTTTAGCAGCTGGTATGAAACACTGCAAGGAGTTTATCCCATCCCTGGTATGAAATATTGGAGTGGAGAAGGCTTTTGGATACCTCTCTCTCTAAACCAATTGCTATGCCCAAGAATTAATAAAATCCATATTGAAGTGACAGCCGGTGAACAGAGCTGGCTTCTTCCTGCATCACTTGTCTCTCTAGTGGCTCATGTTCTGGGCTCAGTGCACATTTATCCTTTTATTACAGCATTTATTGACTTTTATTTATTTATTTATTAAACCTCTGTTTTCTTAATAATCGTAATTGCACTGTTCAAAATCTAAGTTTGGTCATATCAGCACTAGCTATTAACATAGTTCTTTCCTTTTTCTCTTTAATTACTGACCTTCCAAAGGCATTCAGTGAAGGAAATAAAAATGCAGACAAGTGAGAATATATTTTCTCAAAACTTTATGTGGCATCATGAACCACCTTCTGTACTACTTTAACTATTTCCTCTCTTGACAATGCGAGTTCCTTTTTCTTAATTCATTATTTCTTTCATTTTCCCCACCCCCTAATTTATATGTACATTTCTCAAGCTGACAGAAACTTCAGGCTGACTCAGTAGAGCAGTGGAAAGTGAGTGTCACAAAGATAGGGATTCAAAAGAACTTTAGAGCAGAAATTCGTTTGCTTGTTTATTTATGCTAGGTTTATATGGTAAGTGGCAAGAAGAGATAAAACCCACTCTTTTCAAGAGAGAGAATGTTGTTTTCCAAAGAAGTGGGGTTCAATCATTGTCTCCGTCAGTCTAGTAAGTGATTTCTGTTTTGAGACTCAGAGAAAAGAAAGACCAAGTCTGCCTTTGTTTTCTGGAACTCCATAACCTGGGTCATCCAGGTAATTACAGCTTTACTTAAGAAACAGCGTGAGAAAGGAAAACTCTGCCACTGCTTGTAAGCACAAAGAAAAGACACTTGAGAGAATTAAATTGCATGATGACTTTTATAAGGCATCTGAATCATTTTGCATTCCACTTCTAAAGCAGAAAATGATGAATTTAATATCATATTGTAGGATGTAACTGGTAAGTCTCTCAGAAGGCAGCTGTGGCACCCAGAGATATTTGAGCCTAATTATTCATTATTTTCTGCATAAAGGTGAAGCAAATGTGACTATGAGGCTTTGAACCACCTCTGAATTTATTCCCACTCTCACTTGCAGATGCTGCAGCAACAGAAGCCCTAATGGGGGTGGGTTGTGCTGTGTAGATACTGGCAGATACCCCTGGGGTGTAATAGCAGATAGCAGTGGGTTAAGCGTGTTTGCATGTGCTCATGTAAATGCAAACATATATTTATTTACTTCATTCGCCTCCTAAAGTTCTCCTATCTCCAAGAGCAACAATTTCAGAAGGTCACTTCTCTGCTGACTTTGCTGAAATTGCCATCAGTAGGTGACATATGTTTTATAAAATGTTAATTCTATGATCCTACCTGAATTGCCAGAGATCAGTAATTATGTCAAAATCTTCCAGAGAACCTGAAATATTCAACGGAAATATAAAACTTTATTCCCTTGCTTAAATTTGTTGTGTGGCAGTGGGGGGAACAGTTCCTACATGTAAAGCACCTATGAATATGTATGACTCTAAAGAGGGAGAAGAAATACCATTATTGTTCAGGAGCATAGCATAATTCTTGTGAAGCTTGTGTGCAAACAAGTTGTCTGCTACTTGAAGCACGAGGTGGCAAACTTTTAATGTCCCTGTGACTGGGATGTTATTGTCCATTTTAAGGCCAAAAGAGCTTTGTGTCTGGGAATAAAGGGACTTTTTCCATTAGGAACTCATGTGTTATATCAACAGTGCACTGAATTATTTTGTTCTGTAATGGAGAATGCTCAACATGTTTCCCTTTGATAAAGTAATGAATGTGAGGAGGAGAAATGTGAAACACTGAAACACTGTTCTGCTCACACACAGCAGTGTCTGGAGGTAGTACACCTAACTGGCAATTACTCTAGCAATGTTTAAAAACATGCTGAATAGGATGGACAGTTGCAAGTTTGGACTAAATTTAGTGCATAGGAATATGTGAAATAGAGATTTTTATACGTTCAGTGGGAGGCTAAGGAACAAAGACCAGAAAAAAACCCAGTTGGATAGTTATTGTGGGCTAACTTAAGAATTGCTTTTTAAATGCCTTGAAATGAATGACTGGAAAAATGTTTTTGAACACTTGTTTGGGTGGTGAGCTACCTATTTAATGTCACAGGTTCCATATAAGGGATCTGGAAGCTTAATCTTTAGGTGAAGGTGACATCTGTGAAGGACACTGTTCCTTCACAAATAACCATTGCAACCAGATTATTTGAAAGTGGTTTTGATGAACAGAAAAGATCTTCAAAGAAACTTCAGCACACCAGAAGAGTTTCTAATAGTCTCTGTGACACTTCTACCAACAATTTTTTTGGAGTGAGGGTCCTAGGAGAGTTTAGAAAATACTCCAGTGACCCTGTGTTAGACTGGATAACTTGATAATTGAACGCTAAGCTGAGGCTCAGGTCACCCATGTTCTGCAATTGAATTTCTTGCTGGATAGCCTATGGAAAATTATCTTTGTAATGTGTGTCTCTGCATCTCTGTTTGTGGCCACCTTCTTTTGCAAACAACTTGAAAACTATGAATGAATAAGTACACTATGACAGACCACAAATCCTGCAGTTTACACCAGCAATTTTATTCATGTTAAGTCACAAGTTATTCTAGTCTATTGTTATATATCTGCCTGTGCTTCTCAATTACTTTATGCTAGTAACTATGTTCCTATAAAGAGTTCTGTCTGGTTCTTCTAAAATAAGTATGACTTAGGTCACTGACTTCTGTGTGAAGGACATTCATGCTTTACAAATACCCAGTTTAACTAGATTATCTGCTCACTTCATCAAGTCACTGTTTTGAGACTCTACAACATGTTCTGTTTTATGGTGATATGCCAGTGTGCATCTGATCTCATCAAATTCTGTTTGTGATGGGGAAATTACCTCATGAAAATAGTATTATTTAATCTTGGTTTTAATTTCTGTGTGCTTGGAGAGGAAGAAAATCCTGTGTGGTGTTTCATCCTGTCAATGCTAATCTTTCTCCTCAGTGCTGTATCTCCAAATAGCAGATGTGTGCTTTATTGCAGGGCTGGTCCTCCATAGCACAGCAGAATGTTTTGGCAGGAGAAAACAATTTACTGTATTAGAGTCAAACACAGTCAAATGTTCCCTTCCCTATGAAGCATGGTCAGATATTGATATTGCATTAGCTAACATTTTAACATAGCAGAGGCTTAATAAGATACATTATTACTCTCTCTAGGCTGTTTAATTAAACTAAACAGTTGCTGTGTATTATACATTGGTTTTCTGGCAGGGGAAGGTAAATCTGTATTATATAAGTGCCACATGCTCTCCCCCCATCAGAGATTCTTTAGAAGAGCTGACATTGCTGCCACATGAACTGCGTAATCCAAGCTGCCTTCCTGTTCCACTGGACTGTCCCACAGCTCAGTATTCTCCAGCAGCCCGAGCAAGCTCTGTGTGCAGGAGAGACTGGTGGCTGCAGACCCTCATGTTGTGTTTCAGTGCAGGGATAAGCATCATAAGCATTGCTGCCAACAGAGCTCTTCTCCATCCCTCTGCTGAGGCAGGGACCTCTTAGCTCTGGGCACCAGGATGGCTCCAGTGGCCCCAATCTGGCCAGGGGACAGGGACGGGCTTGTCATGGCATTTGTTCAGGTACAGAAGTTGTAAGAATTTGGGGAAACTGAGTAATCCAGTGGCATCTGCTCTGGTATCACTCTTTAGTGCTGGACAGTGCCATCCACTGCTGCTGATGGTGCTGTATGCAGTGATCCAGGTGAACATTCCCTCTTTCCCACTTATGCCATGGGAAGAGTATGGGAGAGCAGACAGTTCTGTGCTACGGGGTCCTACTGTCTTCTTTTAAAGCAAGAGTTGGTGCAGAATCCTTTAGGGAGCTGCAAGCAGAGAGGCATTCCAGGCACTTGCTTTGGAGAGTTGTTCTGTTGAGTTACTGCTAGAAAGCAGAGGAAGACAAAACATTTGCAGTATTCCTCCTTATACGCAGAAATAAACTGCACAGGAAATACTGGAGTCTTTTTTACACAATACTGGAGTCTTTTTTACACAATTTTGAGCCTGTTTCACCTGGCAGAAGGGAACATCTGCATAATTCAATGCAGAACTGTGCAGAGATGGCAAAGCTATGCCCAAATAATCGTGCTCTAGAACTGGAGGGTGAATATTTTTATCACTGGCAGTAAGCCCTGTATCACAGTGAAGGATAATGTTGTGGCTCTGTTTTCCACAGTGTCCTGTGCAAAATGTTCCAATATTCTCAAAAAAAGGTAAAGAAACATCTGTCACGGTCCTTTGCTGTATTTCACATGCCCCCACAGGGAGGTAGGAATGGTTGGCTGCATCACAGTGAGATCTTTAGCGTGGCTCCCTGATGATGGCACCATGGATGGGTTCAAGAATGGCAGGACTGGATTTATGGCAGGCTTCACCTGCATAACTCAGTTATGATTTATCTCATGCTGAATGTTTTGTTGTTGTTGTTTTCCCTCAACAGAAGATTAACCTGGAGTTCTATATTGACATCCATGCCCACTCCACCATGATGAATGGCTTCATGTATGGGAACATCTTTGAAGATGAGGAAAGATTTCAGCGACAGGCTGTTTTTCCCAAGCTGCTCTGTCAGAATGCTGAAGACTTCTCTTATGTAAGTCATGTTTTTCTTAATTAATTTTTTTCCTAGGTTTCATTTGTTTTTCTTTATGATAAATCTCTGGCTTTATTTGATTGAGTGAGTTTTATTTCAGTATGAATTAAAGGCTACTTGAAAATTTTATTATTAGTTACCATCTTCCCTCTTCTACTTACATAATCCAGCAGTGGTAAGTTGTGATCTTATTCACGTCATTAGATACACAAACAAAAACAGGTTCTTTGTCTTCTGTATACTAACCTTTGGTTCTGAATTACTGAAACACCCTGTTTTTCTCAGATCTTTTGTCTTTTGAACAACTGGATCAACTTTATCATTACATTGTTTACATTAATTTGTCAAAGTTTTTACTTAAAAAGAAAAAGCTTAGATAGCCTCTGTTGAAAGTTGTGGCAAAGGGAATGTATGCTATTAAATTCTTCGATATTACCGTAGAAAACTGTTCTTCAAGAATATTTACAGTTTCCCAATACTTGTAACTTGGAGCTTGGGAAAGAGGAAGTTGGGTTCAAGGAACAGCCTATTCTTACCTAAGGAGACCTCAGTGATTGAGTTTCTGGTCTGCACCTGGTTGTTTCAAAAACATGTTACAGATAAGGGGCGTTCACAGATCATAGCAATGAAAACCTGCAACTGACAGGAGTCGAGAGACTCTGTGCTCAAGTGTGGGATTTCTCTCTGCTACTGTGGGAGATTAAGTGTTCCTCTTAGCACAAGCCTTGGCTGAGAAAGGGAAAATATTTGAGAAGACGATGTAGGAAATAGAAGCCAATAGCTAAATAAACAGCACATCTCCCTTTTGACTCTCAAGCCCAGAGTTCCACCTAGGTGCTACTGGCACTGGGTACAGTGAAGGATGTCAGCTTCCCCCTGGCATCCTACTGGTCTTTTGAGGCTGGAAGCTTTTCCCCTGCTATCCGTCCAGGCCATTCTTCCTAGGGCAGCTGAGCAGATAGTAGTGTTGGGAAAGGAGACAGCCACGAAGTGTCTGACAGGTGTGAAGTGACTATGTGTCCCCAAGTAGGAAGGTCTGATTTCTTGTTTCCAGATCCAGCCATGTGTGTTATGTGACTGGTTGGAAATATCAGGTGAAGAGAGGAAGGGAATCCAAAATGGGGGGAAAAAATGCGCTGAAGACTTAAAGTAGTGTATGTAAATATGCCCCATTGCCTTCTCAAAGGGAAGGGGGGAAGTGCATCGTTA
The DNA here is from genome assembly GCA_013399875.1 of Gymnorhina tibicen. Taxonomy (NCBI): domain Eukaryota; kingdom Metazoa; phylum Chordata; class Aves; order Passeriformes; family Artamidae; genus Gymnorhina; species Gymnorhina tibicen. Next base: position 2,714,958 of record VXAZ01007995.1, read on the forward strand.
ACATTGCCAGGCTGGTGTTTGAAAGTGTGGGAATGGACCACTGTTGTTACTAATTAATTTTCCAAAGCTTCAGGAGGTCTCATTTACATTGTATGCTGCTGTGGCCATTTGTTGGGATTATAATACTTCAACAGCAGCACTTCAAGTGAAAACTGGCGGCTGCATGAAGTGTTGTCCATAATTGACTAGCTCCATGTCTTCACACAGCACAGAGACAATGTTCCATTATGTTATCCATTGACAGTATCATTGAAAAGATTACTCTCCTTAAAGCATCTGTCAACCTTGATTGATTTACAAGGGACAAAGCACTGAAAAGGTTTGAAGTGCGGGTACAATTTTTGCCACCGTTTAGCATACATAATGGTTCTCCTTTGATGTCAAAAGCTCATCTTCTATTAATAATGCAGAGGGCTTTTGAATGCAGGCTACTTGTATGGAGTTCCACACTAATAACCTACTTGCTGTGAAATGGGATTCACTTTGGAGAAGCAGTCATTTGGGTTTTACATGTTCGGAATGAATCCCAACTCAAAGGGATTTCTTTCAGTGCTCTGCATGATTGCAGCTGAGCCCGGCACGGGTTAGGGAAGGCAGGCAAATCCTAGCCTGCTCCTCCAGCCGAGAATCTGGCAGGAATCACGCAGCCAGATGCAAAGGAGCATGAACAACAAGCCCAAGATGATGCGATCAAATGCCTTGTGCCGTTTTGTCTGGCAACCTCCTATTAATATACTTTAGAGTGCATTTCATGCCTGGGCTGCTTTCTTCACCTGTCATTTCCAATAGGCCTTTTTATTTAAATGACAGCATCCAAGGGAGACTGGTGATTAGAGTAGGGGATGGATAGGGGATTTGTACCCACACGCCTGTTGTAGGACCAGAGGAGAGTCACCCAGTGTCTCCGTGCCCTGTCTGTTGGGCAAAACACTTGACCCCACAGCTCTCTGGAAGGCTGGCTGTGGTTTGCAGGCATAAGTTGTGAAAGGGACCAGAAATTCCTCATTTGTACATGACTTCAGAAACAGAGGCCTGCCTTTGGTTTAGCTGTCAGCATGTGAAGAGGAAAGTGAAAGAAGGGCTAGGATGTTTTGCTCCCAGATAAATACCTGAGACATTCTTGGGCAGCTGCCTGGGCAAAAGGGACAAAATCTGTAAGGAAAACATTTTGTATTTTCAACGTTTAAGAAGGATATTTTTAAACACTGGGGAGTAAATATAATCCATATGAAAGCTTTAACAGTGAAAGCTGACAAGCTCTTCTGAAAGGCTGACTCATTGGGTTTTAGGAGCAGCTGTTGACACCGTGTCTGAGTGCATTTCACATCGGCCATGGCTTGGAGTAGTTGCAGTGTTTGTAGAGATGTTCTTCATTTGACCTTTCTTGTTTGGGAGAGTGGATTAGTCATAAGGACCAGACACAAGCATTTGAGCATTTCAAGAACCTGCTAGTCTTAGGGGTGGCTAATTTTGACCTTTGTGACAGTATGAGAGGAGACCATCTGTTCTCTCTGGTTCGTTTAAAAGAAACAACTGCAGCCATTCTTGGGTGGCTTTATCACTTTGCAAAGATTGCATTTCTTTGCAGTTAAAGGATAAAGACCAGCCAGAGGCACTTGGCCTGATCTGATCAGTTTGGATTTTTTTTTTCCTTTGGACTCTGAACTGGTGGCACTTGGGATACATTTGAGTTCTCACTCCATTTTCTTGTATTCGACCTCCCAGCAGAGAACCTTCCTTAGGAACACTGTTTGATCTTTGTGTGCCAGGGTTAGCCAAAGCCCCTGACAAAAATTTGGGGTCCCATTATGCTGGGTACCGGGTAACTGCTGAGAAAGTCCACAACCCCAAAAGCTTCCAGTCAGACTGAAAAAGAGATAGAAAGTGAGTGAGAAATTATTTGCTTGAAGAAATTGGAGAATAAAACTTGGATGTCCCAAGTGCCAGTCTTGCTTCTTTGTCAGCAGTTCCCCGTTTTATATCATGCTCACACCCTAGAGTGAAGTCTCTAGACAACAACCCACCCAGTTTCCTTTAGGGAAGCATGTTGCTGACCCCAGTGCCATAATGCTGTGACCTAAAACGTATTTTAGAGACTATCATTGTCTCAGCAATACAAGAGGATGCAGATATGGAATGATTTGCACTAATACTTTTTGTGGTGGTTTTTTGTGAGGTCGTTTGTTTTTAGTTTGGATATCAAGCACAGAGCAATGAAGAAAAAGATTTTAATCTCTTTATCTTTTCTGCTGCCTTTCTTTGAGCCACAAAATCCAGGTCTGCTGTTCTCGTTTTCACAGCACCCCCCCATCCCAGCTTTCTCAGGAAAGATATGTTTGTTCCAGCAAACCTCCTCCCATCTACCTATGGCAGCCTCTCTGGGCTGTCTTGATTTACCCTTGCTGGATACCTCTCTCTGAAGGCAGTGGTGGTGCAAGTGCCTGAGGCAGTAATATGAGCATTGAATGATCAAATCCCAATAATCTGTTCTGAAATAACAAAAAACCAGCTTGTGTTGCATATGGCTGGACAAGGAAGGGGAAGCAGTAAGAAAGTTGCCTGGGATTTATCCTGAAGTAAAATCCATACTCACTTGCATGACCACTTTCTAAGTGCCCCTCTGCTGCTTTGGTGAAAAAAGACTCTTGTCCCAGAAAGGCAAAAGCTGCTGTGTTCAGGTCGGTTTTGTTAACATCATGCAAGCTTAACAGATCTACTCAGAAATCTCCTAAAACCTGAGCACAACAAATGATCCTGCCTCTCTTTTTGTAGTCTTGTACCAAGGCATATCCAGGAAGACAAATACAGCTATTATATGCTTTAGCACCCCTCTGGGATGCATTTCTGCTTGCTGCTTCTTGGACGTGTTGCTCCATAAATTCATTTATTTATTTATTTATTTATTTATTCTGGAGGCTGGGTGAGCCGGGATGGGAAATATGTTTCTGGTGGCACAGGGAACAGACTGTAAAGTCTGTCCTTCCGAGTGTTATAGGCTTTGGTCTCATAAGAACTCTGCCTTTTGGAGAGTCTCAGTGAAATGAAACTGTTCCATTATGTTGTGCTGCACCAGTTCACCCCTCCGTGTGTGTTGAGGATTGAATTTGTATTGCAAAGAAAAGGAAAAGGGGGAGGGGGGGAGGGAAGTGTTGGAACAAATGGATTTTCTTTCAGTACCTTCTTGCCTTGTTGTTTGTGCATATAAGAGTCGACAGTCCCTTCTCCATCCCCGCACAGGTAGAAATTTAGAATGTACACAGAAGAAACAAGTTTTCATAGAAATTTTATGGTGTATTTTCAAAGACGATCATTACTCTTATCTAATGTCAACAGCCTCCCAGAGCAGCAGCAATGAAAGGAACTGCTGTAGATTCTCCTGCAGAACACCACAAATTCCCTCACTGGGACGAACTGTGCTGTGAAGGAAGGGCAGGAAGCTGGTTAAGAACTGGACACTCGTCCCCCCAGCAGGATAACTTTTTGGGTATTACTTTTTTAACCACATGATATTTTAACATACGTAGAATACAGCTCTGGTTCAGAGAACTGTCCTGGAGCAGTGAGAGAGCCAAGAAGGAGTGTGAGCAATGGGCTGCACTGGGTTGCTCTGGGAGCAGCATCCTGTCCCACCTTAGGAAGGTTGTGATCCCCTAATTCAGGCCTGCAAGTGAGAAGAACTTCTCTTTGCCACGGAGCAAACCACTTTTTCTGCAGACTATTCAAAGCAACTGGGTGCATGATGGCTGTATTTTCCTTTTTGCTTCTCATTGTCCTAGTTTTCTGTCATTTGTATAAATGATTATGAAAGCACTCCCAGGAGACCGTGCTCACGCTCATAAAAGTATTGTAAAGAGAAGCATTGCAGGCTATTGCTGGAGGCTATTTTATTGTATATTTTGAGGAAACGTCTCGTTTTCTACTGACAAATGGAGAAAGTGAGAACTCCAGAGACTTGAGTTATTTTCTAAACAGTGCGATTATTCTGTAGAGCTTAGACTAGGAAATGCCACCATTGGCATCTTTGGGGGAGGATGTGCTCTGGGAAGCAGAGGCTGCTATTAGTAAAAAAAAACAGGGGGGAAAAGCAGACCTTTTCTTCATTATTAACCTGAAGCATTTTCAGATCCCCTCTTTGTGGATACCCCTGGTCGCAGCTTGGGTTGGCTATTAAAAGGGAGGTAAGTTCCAGGCTGACTCTGGTTAATGGGTGACAGGATAACATTTGGGTAGGTGACCTTGTCCCTTGTGGTCGAGTGAACTTCTGGTGATGTGGAGATGCAGACTTACTAAAGGAGGAGCTGAGAGGACCTGAAGAAGGAAGTTTTGGGATACTGCACACCCTGCGTGTGTGTGTCCAGGATGGCAGATCCAGCAGCAAAGAACTCTAACTGAGGTTTGCTTTCAGGATGGGGAGAAATCTGCCTCCCCCTCTTGTTTTTTCCAAGTAGGCTGGGATGGGCTGCCCAGCTCTGTGGGGAAACCCTTGTCTGGCTCTGTGAAGGTCTCAGGCCATGGCCACCCTGCTTTGTTTGGCTGCAGGAGTTGTTTAAGGAGCTCTCTCAGAAGAGCTGCTGGTTTGATTTGGATTCTAGACGTGTTAGCTGCTGTGCTAAAGCCAGCGAACTCAATAAACAACTTCAGAGCTGTAGCTCCCGGGGAGGGTGGGAGCTGGGAGCACAATCAGTTTCGGTGCACAAGAAGAAGGATTCTGGGGAATGTGAAATGCAGGGACAATTCCCTGCACTGGTGCTGCCAGTGTAACTGGTGCAAGGTGCAGAGACCTCCATCAGTCCTGGAGCTGTAGAGCAGAGCACGGATATTAATGAGCAGTAAAAAGTGCAGCTATTGTACTTCTCGCAGGTGAACAGCTGAAACCCTGAAGCATGAAAGTCACTTACTTTTCTAGCTGCGGAATTTCTTAAAAAAAAAAAGAACTAATTTGGTACTTTTGGTCTTGAGGCATAAACTGAGAGCTTATAAAGCTCCCTCCTTCTAACCTCTCTGCTAATGACCATGCAAATATGTGTTTTTATCAGGAAACTTAAGCAGGCATGACTGAAAGACGCTTGGGAGGGGGAAAGATCTGGTGTTCCTTCACTGCACATTAGAGGGATAATGAAGCCCCTCGGGGAGCAGATGTGTGTGGTGACAATGTACCTTTAAACTGTTATTTCTCTGAGGAGCATTGCACTTTAAAGCCTGAGAATGCGGTGCTAGGCAGGTTGTGTTCATGGTACTCCTACAGCAGTGATGCTACCTCTAAGAAAGGGTGATTGGTCTCTGCTTTCCACTGAGCAGGAGGAAGAAGGCAAAAAGAGACAGGGAGTAGAATGGTTAAAAATCTCTTAAGACTTGAGGCTATTTGTTATTCAAGTTTCAGGTTTAGGCATTCTCACATTCTTGGAGCAGGTCAAACTGTTCCAGATCTCCTCTGCATGCCTTTCCTCAGATTTCTGCAAATCAAACTCTAGATCAGAGAATATTCCCCAGCTAAACCCAAACTTTGCTGCCCACCTCAGTGTTTCCTACCAGGCACAGAAGTTACGAAACAAAATGTTGTCAACTGCAGAGCCTTCTGTGAGAGTGAGTGAGCCCTATTCACAGGAATATCAGTCCAATTTCCAGTTCCTAAGGGATCTGGAAAAGCTTCAAGCAATGGAATTCCTCTTTGAAATGATTCTGAACTTTTCTAAACCTCCTCTTCCCAGATTTCAGTAGTCACAATTGATTTTGAGATGAAACAAGTTTTCTTCCTGTGCATCAGAAACACAGCTAAGCTGCAAGGTGAGATGAATCGTGGAGTAATTTTGATCTCTGTTCCCAATTCAACACACCTCTGCTCCCAGAATCCTTCCTCTTTGCCTGCTACCTCCTTCAGATCAGCTGTCTGCTTTGGGGATTTATGTTGACTGTGGCTTGTCAAATAAATTGGAAGAAGCCTGCCTGGTAGCAGCCTCCCAAAAGCCATGATTTCCTAGTCTCCAGACCCAGTTGGCATGGAGTTGATGATAGTCTACCACAAAAAAAAAAAAAAAAACAAAAAACCCAAAAAACCAACCAAAAAAAAAACCCCTAAACCACACTAACACATCTACTTTCTACTCTATTAATAGAGTTAATGGAGCTGGTGAGAGGTGGGTGTGATGAGAGAGTTAAGTTGGCCTTTGAAGTGAGAAGTTTGCTCAGTGCTTCCAGAGAAGCAAGGAAGTAAGTTTTGCTTACAACTGCTTTGTAAGACAGTTTGATGGGCTACCAGCTGCAAGAATGGCAGGGTCAAAGCAGTGACAGCTGGACACATCATGGCAGGAATCAGCTCTACCCACATGAGGAAAGCAAGCTGCCAGTTGCACCCATTTAAAGCTCCCTGTGGAGGGGCAAACAGAAGAGCCACGGTTTGTAATATTGCTATTTGCAGCCTTCTGTAGATTCCAAAGCCAGTGAGTTTCTGTGCTCTCTCTCTAACTTTTGAAGACTTCAATAAAGTGTTCTAGAAAATGAGCGTGAGTGAGTTATAGCTGATACTGTAAAACTGCTCTCTGAGATGGATTTGACACTGTCTGGGCTCCAGTCCATTTCTCAATGGCACGTCTATTCTTCCTTGATGACAAGTGTGCCATTCCTTTTTTCTAGAGCACTAACTTTTTTATTATCACTTTTTTTGCCACACTGGGGCATGGAGTTGAGGGCTCATAGAGGTCAGACCTGCTTTGGAGAAGAACCTTTCTCTTCATCTATGAGAGCAGTATCAGCAGATGGCTCTGGTGAGGTTGTGAGTGAGTCCTGATTACACTTGGCCATTGCTGGTGTTTATCAGTGAAGAACATGAAACAACTTGTATGCATAATCCCAGTTTACCCCAAAGTGTTCATTCCTTAACCATAGAATGAGCACAATGTGGGCAGTTTTACTAGGTTTGGAGTGGGGTTTTTTTAGGAGTAGTTAGGCTCAGCTGTGAAATACAGCTATGGAAATGGCATAGGGTGACCCAGCATATTTTCAGTTATGTGTTGTAATATGAAACCATTCTCTAATTATGAATCCTCTTAGTGTTTTTGTCTCTGCTTTTCTCCAAGAAATACTTCTATCGTCACTCTCTGATTTTTGAGCATGCAGTTGTACATGCTACATCCTTTTGTAGAGCACTTCTGGACCTGCATCATCTATATATATCAGCAACTTTAGGAAGATCTCTTTATTCTGAGTTTCATGTAGATACTTCGTTTGTGAGGAGAAATGATCTTCTTGGAAACATTCACGTGCACACTAGAGCTCAGATTTTTGAAGATCTATGCAGTTTGCTACTTCCTTCTACAGGCACATCCATAATCAGTTGTGTTGCAGGAGAAGTGAACAGCTGGTAAAATCTATTTCTTGGATTTTGGGAACTTCCCTGGACCTTGCTATGCCAGAAGTTCATCTTCTGCATTCTGTCAGAGCCTGTGACCAGATTTCTGCTTGGCTGGTATTCTTCTGAGTGTTTTGTACTTTTTTTTTTCTTTTCTTGCTGGGTTGGAGGAACACCTTAGGGTTGGTCAGAAATTATGTGCAGTCCATACCCTAGATCCTGTGTTAGGAGCCTGGCAAGGTCTGACTTGCACATACCCTTACTCCTTTTTTTCTTTATGTATTGAGCAGTTTCAGAACATGAGAAAGATTAATTCCCCAGAAAGTTCTGGATGAGAAGGTCCCTTTGTCCTGCCGTCAGTGAAAGGTAGAACGAAGCTCCCATCCGTCACTGGCTGGACACAGCCTGCTTGACATTTCATCCCTTTTTGTTATCCCGTCTTCCACTCAAAAGTAGATCCAGTTTTACTGGGGTTTGCCTCCAATTTTTCCTTTTGTGCAGCCTGAGGGTTTCTGATGCCGAAGCAAGACAAGTCCCCTGTGAGGTCACACATACACTGAGGAGGAGGTCGCACCAGTTGAAGCTCCCACCATGAAAGACCACTCAGATTCCGAGTCCATCAGAACTACAAAGGGTGGACTGGGGCAAATTCAGTCTCAGATGTGTGAGAAATGGGCTGTTCTCCCTCTTTGCCTTTTGGAGCCACTCTTGTGACTGATACAGGCGTGCAGAGGCAGTCAGCACCCTGCCGAATTTGTGAGCGTGGACTGCCCGGGGCGTTCATTCCACTCGTTGTTAGCAGGAAGATGGAGCAGTGCTGAGAAGCCAAGAGTATCCCTCAGCCCTGGGGAGCTGCCCAGGCTGCTGAGCTCACAAACTGGCTACCAGGGGGCTGCATTCACTGAGGAGACACACTGTGGGGTAGAGTGTCCTTACCAGCCAAGGGACAGGGTTTGTGGCACATTGAGAGGTCTGACCAAGGGCCAAGATTCTTCTTCTGCTTTGGAACCACTCCAGAAAGAATTTACTTGGTATTTTTTTTTTCCTCTCTTATTTCCTTCCACCCATCTTTGTCTGCTGCAATGTCTGAATAAGGTCCAGTTGGTTCACAGGTGTCTCTGTACTGCCTGGCTGTTCACTGCCATTCCCACTGGGGACTCTGGTCACACAGTTTCACATTCAGCACAGCATGGGGAGGAGGAGTGAAATCTGGTAGGGAGGCCTGGAGAAACTGCCACTGATGCCTGAGGATGTAGAGAGGGGGTCAGCACACCTTGAGGCTCCCAAAGGTGTTTGAAATCTGTTTTTCTGGTGAGTTTCTTCCCACCAGAAAGTAAGGGAACCCTTCGTTCTTCCTTCTTTGCTCTTTTAACACTGGAATTCTTGGCAGCTTCTGATTCTGTGGATAGCTGTTTGTTCACTAAATTTTCTCCCACCAGCTGGGAAGCAAAGTCCTTCTGTGAGCTTTAATGTATCTGTGTGTTTTAATAATGCATTACTGTTGATTTTATACAAATATCACTATTTAAGAACTTCAAAGTCTTTGGTGTTCCCCCACCCTCCAGACTGTACTACTCACTGCTGCTGTTGTTAACACTCCCATGCGTTTCAGCCTTGGAGAAATAAATATTTGTTTAGCTGTTCTCCTGCTGTGCCTGCTCAGTGAGTTTGTTTAATGATGACTTCAGTTCAGCTTTGCAAGGGGTTTAGGGAAATAGATTCTCCCAGAAAAGCAAGAGACTCATTTGCAGACAACTTTCCCTGTGTTCTTGCCTCCCTCTTGCCGCCCCCGTCACTTTTGTCCCCGGATTAGGGTTTGATTGAGTAAATGTACACGGGTAAAACTCCAAGATCAGCTGTGGTGAGGAGTCAAAGTTTTGCCTCTTGGGGGTTTTTTTCCCCACTCCATTTACCTTGAGCTAAAACAGTGAGTAGAAGGTGACACTCAGCAAGTACCTGCTGCTCTTTCTTGTCATTACCTAAATTTTCTTTAATCTGTAATGTTCTTTTTCTCCTCTAAAATATCAAATTGCATTTTGGCTTATAACATTTCCTCTAGAGCCAGGCCCACGCTGCTGTTTCAAAATATGTATTTGTCGTGTTCTACCCCAACCTTCTTGAGTCAAATGAGAGATTATAGCTTTTAATCAAGACAACAAGTCGGTCTATGCCATCAGATTTTTTTTCGAAATGAGGACAGTTGTAACTTTCAAAATCTAAATTTGTGCACCTAAATGAAGGTTCAGCTTTTTATTCCTGGAAATGCAGTACCACTTGGTAAAGAAATGAACAGAGGATTTCATTAATGCCATTGCCATTTCAAGTAGTTTTATACACCTCAAACTGAAACTCTTCTATTAAACAAGCCCTCAGAAACACCAAAAAAAAAAAAGGAAAAAGAAACCCCTCAAAACAAAACCTAAAGCCCTAAGCCCCACAAAATATCATTATAAAAATTCAAACTCTGGAAAGTTCTAGATTTTGTTTTCTTCCTTTTTTTTTTTTAACCATTTACAAAGCTGTCTTAAAAATATTTAAACTACCTATGCTTTACTTTTGAAATACAACAAGCATAATTTTGCCAATACCAAGATTCAACTTCTGCTAGAAAGCAAAAATCACTTCAGAGAAGTAACTCATCAGACTCTCTCTTCATATATTTCCAGCTGACAAGGTTTTAGCCTATAGCAGAAATTTTTTTATTAAGCTTCAGTGCATGACCTGGCACTGGTGTAGCTGAGTTTCATCTGACTACAATCACTCTGGCCCTCAAAGTCATCCCACTGCTTTTTTATTTGTATGATATTCAGAACCTCCTCCATAATGATGATTCATTCCACAGTGTGTCATCAGCAAATTTTGTTGGCACGGTCCTCCTTTACCGTGCCAAGAACTGTGATGAAAACATTATGTAAGATTTATCTCAAGAATCATCTATTAGGAATTCTACTCATAACTTTCTTCTAGCCTGATTAAAATAACGGGAAATAGGAGAAGGGTTTCTTGTGCAAAGTGTATCCCAAAGACACAAACTATACTCAGCAGATACTTGTCCAATTTGTTTTTAAACATAGCTGATGAGATTCCATAATCTTCACAAATGTTCCATATCATCCATCAGTAAGTGAGTCTCCTACTCACTGAAGTACTTCTATCCCTAATGTCTTCCCTGAGTCACCTCCTCCCACATTTTCCTTGTTTTTCCTGTACCAAATACAGCCTCAAAATTAGCTTAATCCCTTTGTGAGTGATGCTTCTGCACACAAACCCCAATATCCTGTCCTGACCCATTTGTTTTCTTGTTCCTTTGAGTTGTTTCCATCAGCAGCTGCTGCTCTCATGCATTAGAAGTCCCACCACGGGCATTTGTTTGAACATGGAGCACCATCCGCTGAAGTCGAAGTTCACTTGGCTCAGGAAGCAATCCCCTGAGCATGATCATCTTCCTCTGCGTTTCTGAAATTTAACTGAGGGCAAAACTTCCCTCAGTTTCAGGATCTCAGCAGTCTTTTGAAGGTTTCTTTCGCAGGAAGCCAGCGAACATTCCCTCTTTAAGTATTTTATCCCATATATCAAATTAACAGTTAATTTTCCCAACATTCCTTATGAGTGCTTTACTTCCCTGTCCCATAGGTGTTCAGAATATCCTGCAGGCTTCTGCCATGTAAGTTGGCAGAAATTATATGGTATCTACATAGCAGAATGCATTCTGTGTACAAATTACCATGAAGCTAAATATTATGTTACTGAAAAGACAACAAGTTGTATTTGGAAACACCTATATATAACGCTAATAAGAAACCCAATTCCATTTTATTCTAATTAACCTGGAAAACCTTCCTTCCTTTTTACAACATGAGAGAGCCTTCGAGACATTCAGAATGTTAATAAACCCACAGGTATTTCTACTCTTTATATTTCCTGATACACAGTATTCATCAAGAATTGCTGCTCATTTCAGTACTAGTTAGATTTTCTCAGTCTAGAGAAGTTTAACATTTTGAACCATTGCATCTCAGTTTTTAAATACAAAGGAAATTATATTTTCCCCAGTTTTTGTAGGAGGTGGACTTCATAAATATTCACATTATCTTAGCAAGAAAAGGTAGCAGCCCTGAGGTTCCATAGGAGGACACTGGACAGCTCAAAGAATTCACCATGGGCACAACGGCTGAACAATGAGCTGTGTTAAGGGTGCTTTGTGTTTCACTGGCAACATAAAAGTCTTACAGCAGGAGCTATTATGACCTTTTATACAACAGATCCAAGCTGGATCGTTTTTTGTGGTTGTCACTAGCTTGTGCTGAGCCCAGATTGGCTCAGTCTAATGGTTATGAGGTTTCTGAATAGAGTCTGAAAATCAAAATGAAATCAGAATCCATTTTTCTGTATAGTTGGTAGGAACAAGCTCTGAGACTTCAATCAACCTGAAGATGAGCTGCCCTTTAGTCTCCAGATGTCATGCCTTCAAAGGAGAGCTAAAACTCATTTATGGAAATACTTGGAGTCCTCCCCTCCAACCCTCGAATGAATAGTCATAAAGCTGTAGGGTTCTTAAAGCCAGATCTTCAGTAATAGCACAAAATACTGCCTTTTATACTGTGCTGCTAATGCTGTAGAATAGTGAGGTAGATTTTTCCACCCAGAGAGCAACACCCTGTTAACATTTAAGTTAGTGAAGTGGAAATTTTCTGTGACCTAATTTAAGAACCAGTCAAATGTCTTAGGTGAGAAAGTTTCACCAAAACGTAAATGCCACTGTATTTCTGCTTTGATTAGGAGTTCAGGTGAAGGGGCGGAGGGAATGGTTATGATACAGGGGAATGCAGTGGAGAAGAAGGAATCCCATATCCAAGTAATGGTACAGCTTAACTTCTGAGCATGGGGGATCTGGAAGGCTGGCTTTCAACTCATGCATATGACAGCCTTGCTTTGTGTTATCCCAGAGGGAAGAAGAAAAGCTGATATTAATGGTGAACCGAGATGAATTTTGTGAAAGTCTGAAAGGCATCATTTATAGCCTGTGTGCCAGAACTGTGCGTCCCCTCCAGGCCATGATCAAAAACCAGTGCAGTCTCATACAGTGTAAATGAAATGTGGCAATGTGGGTGAAGCTGCTTGCTCTTCTAAGAGACTCCTTCCCTTGCTCCGCTCCTGAACTCTCCTCGTGTCCCTGTGTTCTTGCTCCCGCAGTCCAGCACCTCGTTCAACAGGGATGCTGTGAAAGCTGGGACAGGCCGGCGCTTTCTTGGCGGGCTCTTGAATGACACATCCTACTGCTACACTCTGGAGGTCTCATTCTACAGCTACATTTTGGGTGGAACTGCCCCTGCCGTGCCCTACACCGAGGAAACCTGTATCCTTTTGAAATCCATCCTCCTCTTGCAGCACACGTGAACCAGGCACTTAAGGTAAATACTTCTGTCTCCATAAGAGTTTGCTGAGATAGAAACACACACAAGTGGAAATGTGAGTCTGCTCCTGATGCTTTAATTTCCCTCATATTGATTCTCCATACTGTGGAAATTCAAGAAGAGAAAGACATTAGATCAAATAAGCCATTTCCCTCTTGTAGGAGATTGTCTCACACACTTGTTATAGAAGCTAGTCCTGGAGAGTCTGTGATCCATTCCCTTCCACAGTCTTCCATTTCTTTCTTCATTTATCTCCTTATTCCCTCATTATCCCTGTGTTTGTGTTACTGTTTTAATAGCAAGTTGAGAGTGCATCTTTGGTACTGAGTAAAATATTGTCTCTGCCTTTGAACTGCAGCCAAAAGGATCCATTAGGTTCTGCAGCTGCCTCGAGGACAAATCTTCAATGCCAGTTGACAAAGAAATGGAAGTCAAATTGTGAAAACAAAACCATCAAAGTTGTTGGCATTTTTGAGTGCTCAAATAGAAGCAGTGTCTCATTCCTCAAAAAACACATATCCATCTGGCTATCTCAATGTATCAGCAATTTGTAGAATTGTTCTGACTGGTCTTATGATCTGCTTTTATGTTTTTCTTTTTCTTTTTGTCACCATGCTCAATCAAACAGCCAGTGCCCATACTTCAGCACTGGGTATGTTATTTCATTTTGTCATTCCATCTTGGCAGCTTTTGAAATTTCCACAGGTTTAGAAACACTGCAGAGGGAGAGAGATTAGCTGTGATTGCCTATTTACCTCTTCACTGTATTTCAGAAGATGGGGGGAGCAAGGGAGAAATCATCATATGAGACATAATTCTTCACCATCCATGTATATGGGCTCTTTGTGTGGGAATAAGAGCGAGAAACGGGGAGCAGGGAAAGGAAATGTTTGTCATTTGGGCTTTTCTGGTTTGACTTCTCCACTGAAAGTGAAATTTGGGGGAAGGAGGGAGACGATTTGGGGGAAGAAGGAAGATGAATATATTAAAGTGACTTATCAGTCTTGAGCATTTGGAATAGGAGCTCTTTCTTGCCCAGTAAAGTTAACTGAAGGAAAAGCTTCTTGCAACATACACAAATCTAGTATATCTTGCCACTGTGGAAAAAAAAATGTTACTGTTAGGTTTAGGTATTTATTTTCCTAAGTTGGTATTTTGGTGTTTCAAAAACCTGCGCCTTAGTTTCACCTTTAATTTTCTTCCTCACTTTGTGCTCATTGTGCTGACAACTGCTTATTGCTCTTCCTTATTTATCAAGAACAGTTTTTACTGCGAGGAATGGAAAGAGCCCCTATACACATGAGATCATGATTCCCTTGGATATGTTTTTCTCTTGTAGATCTGTTTCTGACTTGTAGATCACGCTGGCTTAGTTTCCTTTTCCATAAAGATTTCTGGTTTGTGCTTCACATTGCAGAATTTTCACCTGTGGGGTCCAACATCTCCATTTGCTCAGCTTGCCTTGCCTGCTGCAGGCAGAGATGCTCCATTCATTCATTCCATCAGCAGCTGGAGCACAGAAAACAGGCTCCAGATCAGAGAACCTCCTTGGAGCTGGCGTAGGGAAAGCTCAAGCAGCAGTGTGGTTTCTGCAGTCACGGTTTCACCCGGCTGAGTGGAAAAGGAGGAGATGCAGGTTTTGATTGGCCTGGCAGACAGCAAGCAGGGGAGGCTCTTTGCCCATGGAGTGTGCTCCACTGGCATTTCGCCCTGGAAGGTTTCATTATTTCCTTTTCAATGGAGGAATTCTATCCAGAGTGCTGCCTGTGAGATCTCTTCCTCACATGTGCAGTTTTCTAGTTAGTGAAAGAAATGGAGCTGCTTGAAATAGTCTCTAGACTGGTCTGATCCAACACAGGAGTAGCCACTGGATTTATGCACATCCTGTCCTGGCAAGGGAGGAAGTTTCACATCACTGAAGTGCCTATGACCGAAAGTAAAACAATTGCAGAACATTCCAATTTAGCCTGAACAGCCCTTCCAAGCTATTTGCAAGTCAGTGATTAATTAATGCTCGGATTTTTTAATGGACCTGAACCAAAGACACAGGCAGTCAGTTCAGATTGGCCTCCAAGGACAGGGCTGTTTCTATTAACTATCTACTTACATGCAGGCAGCAACTCAAGCAAATAAATGAAGAAAATACAGTGAGCCCAAGAACTGTGAATTGGTAGGGCAGGTATTCTGGAAATCTGCCTTTAAAGATGTATTTCTTAGGACTTTGTTCATTCCACTGTGATGTTATTTGGTTGTGTGAGACCTTTTTTCCTTTTCCTTTTCTTTTTCCTTTCCTTTCCTTTTCCTTTCTTTCTTTCATTTTTCTCCTTTTTCCCCTTCCTTTCAATAGAAACAGGATCAGGGAGGCTAGGATTGTTCAAAGCTTCTACTGCTGGATTAAGAAGTGCAGACTGAGATCCAGCCTCAAATTCAGGGCACCCATGACCATGAAAAGAGACTACAAAGCAGATCACACATCCAGAACTAGCCATTCTGGCTCCTTTTAGAGAAGAAAACAAATTAGGATCTCCAGATTCTGCAAAATATTAATTTAGCCTAATGTTGTTCCTGTTGACAGGTAGGAAAACTGAACAAACTCTGAACAGACTTGTGTTTGCAGTGGTGACAAGTAATGATACCTGACAGCTTCTTTTCTTTACAGCATTTGTGGCAAATAAGATCACAGCACTACTCCCTCTCATGCCATTATATAAGTGGGTTCGGTTTGTTGGTGTTTTTTTCATCTCTTCGTGTTCTCCAGGTTTTACATGCTAACGCTGTGATCCATACAAACCTCTGTGTGAGACTGCAATAGATACACTTTTACATTGGGCAAGATTATCCATTTTGTTCAGATTTGTGTCAGTGACTGAAGCATACTTTGTAATTTTTGAGATAAGTGGATACCTTACACGCATGAAAATGGAAGACAGACTTTCAGTCTAAGTGTTTGAATCCTTACATTGTTAGTGTGGACAGTAACTTTTTTCAGTAAGAAAAGTAAGAAAAAAAGGATGGGAAGGTATCATTAGAAGTGGAAATCGGGTTCAAATCACTCCAGTTAGTATGACTGTATGTGTTCTAAATGAATTGGTTCAGAATTTAGAGGATGACATCTGGCATGTTCTATACAAACAAATTGGCTACTGAGGCTGGAGTATTGAAATGAAATCCAGGAGGGAAGGATCTTCCTTCAGCCTGTGCAGGGGGTCTATGTTTGGGGCATATATGGTGGGATAACATCATGCAGAGTGTTGAGTTTCTGGCCTCTCCTAACAGAGAATTTACATGGTTGCATCAATGTCTCAGGCCTTGACTGGCATGATATCACTAATGGGTGCTGCTGGAGAGCCTCTTGTATTTTCATCCAGCAAACAAAGCACTGCATCAGGTGTAGCTTGCTGAACGTCCTGTCAGACATTCCTGCAGAGGTGTGTGTGTGCCTGGTGGGTCTGTGTCTAACTGATTCGTACCTGGAGTGTGAGAAACATTAGGGATATGTTCTGTAAGCTCTGCAGAAAGCCCTGCGATAACACGTGCTGCAGATAACAGTGAATGGACTCTGTTTCCGAGGCATAATAAGAGGATTGCAGGCTTGTCTGTTACTTGCCTGGAAGTGGACAGAGAAATGTTTAAAACCCTCCTCACACATGCACACATTTGGTGGTAACTGATTAAAAAAGGCAGCACAACAACAGTTAGCTCAGCACCAGGTGAAGCAGCTTTAAAATGAGCTGATATGCTTCCATTAAATTCCATGTTTTACTAGGCATTTACAGGGCTTATGACACAAGGCTTGTAAACTGCTCTGTAGCACTCACCACCAGCAGCTCAGCTGCTGAGCTGCCTCGATTCAGAGCAGCCTCAGAGCTGGGCAGGGAACAAGGGATAAAAGAGGGGGAGGCAGGATGAACCCCCAGCTGTGGGGCTGAGCCCTGCTCTGACAGTACACCCAGAACTGGTGCTTTCCAAGGTCCCACTACAGCTGTGAACAGCAGCCACCACAGCCCGACCTGAGAGCAGCCAGCAAAGGACTCTCACATCAACAGCTTTAAAATCTATTGGGTTCATTTTTTAGAGTGTTTGAACTGGATCCTTGCTGCAAAGCAGGCAGCCCATAACAGGGAATAAAAGAGTTTTACTCTTCCACATTCCAGCCATGAGGCAGGAAGGCAGAAATGATGGAGACCTGGCAGGAACTGGTATGACTGTAGCTGTAGGGAAGAATAATCATTGAGATGGGTGGGCACCACAATTGTCAGCATGTCCATAGCTTTTTTTGTGTATTTCAATCTTAATTGCAAGCTTCCTCCAGGTGGAGAAGGACCCCATCCAAAGGTGCACTGCTGAACTCTGTCTTGTTTGTGGGCATAAAGATATATTTATGTGGCTACAGCCACAGAATGAAGGCTTGGATTGACTAGAACTCTTCAGATGCCTAACAGGAGCTCACACCCTGGACTCTCGACACAGAGACCAACTGGGTTCATTCTTATTCTTGACTTCAAGTCCCCTGCTGCTTGACTGGGGACTTGAGAAGTTAAATCCCCGGAGGAAACAGTCATTTGTTACATCCAGATTCCTTTTAAAGAGTACTTGGATCTCAGTAAATGCCTGTCCCGGGGAAAAGGAATCTGTATGCAAACTACAATTCCAGTAAAAGCGTCTATAACTTTTAGAGCTTCATGTACCTGCCAGTCCCCTAGGGCAAATGTACTTGGTTATTTCGGGCTTTTTTACATTTCTTTTTTTGGCAACTGCCTGTCCTGATCCTCCTATCTCAGTTACTGATATCCTTAAGAGAAGATCCTCATGAGACAGATTATGGCCCTTGCAGGTTCATTCCCAGCCAGTAAAGGCAACATTACTAGCAAAAGCCAATGAGGTATGAAAAGCTGTGCTGATAAAGCTGAGGGAGCTCTGCAGAGGTTATCCAGCGTGCCTTAGGTTTGAACTTCTGTTAGAGCTCCTTGCCAAGATGATTTCAAAGTAAATCAGGCACGTATTCAGGAAAAGGCATCCAGAGGTCTACACCTTCCTACTTCTTCTGTTAAGCTCCTAGAAACAGACTCCTCTCTGTGTATTGCAAAAGGTGGCATTAATCCTAATCCTGCAGATTTTCCTCAGAGTGACCTCCTTGAACATCTTCTCTCCAGTATTTGGTTGTTTCTTAATACCATGTTTAGGGCTGGTTTGGAGGAGAGGAAACAAAATGCTCTTTTCAGCTCCCCAGTCTGTGTGAAAGTGTCAAGGTTTACAGCCACAATTTCAAATGCTCTTAATATTACTGGAAGCATAGAGTTAAATTATAGAGTTGTAAAGTTACTTTATAGTGATAATGCTGTCAAGCATCAATATCTCTGCCCCAGGGCACCATGGAAACTCAGTTAATGATATAAGAAGCTGATATTTTTCAGGGTTGCAGCTGTTGGCTCATACCCAGAAGGAATCTGTGTGTTTGTTCATATCGGGTATATACAGTGGGACCTGCTCAAAGAAAATTAAGAAACAGTGAAAGTCTGTTTAATGAAGTGCAGTGGAATGAAAGTACAAAGCAGTACATGGTGTATCAGCATGCACACCTCTCAAAGGGTTCAATGGAGTGGACAATGCTGCACAAAAATACTTCTCTTCTGTAAGAGAGGCTGGGGGAGAGTTTATATTTGTATGTAGAGTTGTTTATCTAGTTGCCTGTCGCACTGACTGCATCAATCTATGCAAACACTGTCTGGGAGTATCAGTAGAGAAATGGAAATTAAGGGAAGTGACTACAGTCAACTTAGGAGTATGTATAATTTTTGTAATGGATTTCTTAGGATCTGTATCTCAAAGTGCTTTGATAGCCTCAGATGAAAGATGCTATAAAAGTGGAAAGTGTATTATAATTTTTTTTTTCTTTTAAAGAAAGCTTTTTTTTTTTTCCTTAAAAGTAGAATATCAGTCTTGGAAGACATCTTCAAAATTATTCCATTTAACCACATGATTCCAGTTACCTTTTCCTTTCTCTTGTGTAAACAGATTTCTTTCCCAGGGATACCAAGGTACAGGGGAGAGAACAGATGGTGGTTGTGGGATGAGAACGTAAGCAGGATGCATATCCAGACTTATAGAAATGCTCTCAAGTCAGTTTCAGACATGAATACAGGAGTTTGCCTTCTTTGGAGAGCAGGAAGACTTGAGTAGCTGCGAGCCTGGACTAGGGAATTTGGACAGGCTGACTTGAGAGCCATCAAGATTTACAATTGTGTTCAGGAACAGGGACCTTGTGCACAGCTGGAGCATGAGCATCTTAGAGACACACGTGCAAATACCATCCCTGCATCCCCCCAGCTGTCCTCAGCTCAGTGCTGGCACAGGATGTGCTCCTCAGCCTAGGTAGGGCTGGGAAGACTGATCCTCATAAGCCCAGCTCTAAAAATGGTCTCATCCAGTGCAGCCTTTGGGGTCTCTGTTGAGTTACTGAATGCTACTGGAGCCAAACTGTCACTGAGGTTTTGCTGACTGAAAACCTCATTGGTGCTTTCCACTCAAGCTCTCAATGACTCTTGGCCTGCATGAACAAAACTCTTTAATTCAAAAAGGTTTTGATGGTAGTATATTTTAAAAAGCCCATAAAATTTGCCAGTTAGTATTAAACATGGTTGCATTTTTCTATTAGTATTTCTTTTGTACACAGGAAAAAGTAACTTAGACTAAACACAAGTTAAGTTTCTGCTGAATGGTTGGAAGGTGCAGTTGATCACATGAGTGATTGCAGGGCTGTGGATAATATAAAGGGAAAGCTCTCTCCAGGCACTGCTGCTATCCCTCTTGCAACTGGCTTTCCTGGGCTTGAATGCCTCTCTTATGAACTTTCTTTTCCATAAACTTGTATTTTTCCTTTTTCTTAGAAGCAACTTTAGACAAAACTAAGCATATAGAACTGATACGAGGCTCTTGGGTGCTCAGAACACCATACAAATGCTATTAGATCCGTAGTTAAAATAATTCTTTGGTAAATGTTAAATTCCTATTAGTAACACTTGCTAAACTTAAGTACAAAGGAAAGGGCAAGGCTAATCTGAAAGGCAATGGAGAGCAGGGCTTAAAAGATATTAACAATTTGTTGGAAATGTCTGAGGGGAGTGGTTATTATACCTAAAGAGTAATGTGTGTGGGTTGGAGATGTAGGTTAGGAAAGGGCTTTGGACAGTGCTGTGCTTTGATGCTTTCCCAAATGTCAGTGGGGATGAAGAGAAAAAAAGCCATTCAGAATGAGGTGTTTTTCAAAAAGCAATAAACAGACAGATTGCGGTGTCTCTGGGAAATGTCTCTCCTTTTCTGCCAGCCTGCGGTGGTGTTTGTGTGTCTCCGGGTTTGTCTTCTTTGTCCTCTTCTCTGTCTCTTCACTTCTGGCTGAGTCTTCTCCCCTGTGCCTGCCTCGTCTGTTCCTCACCATCTCGTGTGCATTTAAGTCATTAGCCCTACCCCAGGCCTTTCTGTCATCTCACTGGGCTTTTTTCAGGAGGAGTTTCACTAATCAGACACACCCAGTCTCGTGGTTTTGTTCACTTTTTACTGTCTTTCACCCAAAATATTCCTTCTTTTTTTCATATTTGGCTACCTAAAGGCTCAGCAGAACTTACTGTTGATTAAAGGGAACTCTAGGCTGGGAGCAGAAGCTATTTTTGAACTACTACTACTTTAGTCCCAAATGCCAACATTCTGGAAGGGCATAAGAGATGTTTTTTTAGGAAACTCTGCGAAGAAACAAGGGTCCTTCTGTCTGTGTGTCTGTCTTTCTCAGCTGCTTGACCAATTGCAACTGAATTTGACAGTGATAAAGGTCTCAGGGATATTACATTCCTATGAGTTTCATGAAAAATAGCTGCCTGAATGAGCAGAGAGACCACAATTAATCTCTCTAGTAGGGACAGCTGCATGTCTATTGTTAGAAACCAGAGGAGGACAGTAGGCATGAAAGTCACAGGAAACAGACCCAACATCTCCTTTTCTTTCTGAGCATGTCCCTGGCAAGTCAAGACTTCACTTTCCTTTTCTCTATACACTTTTACCCCTAACATCTGTGCAAACCCTAACAAGGGATATCTTGTGGCATTCTGGAAAGCAGATTGCATCTTCCCCATCAAGATGAGGAAGAGGCCTCTTCCTCTGCTGAAAGAGGCCAGAAACCTGTCAGGTTTCAGTTCACAGGTGATGAGAATACCCAGCCAAGCCAAGGCCAGTACAGGCCCAAGCCAGCTGGGTTTCTTGTCACCAAGAGGTGAAACTTTGTCCATGGTTCAGAAAACAAAGCCTGAACATGTCTCAGGCAGAAACTAAAGATAACCTGCAGGTTTGATCTAGTGTTCAGAAGCTTCTGTGTTTTGATAAGAGCAGGGTGGGTCTGATTCTCTCATGTCTTGTCTCTTAAAAAGAGAACAGCCAAATCAGCTCAGATCAAAACCAGTCCTCTGCAGTGTCTTGTCTCTGACAGAGGTCAAAATAAGGTGCCTGAGAAGAATTTAATAGCAGAATAAGCATGTAACTATTTTCCCTGAATATTCTTTGGTGTCCAGCAATTAGTGGATTGGGGATCCCAGAGCCAGAGATATTAGAATCATTAAATCATTTAGGTTGGAACAGACCTCTAAGATCATCAAGTCCAACCAGTAACCCAGCACTGCCAAACCACCACTAAACCATGTCTCCGGGTGCCGCATCCACAGGTCTTTTTAATCCCTCTAGGAATAGTGACTTCACCACTCCCCTGGGCAGCCTGCTCTAGTGCCTTACAGCCCCTTCTGTGAAGAAATGTTTCCTAATATCCAACCTAAACCTCCCCTGGCACAACTTGAGGCCATTTTCTCTAGTCTTACCACGTCTACTTGGGAGAAGAGACCAAAACCCACACACTGATTATATCTGAGCTAACAGTCAATGGATTTGTCTCCCATGAACCTGTATACATTTTTAGCATCCACAACATTCCTTGGTATGGATTTCCATAGCTTACTAATAAGTTGTTTATTTTAAGCCTACCTCCTGCAAGCTTTATTTTGTGATTCCTGCCTATTACCCTGGGAGCAGAACTGACCATCAGCCACCTGTATTCCACATTTGAAATTTCATAGCTTATGTAGTTATTTGCTGAGTACTTACCCTCTACATCATAAGCAGAAAAATATTACCAGATCAGGTAATAATGTCTAGAGTTGGTTTGTCATCTTACATTTTTTCTCTAATTATAGACAACTGTTTGAGTTGCCAAGTAATGGAGAATCCACTCCAGTGACTCCAATGGTATTTCTTGTGTGATTTTTATTTGCATTCAGGATAAATCCTGCCCTGGTCACATGAACAGCAGGTATAAGAACAAAGTGAAAAATAAAGCTTCCAGTTTGAGAGTACAGACTGTAAACATCACGTGTTCAGTTCCTGATGCACTTAGCACCATGCTTGCTCTTCTGTCCTTTTGTTTTTTTCCCAGTACTTAGGAGGGATTCAAAACTTCTTAAAGTTAACTGAATTTCTGTTCAGCATAGACTGGAGTTTTTGGTCATCTGGTTAAAAGAATCTGGCAACCAATGCCTGATGGAGGGACTACATTTTTCAAAACTGCAATATCCCAAATACCTTGCTTTCTGTCATTATGATTGGTGTGCATCACTCTCCCCAACAAACCAACTTCTGGGTAACATGCTCCCACAGTCAGGTTGCGTTCATGACTGTCAGGCTGCTTTTCTCTTTTTCTGAAACTAAGCAAGCCTTATTAAACCAACAACTCTCATCTGGTGCCATAAAAGACCAAATGATAGGTGACAATCCATTTGTCTTTTCTCCATCATCCAGTCCCTCAAGAAATCCAGTATGAATGTTAATTGCTCAAGACCTCTCATGTAGCAAAGAGGATCTGCAGGGCAGTGTAGCAAAAACTTACACTGGACTGGCTTCCGTAGATATTTGGATGGAGCAGTACTGGGGGGACATGTGAAAAGTGAGATCTCTTCCCACCTCATCAATACATGACAGATCTCAATCTTACATTCAATAAATCCTAAAATATGCTGCTCAAGTGGAACACAGATGGTTTAATCAAGCTAGGGAATGGAAATGGCTTGGAGGCTCCAGTTGTCTTCCTGGTGTCTTTCTGGAAGAGAGGCATCTGGACTGCCAGCACTCCTGTGTGGAGTCAGGTCTGCATGATTCTGCCAGCCCAAGGGGAGAGAATTTCCAATACTTCAGCCCCATTATTCCTGTTTTCAAGCCTTTTCATCATCAAATTTCTGTGAATTTCTTCCAGGTCTGCTAAGTGGCTGGTTCTGTTGGCAGAACACAGCTTCAGGCTCTTTGTCTCTTCTTGTGCAGCAGTGACACCTCCACTTGAGAAGATGCCCATGACTGTGCCTGTTAGCACTCTCACAATCTCATATTCTTGCTGTAATACTGTGAGGATTTGAGACTGGGCTGTTTCTGGGCCAACAGGGTTATCATCCTGGTGTTCCTTCTTCCTTACTTAATGATTACTCTTTGCGTCACATCCCTCACGCTTCTGCCAGGCAGATTTTGTTGCATTGACTTTCTTTCCAAAGCCTGCCCAGAAGGACAGCTTTCCTTCAGCCAGGACACAGAAAGGGCCTGTGTCTCTAGAACCATCAATATTTTTCTTGAGATGATAAATGAGCTGCCAATAAACCGAGGCAGCTGCCAGATCCATCTGAGAAACAGACCTTCAGACCTGATTTATCCGTGCTTGGTTTATTCATGCGTCTGGAAACTTTTGGGATGCAAACAGAGGGCTAAACACTAGGAGGCAGCCACTTAGAATTAGATGGTATAGATTGATGCGGGGGGAGTTTATGGTCTGGTTCAAATACTTTAGCTATTACTTTGTGCTTGCCTATCTCAAACGAGAAAATGGCTTCATATTTGTCATAGGGAACACCTCAGAAAAGAAACAAAGCTTTCAGAACAAGACCTAAATTCTCATACTTGCTGTATCATTCCGTTTGTTTTTCTTCATCTCTTCTGGGCTTTCTTTCCTATAATTCAGGTTTTTGCATAAGCTGTGAAATTTTGTTGTCAGGAGTTTTCTAAGGAGATGAGGCACGGCTGATTACGTTGTGCCTGGAGGGATGGGAGCAGTTTTTGTGCTTCAGTGAGTAAGGTTTGTAGGGAGACCAGTCTGGTTTTGAACCAGATGACACAGCTAGGAAAAGCAGGCAGCCTCTGTGTTTAGGATGCTTTGTGTTTGCAGCAGGCATTTGTGTGTTTCATATATGTTCACCCCAAAACTTCCGACCTTATATTTTTGGTTTCAACCATCAAGAGTTCTCAGCAGTATTAAGTTTGGGCAAGTTTGATGAGAACAGGCAGCTGAGCAAAGGCAAGGGACTCAAGAAATCCTTCTGCTGGGGGCAAGGCTGGAGGGAGTGTAAATATTACTGCACTCCAGAGGGTCTGTGGGGGAGTGACCACAAAATGCTCCAGCACAGAGAGAATTTCAGCTGGCACACGATCCCTATTTCTGGAGGAACCCAGGTTAGGGACCTAACCTGAGCTAGGAGCACCAGCTCCAGCTCTTTGCTCATGAGGGGACTCGAGGAAGCCCCGAGGCAGCAAAACCAGCGAGGAGAGCACCTGGTTCCAGCTCTGGGGAGCACCAGCCCGATGCCTGTTCGCGCATCCCCGCTGTCGTGTCGCAGGCGCGGCTGGTCCTGCCGGAGCCGTGCCGCGCATCTCCCGCTTGCTGGAGCTCAAGTGCCCTCTTCTGGCACCGACCGCGCCGTCCCTCCGTGGCAGCCGGCTGAGAGCAGGGCATGTTTTCCTGGTGGTTGCTAAAATCAGGAACAAAGCAGGTTTTTTCTCCCATCGCTTCCCCTCTGTGTCCGGACTGCCCTGGTGGCAATAGCGGTTGGAGGATACGGAGCATCCCTGTTGCAGCAGCCTGGCCAGGCCCGAGCTTTCCTGTGACACAGAGCTGTGAGGAGATTGTGTTTGCATCTGAGCTGATTAAATAAAGATACTTTTATTCTCTTTTGCCTTTTTTCCTCTGCCTTATCTTTATCTGTTGTAAACCTGTATCTATCTTGATTTACTCCAGCTGAGATTGGGGTGGCCTTTTCCTGCTCATGTTCCCTGCTCTCTGTCGTATAAATCCTCTCTTGGCTATTCCTGACCTGTTGATGTCAATAGTTTTCACCGTGAATCCCAATGGGATCTAGATTTGACCTCTATCGATTACCAAGAGATAGTTGGTGATGAAATGAGGGGAGAGGGGAATGTGCAGCAGCTGTCAGAGAAGTCCCCATCCTGGCTGGAAAAGGAAAGTTTGGATACACTTGTTAATGTCAGTTCAAGGTTAGCAGTACCCAGCACAGCAGCTGCATCTGTCTGCAGAGGCATTTAAAATCAGCCTTAAGAAAAAGGAGTTTCCTGCGCTGCTTTATCACATCAGTTACCATCAGAGGCCTTTGCATGTGCTTTGGATTTTTCTCTATGTTTAAGGAACATTTCAAGCCATAATTGGTTATAGCTGAATTTGTGTTACAAAGTAGGGAACAGCAGGTCAGGACATTTACGCTATGAGACAAGACAGAGCCTGATTCCCATTTAGATGCTTTACAGCAGAAGGGTAGTAGTTTTTTCCCCTGGTTACAAGCAGTGTCTCAGCTCAGTATTGAGTGCAACGCTGTATTAATAATTCTGTACTTATTGTAAGCCCTCTGAATGTAAATCCCTCGCACGCGAGCTGGATTGGCATAAACCGCTTTGGGAAGCACACACACAATTTATACTGCCCTCCACTGCCTTTATGAGGAGTAAAAGGAGCTGGAGTCGAGATTGCCAGGTTTTGCAAAGTGCCGAGCTGAAAGTGAAAATCCAGCTTCTCCCTTCAAGGTGAAAAGGACATAGGAGATTCTGGTGGTTTTGGTCTGCGTGAGGATCCTCCTGCAGTGGTCCCTGCTCTGTTATATGCACTTTTCAACTGTCATATGCTGACATTGTCTTCTCCTGGTCATTTCACTATTAGTTTAGTAAGGTCTCAGAACTGAGGTTCAGGAAATGTGACTGCTAATAATGTGATTTTATTTAAACTCTGTGCCTGTGTCTCATCGCGCTTTCCTTCTCAGTGCTGGGTGCTTAGATGGAATTTAGGCAGAGATGGTCTGTGGCTGCAGATAAGTACAGCACCCTTGCAGTGCTACCAACCAAACCCAGGAGTGCAGGGACAGGTAAGACCACGTGCTAAGAACTGAAATGAGACAAGCTAAGAGTTTCCAGCCAATGCAAGCTAAGATATTAAAGCAGTTAATGTGGATGGACATAATTGAGGAACACGGACAATACTCAAAATTTACCTGAGGACTTTCAAAGTGATTACCTGAAATATGACATAAGGATAAAGTGAATATAGTCATCTTCTAACATTTCACTTTAAGGCTGCTGCTCTGCATAAGAAAATTTATATGCGTGAGGGCATGCATACATTAGATATGCACATATACCAGAACTTTTTTCTCTTAAGTACTTTCTCAAGATTCATGAAGGAAATTCATGATGACAGCAAAAGAAACTTGCAGGCCTCTCTTTGTGTGGGGAAGCTCCAAGCCACCATTGAAGTGAACAAAGATGCCCCTCTATGAGGCCTCTGCAGACAGAGCTGGAACTGGAGCAGCCCAGAGTAATGGTGCTGAGATGTTGGTGCAATAACAAGGCAAAGCAAAGCAGAGCCTAACAGGATGACAGCACGAGGCACCAAAAATAGGTGGCTTTTGTATGACTATAATAGCACCACCTGCTTTCAGAACGTTAGTCATCCTGTAAATGTGTCCATTCCAGTGAATATCCTTGAGGGAGTTGACACAGAAATCCATAGAAACGAGGCGCTGAATCTGAACAGAGAAAAGGGAGCAGAGCAGGGATGCGTGAGGCTGAAAGGAGCTGCTGGCAGGGGAAAGGAGCAGCCTGGGATTGCGTGTGTGGGTGTGCATGGGGTAGCAGAGAAGTTTGCATGCTCTTGAAGGGAAGAATTTGTTTCCTTCTCATCAAACCCCAGCCCCTGCTGCTTTCTTTGATTTCTCTCTAGCGGGGCCAGTCTGGGCACTCAGTGATGATAAATAACCCAGTATTACAAGGTGACATGCACAGTGACACGATAATATGGAGAGAAAGAGAAGAACCCAAAGGGACATTGTTTCTGTCATTTATTTCCCCAGTGTGCTCTGCAGCTCAGGCAGTTTGGGAACCCCATCTCACAGCTCCATCTGCAGCCTGGCGAGGGGCCTGAGGGGAGCCGGGCAAACCTCAAACCTCGCTGGCATAACCAGTCCCTGAAAATGCTGTGTTTTCCCTGTGAGCTTTGTCTGCTGTGACCTTGGTGGGATGCTTCAGCCCTGTTTTGATTGAGGGCCTTTTGGGACCTCGTGTTAGATCTGAGGTGAAGGGGTCGTTCTGCATGTCACGGTGTCACGATACCTGCGCTCAGCCGTGACTCCGCCGCCATCCCCCCGCCTGGCCTGGGGTTGGGCACACCACCTCCCTCCCTTCCCTCCTTTCCCTCCTTCCCTCCCCGCCTTTCCTGGTTAGCAGCTCTCAGCTTTGCCATCGTAACAGGGTTTGGGGTTTTTTTTAACGTCGTGTTTCTGTGCCGTTTCCTGGATTTTGTCAAAGCAAACTGAGAGCAGAAGTGGTGTTGCAGTGACACGCACAGAGCATCAGCAGGGCTGAGCCCTCGGCTCCCCCGAGCAGGGTGCTGTGTTTGGGCTCACGGAATAGCAAGTTGTCGTTCTCTGTTGGACCAACATAAGGAAAGGGAAAAAAAAGGAACATTTTGCCAGAGGGTTTTCTGGCCATTTACTGGTGGCTAGGCATGTTGAGACGTGGGGATCTGAATCTGTTTGTGGCTCTGTAAAGAGCTTTTCAGCCTTGGTGTCTGTCCTTTTCGTCTCCCAGTTTTTTCTTGGATGAAAATGCAGGACGGGAGAAATGGCGTTGTCTAGACGATGACACAGCGCTAGGACACAGTCTAGTGAGATAAAAGGAAAATGGAACAGGCATACAGAGCAAAGTGATTTGCCTAAATCTGCACAACCAGATCTCCTGACTCCTTCACTCTCCCTCCTGTGGCTTCTCCTTAGGAGATGAAGTTGATTGATTGAAATTGCCCTTTTTACTGATTACCATTTTAATAATCTAACTAGTTATGTCAGAAATCCAGCGTGAGGGGTGTTTTTTTTTTGATGCAATCTGTTTGTTACTTGCATTTCTCACAGGTGGGCACCAAAATCAGACTAGTTGGGTACTCTTTTTATTTACATTTGGGTTTGTGTCCTTGTCATTCAGGTATAGTGTGGTGTTACTGCTGCAGCTGCACTCTCACATGACAGAGGGATATTCTTGTTACAAGGAAATGAAAATTAGAAACAAAAATGTCCCACACCCCACCCATCCCAGGGGAAAAAACCCCAAACACAACAACAACAAAAAACACAACAAACCAATCTTCAAAAATAAATCTTGATCTCATAGGTCGTGGGTAAAATCTTTTTGCATATCCGTGCATGCTTCATCTCCTTGGCAATTGCCATCCTGTGTACAATTCCTGCTTTTTGAGTGTAGGATGGGAACTATTGCTGTCTTCTGCTTTGACATTTCTGTCTCCTCACCACACTCTTTGCCTGTTGTTAGTTGCTTCTCATGCCACATCTGACTGGTTTTCAGTGTTGATAGGGAGTCTTTGCCGTGGAGTTTTATATGACTTACACTTAACTGACCACCTCATTCCTTTGAGGTTTTAAATAGGTGAATAACAACCCGGCTTCATGCCCCAGGGTTCTGATTCTTGATGGGTTTTCCCACATGCTGTCAGCCTGAAAATAAATAATACCTGCAAGAAAAAGGGACTAAAATCATGCTAAATCTGCTCTTTTTGCTGAGAGCCAAACGGACTAGTGGCTGGAATGCAAGAAGAAAGGATATTCCTATTCCCTGCTCATTTGGCTGACAGCGTAATCACTCAGAGTAATAAATCTTCATTGGAAACTTAGATGAAAATGGAAAAGGAATGAGAGTGCTTTCAGAGAAGAAGCTGGGAGGGGGCTTTTGTCTCTGCTGAAGCCCAGCCTCAGAGGGAAAGGAAAAGGGCTACAGAAGCCTCTGTTGCTGGGTGCAGAATGGGCCTTGGTGCCCAGGGCTGTGCCTGTTGGCTTGTCCCCCTCGGCCCTGGTCATCCCCCCCAGTCCTGACCTGTGCCCACTTCTCCCTGTAGCCCCGGGTTTGAGGAGCAGGGATGCGTGTCTGCCAAATGCACCTGAGCAGCATGAAGGGGCACGAATAGGGGCCACGAATAAATGGAAGAGATCTAGAGCAGCTGGCTACCTGCTGTGCTTGCTCTGTAACCCTTCAGGAGCCAGCACTTTCCCACAGCCTCATGAGCAAACAAGGACAAAAAAAAGCAACCACAGAGCTGAAACATTTTATTTCCCCCGCTGGGCCTGCCAATTAACCCTGTCAGGAGCTGGAAACCCACAGTGGGCGCATCAACAGACAACGAGCTGCAGAGGGGGAGTGCTGGAGGAAGGCAGTGCAGGGATCCAATCACCTCCCCATAGCCCTGGAAGAGCTGAGCTGTGGTGCACGGACAGTGGGAGCCAGTTTGCAGCCACCTTCATGCTTCAGAAACCGCTGCAGGGCAGACAGAGATGCCGAGAACCAGATCCTGGTGGGATTCTGTCTCCTCACTCCCTGACTGCTGTATGTCTGTCTCTTTGCAAATGCCACTCTTCTTGCTCATCCTCATCCTCCAGTCGCTGTGTATTCTGTGTTGGCTTTGCAATACATTTGGGGATGTTGAAGGGGCTGGAAGGAAGAAGGAGGCAGCAAAGACTTTCCCCTCTCCTAAAGCTCCCTGTCTGCAACTTGTACTGCTCCTGATCTGCTTTGGTGCTTGGGTCTTTGTGTTTGGGCAAGCTGATTGCCTCTTCCTTTGCTCCAGAGAGTGGGAAGTTTGAGCTGGACTTTGAATAAGGCTAACTGGGTGAGTTGGATGAAGCATGGACCACACAGGATGTATTTTGTTTGTTCCTTCTTGTCAAGTGCACCAGGTGATGTGTAAAGAGCTGGGTCAAGATAAGAGACGGTGAGCAGAGCGGGGTATCCTTCACTGTGAGGATGATGAAGAACTGGCTGTACATTGGAGCTGTTCGGCACCCCGGGTGCAAGTTTGTTCAAGTTACTTGGCTAATTTCCTCCTGCATCACCCGTTGTGTTTCTACTGAAATCATCAAAGTGACACCAAAGATGAAATCTGCCCCACAGTCACCTCTGTAGCTTTTGGATCAACAAAGGACGCTGGCAACAAAGCAGAGAGGCAGGCACGGTGCTTAATTAGCATTCTTTGATTCCTTTCTGCAGAGAGAAATCCTTCTTTCCACTTGTTACTTTCCTTGGGAATAAAAATCATGTGTTGCCCCATCTGCTGTGGGACTGGCACAATGGTCCTGCATGTGGGTACGGGTGAGGCCAGCCCTGTGAGCCCTCTTGTCTCCCCGGCCTCACACCTCATCCCACACACTTCCCAGCTCCCTAATCCTCTCGCTGCTAATTGCCTTTCTAGTGCCTTTGGACGCTGGTGGCTGCGAGGGGGTGACACGCAGCGCTCTCCAAGCCTTGGCAGAGAAAGGCGGCGTGGCTGTGGCTGTGAGGAACAGCACAAATGGAAAAACAGGGGCTGTTTTGGAGCTGAGTGATGCAGAGTTAATACTCTGACTCTCGGGCCATGAAATCGATCTTCCAGGTGAATTTGTGGCCTCTTGAATTCATTTTGGGCACGGCACGCACCTCAAATGGAACGGGCTGCAGCTCTTGACGTCAGTAAATGCTTTCTGCCCTGCAAAAGAACACAGCTTGGATTTCATCTTGTTTTTACACCTTCACTTCTCCTTGTAAGGCTCATTGTCACCAACGGGTCTGGTGTCATCCAACTGCGGCAGTGAGACCAACACTCTGTGCTGCAGAAATTCCCAGAGCACAACACTCGGCAGCTGCCAAAGCTTTCTGCTGGCACCTGCTCAAGGCAAGAGAGAGAGAAATATCACTTTGTGTGCCTCCTTTCATTGCTGCCCACCAGGAGCCAGCAGGGACAGCACTTTGCTCCTCTGCTAGAGACACACACAGGTTAGATGAGTGAGGCAGACACCTTGAGCCTTTGTGGCCTTTTCAACAACCCACGTCCCCTTTTTCCCATCCCACATTTTTCCAGACAGATTGTAGCTGCCCCATATCACTGTTCCCTGGAAGGCTGGCACAGAATGGCACTTTGCTGTGCTTTTCTTCTGCTGTTTCTCACCTGCCAAAGTCCTTCCTTTAAATGTCACAAGTCTTATTATTTTGGGTGTGAGAGTTGGCGATGGCTGCATTTGGGCAAAAAAAAAAAGGATTCTTTCAGCAAGGCAGGAGGAAAGATCAGATATTTCTGGTGGTTATGGGGACAACTCTCACCAGCTTTCTCCATGAAGCATCATTCCCTTCAAATTCATGGGTGTCTGCTGTCTCCTTGTCTTTCCATCTAAACTGAGATACCAAATGTACTAAATCCCTTCTTTACGGAAGAAATTCTGCAAGCTGGGAATATCAGCTCTTGTGCATCTCCCTATTCCAGCCAGCTCAGCTCTGAGCAGTGGAGCAGACAGTTTGAATGACAAGAGGAGGCATCCTTAATCCAGATATTACACAAAGTGCATGTGGGGGACAGAGTGAATCTAGTGCTTGTCACAGCCCTGCAATGAACAGTCCAAACCGCCTGGGAGGCACAGAAACAGCGCAGGGAACACATTGTGCTGGTCCTTGCCTGCCTGGAGCTAAACAGGGCCTTTCTCTGAAACTGCCAACAAGGGGTGGGCGTGGTTGTATGTGCCTGGTGCTGGTTTGGTGGGTGCTGTGCTGGCTTGGGGACCTGACACGGGCACACAGCGTGGGCAGAGCTCCCTGCCAAACAAGGTCATCCTTTCCCTGGTGCTCCAACAAGCAGCAGGAGCAGGATTGTACCCAGCCTGCAAAGCTGGCTGTGACGTCTTCCCCTTCCTCCTGCAGCAGCAAATTGGCAGAGTGACTTGAGAAATTCATGGAGCCCCACGTGCTGTCAGTGAGCTGTACAGCTTCTTGTCCATCTTCCCTTAAACCTGCTGGGTCTCCCTTTTCTCATTCCCTGCTGCTCATCCCACGTTCTCCCCTGGTCCACAGGCTAAACAATGTTTCTGTGCCCTGGCTCTGCTACATCCTCTCTTTTGAATGCTGTCAGGTTCTTAATTTCCTTGATTTTTGGCAGCAAGGAATTCCCCAGATCACCAGTGTACGTGGGGAAGCAATCCCTGAGCAAGCCCTCCATGAAAGGTCTAGTCCTGCCTGGTCTGGCCTCTACAGCAATGCTGTATACTCTGCCAAAGCTTCAGCTTAACTGCACAGATATAAAACTGAATTAAACTGGGAGGTGTGTAACTTCATCACCCCAAAACGGCTTTACAATGCCTAGATATAGTATGAAGAAATATTTTGTTATATTTATTTTAATTGTGTTAGGGAAAAGATCTTTCCCTCTTAGGAAAGTGGTAGAGACGGTATAGAAATGGGAAATAAATGTTCTTTTCCAGTGCAGAGAACGTAGCTACCAAAACAGCTGGTGTGCAGCAGAAAATTCAGGCAATGAAACTACCCAAACTTGTTTCTGTGTCCCACTAGGATGAAATGCACAAAAACGTAATAAAAGGAATCATGATTTAACAGTTAAGAGTGAATCAGATAAAAACCCCTCTTTCTTCCTAGTGCTATCTGCTGCACAAGGCAGAATATGTGGAGGTTAATTATATTTCAAAGTCGGTGCTCTTTAGGGATGGACCAGTTTATTAGGAGAGGCTGGAATTGTTAAAGACAGATTTTCTATGCATCAAAACAGTTCATATGAGGCTCAAGGCTTGGCTGGTCTGACCTCAGGCAACACTATGCACTTTGATAAAGCTTTTAGTGGCAATAAAGTTTTACTGAATAGTACTAAAGATGAATCAAACTGGGAAACATAAGGCAGAGGAAATTTTGAAGTATTCACCCAGTTTTTGCAGTCAGGGCATCAAGAACTTTCTGATCCAGAGGATGCATCAGGCTATCTTTAATAGCCACTGATCTGTTTGTGATTCCCAATTTAGTATCTAAATACTAGTTAGAGTGTTGGCTCAAAGGTTAGGAATCTCTAACAAACATAAAAATGTAAGAAGATGATGCAATAGCTTAAAACCAAACAGTATTTTTTCACTAGCTCATTCCATAAGAGAGGGCAAGAAATAAATGTGTAAGCAATAAAAGGAACAATATTTTTTGACCAGTGTTTTCTTGACCTCATATGGAAGGCTCACTTGGTAAGATGAACACCCAGGATTTGGAGAGCAAATCCACTGTGTTTCTTCCAGTCCTGCACTGGTACTGCAGCACTGCTACTCCTCCTCTGGTTCAGAATGCCACTGGATGGCCAATGCCCCCCAGCCTTGGACTATGTGTTTGTGGGGGCATTTACCAGGTTCTACGTGTCCTGCAGTAGAGGAATGTGTATCCCCTTGTGACTAAATATGCGACACTGGGTCAAGAAAAGGTTGAGTAATTTGCAAAATGAGGAGCATATTTTTTGAATTTATATTTGGGAATGACTGGGATCTACTTTAATCAGGATAGTGTGGAGAAGTGGGGACTCTCTGACAGACTTGTTTTTGTTGCCCTGGGAAAGGTAATGTTATCTTGGTTAAATAATGGCAAAATACAGTGCCTGACATCCCTTTTTCCCTTTTTTTCTGATGTGGTCTTGCTTGTTACTTTGTGACAGAATTGTTTTAGGCAGAAAAGGCTCCCATCCTCTCTGGATATCTCCCTGGCTGGGAGACATGTTTCTGTGCAAATCTTCTTAAATGCTTTCTAAACTTTTGGGAATAGAAAGCCCTGACAGTGGAAGGGGGACACTGGTACTGTTCTGCAGGTCCTGTGAGCCAGAGGCATTTAGTTTGGGGCAAGAAACATAACAGCTTGTTGGCTGTTGTGCTCAAGAAATCGACATTCATAAAGAGATTCAAAATGGAGTTCAGCTGCACAATTATAACACCTTGACAATGCTGCAAGCATTTAACTTAGAGTAGCTAATGAAATGCCATAACACGTAGTTGGTGATTGATAGACTACCCCAAAAAGGGGCTGATAAGGAGTTCTCACTGTGTACATGGTGTTCTGTTGTTCCTGGGCTGATGCAATGTGCATTGAAGTGAGGAACAAAATTACTATGAACTGAACATTGAAAGATCAAACCTTTGTGAAGATTAGATCCTAAGTCTACACTGACTAAACCTTGCTTTTTATTGTCTCTGAAAGTTGTATAATCTCAGGGAAGAAGATAGGAATGGCTCTGAATTCCTATTTTTGTCCATTTTATGATTGCTTGCTCTGAACTGAGGGAAAAAATGAAACAGGTTTCCTTGACTACGGCACTTGTGATGTCATCTGTGTTGTATTTTTTATTCCCTCCCTTTTAGGTTCCTTTCTGAACTCACCCTCTTTATAGCCTACAGTAGTCCTATAGGTTTTCCTGCTGCTCATTTCACTATTACAGCATGGATCACTCCTCTGTATCTAGGTCAGCCGTGGCTGTGTAGTATATTTGCCAAAGCAATGTGCAGTCTGCTCTTAACGTCTGAACTGAACTATGGTATTCCAAAAGGTTACTTTCTATTGCTTTTTATGAAGACGGAGGACAGTCTGGAAAGTTTTGTTTTTAAAATAAGTTGATTCTGGCTGTTTCTCAAGTTTAGGCTGGATCTCTGTAGCCTGCCCTGTGCTGCAGTCGCTTGGCTAGGCTGGCGTGGGCAGGGTTAGAACTTGTGATAGTTCTCCCTCAAAACTGGCCTCTCACTGCCCTATCACCTTTCAAGCCCTCATCATTTGGAAACGCCTCCCTTGCAACACATTTGGGTATGACTGGAATCAATCTTGAGGCAGTGATGCAAATACCTTCTCTCTAAGATGTGGTTTTTGTTTTGGAGATTGTCGTTTCTGTACTCTAGGGCTGCTCATGTAACACAGGAGTGAAATTTCTAAGCAGGCCTCGCCAGAAGTAACTCAGAAGTCTCCCAGAATTTACTGTAGCCCCTTTCTGTCTGGCTCACACAAAGGTTACTGCGTTCACTCACAGCAAGGTCTTGCCTGTGCTTAGGCTTTGCAGAGTATCAGCTATGCAGGTGTTTTTGCCAGCTAAAGACTTTGCTGTGGAGATGTAAGAATAGATGCAGGCCCATTTGGCTGCTTTTGGGGGGTTATCTTTAAGCAACCTGAATGTTGTTCTTTTTTTCTTTCTGTTCACCTTGATTTCTTTCCTAGCTTAAAAATGCATTACATGGCTGTGCCACCTGGCTTTTGTGTGAAAAATGCTGCTGACTTCCTGCTGTAGCCATTTTAGCCTCCCCTTGCTAAAGTTCAAGGCAATTCCCATTTTGTTCTGAGATCTTGCAAATAAATTGTATTGCTTTTGCATTTGTCAACATTAGGAGCTATTTGCTGCACCTTGTCCAAATTACCCAGCAAAGCTAAGGACTCTGTAGAATTTCTTTGCTTGCTTTTTTTTCCTTCCCTCTCCATGTCCACTTCCCCAATTCTGTGCTGTCAGCAGGCTTAACCGGTTTGTAGTCAGCTTCTCGGAGCCATTTATATAAATTAGGCTTAGCAGGGGTTCCGAGGATCGTGTGGCGATGAACATTACTTTGCATTTGTTGACTTTAATTTTCTTTTGCCGTATGTTGACCCAGTTCTAGAGCAGATCTAAATTGTTGGATATTTCTTGGCGGTGTTTCTCACGTCCGTTACATGGCCCCACTGGCAACTGCAGGAACTCTGAAAACGACCTGGCTTGAAGTCATTTACACAACCTAAAACTGGAGCAGGAAGGGGCAATATTCACTGACCTAATTCAGCAGGTCTCATCGTTTAGGTCTCTTAATTAACAATGACTCTGCTTTGCTGTTCTCTAGCCTGATCACTATCTGTTCTCATTTGCTACGCTAACTCCTTGCAAAATTTCTGCTGAATTTGCAGCATTCTGTGGAGTATTTAGCCAGGCTGCCTAAATAAGCCACAATAAATTGTAGGATGTATACCTTGCTCTTTGATTTACTCCCCTCTCCTTCCCAGCCAAGGAATCTTGTAAAAGTTTTTTGTCATCACTTCTCAACCTCAAAAAATTAAAGCACTTGGATGGAGATCAAAAGCCTGTACTTGTCTTCAAGATACTTGGTAGTGACTCTGTAGTAGCCAGAAATACTTTACCCCATGCTCTCTAGGATCCCATGTGCAGATCCATCTCTCCAGGACAAGCCCTCGGTGGTGGCAGCAGCCCACGTCACCCATGGGCACCACTGGGCCCTCTGGAACCCTCTCTAGACTGGGAAGAATTCACAACCCCTCATTTCACCTCATCTGGTTTCTGAATGGGTTCTAGAAGGCTACAGGGAGCCTGACACAAATTGACCTCTGCCTCTCATGTCCCTGGCCAAAAGGACAAAGATGATCATTAAAACAATTTCTTTCAGGGCTCATTTAGCCCGTTGTTTGTAACACGTGCTGTGTTGCTTCTGGCTGCTCTGAGCTGTATCTAGCAGAGCTCCCATGAGAGAGAAAATCATGGATGTGCCCCCAGGTCTGCTGTAAATTTGACTGAGTTGATCATGTCTCTGTTTTTTACAGCTTGTCCAGGACTTTTAATGTTTTAGCTTAATAGGAATGGACTGGTCCTATTCTCTCAGCTTCAGGGCCTTTACTTGCTATCAGTTTGGAGCAGCTGCATTTATTTGCTTCTGGGTTTAGGGGAGAGAAAACCCCTCTTGGACTCTCCATGGGATTGAATATTTCCATGTAAATTGTATCTGAGGGCATTTTTTGGCCCAGTAATTTTAAGGACAGTGTGCTGAAATTAGACTGGCATGATGTTTTTAGAAAGGCTTGTAGAAACTACAGCATCCTTCCATCCTGCCTCCCTGTTCCAGCTGTTGAGCAGGCAGGAGACTGAAGCAAGTGATATCCCTGCTTTTTGACAGAGACAACATTTTTTAGCCTATGGATGCCACAGCATCCAGCTGCTGTTTGCCAGCCTGCCATGTCTCCAGTATGGATTTGTAATCTGTGCACAACTCAAGCAAAGCAAAGAAAGAGAGCTGCAGAACTTGTTTTGCTGCAGTGTTGGAATAAACACTGTAGAATTGTGCCTTTGTCCATCCAGCATCTGAAAACAAGAATCCTGCCCTTATTCTTCCAAGCAAATGTAGGCTCATGTAGGTTCACTGCCTTCTCCAAGGCACCCCTGGACTGGCAAGGCAGGCTGCCCGCCCTCCTCCTATCCCCCAAAACTGGGTTTCCAGTGAGACAATCAGCATGTTTCATTCCTCCAGGGAAAAGACAGCCAGGGCTGTATTTCAGTACACCGGGAGCCTCTTGAAAAGGTGAGGCCCCTTCTGTTAGTGCTGTAATCGAAGTGAAGCCTAAAGAGAAGAAATGTGACCATTTCAGGGGCACAAAGTCATCGCATTTCTGCTGTTACATTCTGGGAACAAAAATAGCAGGGACAGGTCCCAGCTGCCGGCCACAGCGTGTTTGAAAAGGTTATCAAGACATTATAGCATGTAAACAGCAGAGCTATTAGCTCTGGGCTGTGAAAAGTTTCTAACCTTCACCGCGAAAACCTTAAATTATTTTTGAAGTGTTAATGAAAGTCAGCTCGCCAAAGATGGATGTGGAGCATGGAATTGCATTAGACAAATGGCAGGAACATTTTAATAGTTATTGCTTTGAGAGCCCCCCTCTGAGAGGATCCAAGGGGGTTGGAGACCAGACACTTTCATGAGCCTTTCTTTTACAGGGGTAAACAATGTGCGGTTTATATCGAGCGATTTACAGAAGCCCACAGACATTGTGGGTTCGTTTAGCACGTGTTTGGGAATTGTTCTTGCCTCCCTCAAAACCTTGGAAGTGCTTAGCAGCTCAAGGATGTTTAGCATGGCTTTAAATCTTGTGTTACCCTGTTCAGCAAGGGAGT
This sequence comes from Gymnorhina tibicen, assembly GCA_013399875.1. Classification (NCBI taxonomy): domain Eukaryota; kingdom Metazoa; phylum Chordata; class Aves; order Passeriformes; family Artamidae; genus Gymnorhina; species Gymnorhina tibicen. Next base: position 2,752,801 of record VXAZ01007995.1, read on the forward strand.
CTCCATCTGACCCTGCAGGTGATGGTACATAGGTGTAGGCTGCCCTGTCATGGAGCTGACTCTGGAACGGATGGGAAACAGCCACAGGCAGAGCCTGGGTGCCAGCCAAGTGAATTAGCAAACCCCCACTCAGTTTGGCAAGGGCAGAGTTCCTCCTGTGTCTTTATTTTATGGGTACGTGCTACTGAACAGATTATATATAGAAATATAGATATATATATAGGTATATCTATATATATTTACATATGCACACTAGTGCATAGCACTTACGTATATATGCATATGTGTTTTGTGCAATTGTATATAATTCAATTACTTAATTGCTAATTAACTCTAATAGGCACTTGGAGAGAAAAGCTGCACAGAGTGTGCCCTTCATCCAGAAGTGCCTGTGTGAGCTGCCCCCTTTCCATTGCACATGCAGCCAGAGTTTAACATTGCAGCATCACCCCCAGTCTGCCTTAAACAGCACAAAATGCAGCCTAAGCCACAGGAATTCCATGGGCAGTGTTTAGGCTGGGAGGGATGAACCCTTAAAGATCAAGGTGTCTTGACCTGTTACAAAGGTTCTCTTCTACCCTCAGTCATATCATGACTGTGTGCTTATATTTTCATTATTTAGTTCATATTAGGAAAGCTGAATCTTGCTGAAACCTTTTGATTCCATGAGGAATTTTTACAAATGCTCACTTGGGCCACCAGGGGTATAGTAAGAGCATAATTCTCTGCAGGATTGGAGCCAGGGGAGCCCTGCGTTGTGCCCTGGAGTATCTGCTAATGTTTCATGTTAGAAGATCAAGAAAAGAGGTGAATGTGCAGACTGCATCTGTATGTAAACACTGGGTTAACTGTGAGCAGAGAAAGATTTCAGCTGAGTCTCCTGCACTGAGCAGCACCAGGCCTGGGTGAGGTTCTTATCTCATCATTTGGGCTCCTTCTCTGAGATCCATTTGATGCTTTTTGCTTCCCTTACACAATTTTGCAGGTAGAGCCAATTTTATATGAAATACTTCCTTTTCTTCCAGTCACTTTTTACTGTCAGGTCAGATATTTCCCCTCTCCTCCCCTTTTTGCATCAAGGGGGAGAAACAACCCTTCCGCCAGCTCCATAACCATTTCATGCATAATAACGTTTTAGGCTTCTATTACTCTGTTGAGACAAAGCAGGCTCTGATGAATTTCAATTCAGCACAGAATCGACCATGCTACAGTATCCAGTCATACAGAGAAGAAAACCTCTCTCCAATTCTGGGAACAGGTTGAAAGACCAGCAACTGTGATTGTAATACCAGAGTCAATAAAGCTTAAAGCTCTGTCTGGCTTCCCCGCTAAGGAAGGTGAAACAAAGTCTTCCTACCCCCTACAAATCAATTTTGAAGCCATTGCACGGTGATGACGTTCATTGGCATTTTCATTGCATAAATGTGGACTCATTTCTGTGCTGAATGTGTTCAGTTAAAGGGACCCCCAGCAGCCCAGGCAGGCTTTGTAAATGAGTTAATTCCTGGCACTGCGTCTTCTCCTAATTCTTGCTTCAATGGTTTTGAACTTTTACAGTTATGATTTCCTCTTCATTATTTTGGTTTTTTTAATTCTCTCCCTAGCTTCTCTGTGCTTGAAAGAAAAACTTGAAATAAAGGGAATGCACTGGTGAAGCTGGAATCTAGCATTGCCAGGTGTATTTGGGAGTGTTTTAAATTTTTTTGATTCTATTTTTAGGTCTGCATACAGTTGCATTATTAAGCTTTTCTCTCCAACTGTGAAGCCTACAATTGCATTTTTAAATGAATGCTGGGGAAATCTCAAGTAATCATCCAGCTCCCAGAGCCAAGACTTTTAAAGGAGATTCCGTAAACCTGAAAAAACCTGCAATTCTTCGTAAGCCTGGCTTCATAGCCTGGGAGGAAGAGGAGTTGGATGAGATGGCAGCTCTCTTTCAGATTGTGTGCTCTGCTTGAGTGGCCAGACCTCTGAGCCAAGCAGGGGAGGTCCCAGCTGGGCAAGTCCCCTCATGGACGCTGTCACCATGCAGCTCCCACATCTCTGGTTGTCAGGCCACATGGATGGGGGTGGCTGTGGACAGGACCTCTTGCCAGGTCTGAGTATTTCAGACTCAGGAGATGAGGCCGAGGGATGGGAAGGGCCGCTGATGACTTCAGGTACCTTACACATATTTTTCATTTACCATTTAAGCAAAGAAAAAAGAGCGATTTCGGTTCTCAAGGTAACTCCTCTAAATGTGTGCCTGTTGTGAGAATGTATAACCAGCTGTGAGAAGCTGCCTTGGACTTCAGGCTCTCTTTCTACAGAGGACCTTATCCAGACCTTACCTGGACTTGTGCCACCTTTGCAGTGTTTGGTTCAGTGATGGATGTTTTTGCGTGCTTGCTCACGCACTCGCATTGTTCCACCGCATTTTCCCTCTCTGTGGAAAGCACTGCGCCGGTTTGCCAGCGTAGCTCTGTGAAGTCAGATATTGCACAGGACAGGCAGAGCCTGCTTTGATCAGCCAGGCATTAAATTTACATCCAGGCTAAGCAAAACCCTCCCTGTATTATTCTTGGAATTTGAAGTTAAGGTAACATCCTGCTAAGTAAAGCAGCATGGAGAACTTTTGTACAAGTGACTCAGGCAGCCAGCAGCAACAGCTTTGGGTTTGATTTGCCAGGAAAGATTCCTGCAGATACCTGGAGCATCACACAAGCTTCCAAGGAGAAAGATCTGGGGGAAATTCAGTGGAGGCCTCATATTTTTCTTTAGACAGCAGCTGAATAGAAACTGTTTCCTTAAAACATTTCCTTACTCACATTAAGCCTTTTTCCTGTGAAATGCAACCATGGTTAGCATGGGATGAGTTCTCCTCCTCACCAATAGTTATGTAAAGAATTTTCTGCCCCTTGGACCTCTCCTGAGAGTTGACTAATGTATTTCAGGGAAATGTCATAACACACTTCTGAGGCAAGGGATGATGCTTATTACTGTACTTAAAATAGATGAACTGAGGCAAAAGACGGGTGAAGGTTTTTAGAGGCATTTAAAATACAGACGAGTCTCTCCCAAGACTTTATAAAACACCTAGAGTTTGAACCCATTTGAATTCCAGCAGTGTCCCAGGAATTCGGATTGCTTCTTAACTGCTTGCGGAGGTTTTAGCTCTGTTTTTGCACTTGGCCCAAAGGAATCCATGGGACAGGTTCAAAAAACCCATGTGGGCAACCCAGACATCTGGGTCACATATCCAATACCTTCATGTACTGTTGAATGCTAGGAAACTTTCCCTTATTTTGTGCCATGCAAAGGGAGGGCAGCAGGACGATGGTCCTGAGACCAGAAATGCCCTCTGCTGCAAGGAAAAGTTGCTTTTCACAAGGCAAGCACTTGATTCAGCACCTTGTGCAGGCACCTTGTCAGTTCAAATTGAGCTTAGAGCACCTCAGCTGAGGAGAATTTGGCACCACTGTGTCTCCTTCCAGTGCATCATTTCATGGTTACTGTTAGGAGTGGGGAGAGAAAGGGATTTTAAGAAATTAAATTAAATTAAAGGAATAATAAAATTACATAAAAGTTTCCTGAAGGGTTTAAATATGCTTCTCTTGGCAGTATAACTTCATTTTCTGTATAATCCTTGCTTTACAGGTTTTGCAAGGGGTAAAATCTGTCCTGCAGGGTAAATTTTCCACCCCACTTGTATCCAAACCTCTTGACTCTATTGACATTCATGTCTTCAATTCAAGCCCAAATTACAGTGGCATAAGCCTCCATTTAGTGATGGTGAAGCTAAAAAGGCTTTGGGATTTGGTTTAGCTTAGCTGAAACATATCAAACCTTCTCCCAAATGATTAGTTCTGGAGCTACTCAGGAGAACATGGTTTCTTAAGGCGTGTTTATGTCACTGTGTTTTAATTAATATCAGAAATGCCTTAAGTGCCACTCCATCTCTTTTTGTGGTTTCCTTTTTCCTTTTTTTTCTGACATCAGCATGGATATGCAAAGTCACTCTGCTAAATATGAAACACGACTGAATGTTTTCAGGCTTGGTAATTCTTGTGAGGAAAAAAAAATAAAAAGGAAAGAATGAGAATGAAGGAGCTGTTCTGTTTATGAAGCCCAAGCAACACTAGCAAAAGATGCTCCACTCCTGAACATGAATGACATGTTTTTGGCAGAGCCTGGTCCTCACACCTGGGCAACCCTTCACTACAACACTCAGAGAGGAGGGAAAATGGTTTGTGGATTTGCACTGGTTTAGTGAACCAGTTTAGTGAACTCTCAGAATGGTTGGTTCTCCCCTCCCAGCTGTTTGGCTGGAGTCAGACATTTCTGTGCTGACTTGGGTCAGCCTGAGGAGTTGATGCTGCTCAAAGACAGAGTTGGTATTTCAGCCTGAATTACTGCTACCAATCTGCTTACCAGTGAAATTTGTTCTGAAACACTGGAGAACCCAAGGAAATGGTGCTGCTGAAACACTCACAGGACTGGGAAGGGGCCTGAGCACAAATGTGGCTTAGCAGAGTCACGCTGTGATTGTGTCATAATGACACCACTGGCAAGATCATGGGGTCTCAGCCTTGACCCAGCAGCCTGTGATTTTGTGCAGTGCTAGTCCTATTACCTACCTACTTTCCTCCCCTGTTTCTGCTGCCACACTGCAGTCTCCAGCACTTTGGAGGAACAGCCTGTGCTTGGCAGCATTCCACCATATTCCCTGACTCCCACCTCCTTCCTTGGGATCACCAGGTAGTATCAGCATGCATTAGAATCATTAAGGTATTAATATTTAACAGTATTAGAGCTGGAATCAAAAACACCACTGGGCTGCAGTGGGCAATAAATCATCATCAACCTCTTTATTTTGTTTGTGTTTCCACAGAGAGATGGGAGCATCACAAAAACAAATTCCAAAACTTTCATTAGTTCTTATTTCATATGCTAGGGACTTGCCTGCATTGATGCAGTGGGAGATCCCCAATGCAATCAGAAAGCTTCACTGAGTCCAGGAGGGGGTGTGCTTACAAGACACCATAATCCAGAGGAAGCCTGGAGTGTTCCAGATATTACAGCAGCACTCGGTGTGTCTGCGTCTGCTGCTCTCCGTGGATAGAAGGAATGGCAGAGCAGAAATTGCCCTGGAAAGTAATTATTAAACAGTTTCCGCTGATCCATCTGAACAGCACCGTTTACTCTACGGCAGTCACAGTGGTGGGACTAACTCAGGCACTTCCTCTGCCAGTGGTTAACTTTCCTGTCAAGCAGATAAGAGATCCTCTGGAAGCGTGGTGTCCTGCCCACCCTTCCATGGTGGGCACTTCTCCCTGCTCAGAGCTGCGCGTTTTCACACTGCCCATCCAGCAGGGCTCTGAGTCTCAGTCCAGGACATCTCACCCCACCTTCCCAGGAGAGCACGTGCTTCTCACACACAGGGCATGTGGGAATTTGAAATCTGGGAGATATCCTGGAGATGAAAAACACTGTGTGCCTTTCCCTGCTCTTTGACAACAGCAGCTGTGACTTTGCTCTGATCAGAGCAGTTTTTTCTGGCTGGAAGTGCGAAAGCACCGAGCTGTCTGTCTAGCCATCACTCCGAGCCTGGTTAAATTAATATTAGCTCTGAGAAAAAGGTAATTATTTTCCTTGTTTATTTGGTTGCACCTATAATTATTGCTTTACCTGGTGGGAACCATAAGCTGTTGTAATTATGCTTCGTTAAAATGCTGATTAATAACGGCTCGCTTCTGAAAGGTGTGCTGTGGGACCTACTTTTCCCTGGCTACACTTATTAATTGTAATGTAGATCTATGTACCTATCTATTAACTCTGAGCTAATATACATAGAAATGATGCTAAGATCACATTTCAGCACCTGACTTCGACTCACTAGCGCTAGGAAGTCCAGAGCTCAAGATATTTTTTCTGGTCAAACAAAGACTCTTTCTGGCTGTGAGTCTACTGCACGTTTCCAAACGCTTCTGGAAACAACAAGGTGAAAAAAAATGGTGTAAATGTGCCCTACATAAAGAGTGGTATTTCAGAGCTCCTAAATAATAACCTTTATGCTCATGAATTTCAGACTGCTCTAGAGAGGAAGGCAAATATTCTTTCCATTTTATACGTCAGGAACATGAGTTTTGGAAAACGATCTACTGGACTATAAGGCATGTAGATTATGTGTGTTTATTCATGAGTACAGGCTTTATTGTGGTTTAATTAGCCAAACCTGACTGTTTGAGCTTCAGGCTGAGAAGCAGGATTTCAGCTAAAGCTTGACTTCACCAGCTACCTGGTAACTTCTGCAGTGTTATTTTAAGACACCTGCTCCTACTGTTGCATTCTCTTTTGTCCATGAGCTAGCTCTGTTATCAAGCTGGGGCAGGATGTGAAAAATCTTGAACCATCTTGATCAAAATACCACTTTCTGCTTTGAGGCAGAACCAGAATGTGCCTTGAATCATTTGATAGCAATTGTTTTTTACACAACAGCAGAACAACAGTCAAAGTGCCACATCATTTGAATAATTAAATTTTGTCACCTGTATGTATATGTGCTGCAGAGAATGTCCTGCCTTAGTGTCAGCTAAGCTAAATGGTTCACAGATTTAGGATATGTTTGGTGGGGACAGTTAAGGATCAGTATTCCTTGTGTTATTGAGTGATTTGGTGGCTCTGAGATTCAGTATTTTTAAAGAAATAGTATAAATGTTTCTATGATATCACCCTCTTCCTGAGGATACCTGCCCCTGAGGTTTGAATCTTGCAAGGCTGGTAGGCTTCCTGACTGTTGCCAACCAGAAATGAATATAGATTCTTTCCTTCTCTTTTTTAACACCTGTTCTGTTGTGAAAATAATGCAGGCAGACTTTGATTTGAGAATTCCTTAGTCCCAAAACAGTGAAGGAATTCATAGATAAGGTTCCCATTTGGGCCATTTCTAATAACATGCATTAATCAGCTGTACTGTTCAGAGAAATTTTTTGCTTTGTCTGGGCTTCCTAAAGGTCTTCTTTCTCCTAATTTTTCTTGAGTGAATGGTAATAGCTCAACCCAACCAGCATAGTGTCCAGTCACAACAAAGCACCCTTTAATAATTATCCATTCTTTAGACTCCGTATCAAAACCCGCAGCGTATGAGGAGCTCTGTCTGTACAGAAAAAAGGGAGCTGTTGATGCCAATGAGTGTGTTAAGGATGATTGAGTGGGCGAGACCAGCCAGAGCTTAATATAAGTGAGGCAAAGATTCAGTCTGTAAGTCCATGAGATTGAGTCTATACATCTTCATTAGTGCTTTATGCCTTAAAACATGGTAATGGTTTCAAGAGTGAGCACTGTATTTGTGCATTAACGTTTTTCACCTCTGAGCACCTTTTTTATACCCACTTTGCCTTGCCCAGAACTGATATGGGATCATTTCCTGGGCTCGTGTTGACGGTGGTCCCAGCTTTTGCATGTTCCCTGTTCTTGACTTCAGTTAGATTTGGCCATGCACTTACCTCATTACAGAGCCTGTTCTGCCCATGGGGTGTCTCATTCAATGCAGTCTCATTAACTGCAGCTGGATGCCAGGTCTGATACAGGAGCTAGAAATTAGGACTGTGGAGGGCAAAGGTTCCCTCCTGTCATAAATAATCCATTTTCCATCAGCTTGATGGTGTTTTGATTCAAGTCCATTTGCTTTCAGGATTTCTCTCTTTTCTCAGACCTGAAGAAAGGATACTGTGGGTAGAACCAACTGCTTTGCATTGAGTGTTTTACCCTCAGCCTCTTCGAAGCATAGACTTTATTTTGTGACATCCAGAATGGTGAAGCCCTCAGGTACCTCTCTGCCAGAGAAATGCTGATGGTTTGGAAGTCGGCTATGTACACAAGAGGAAATGGAGATGAAAGGCCCTGTGGTGGGGAGGTATGGGGCAGTGTGTGCACATACTGGGAGGAAAAAGCTTTGGTTTTAGAGTTGGAACACTCTGTTCTTCCAGCTGTGGGCTGTACTGAACAGCTCAGTTCTGCGTAGAGGTGGCTTAAACTAAATCAGTGATTTACCACCATTATTTTGAAATGTCATCTTTGTCATAATCCTCTCGACTTGTCATGCCCACAGAAGATGATGGTTTGATTCCAGAGCTCAGGCAGTACTTTGTATTGTTTTGATCAGAAACTAAGGTTGAGCTGGTCTAGAACTTACAGAGAAACACGGCAAATGAAGAGAATGTTTGTTTCTGAACTTGTACCTTGCTCATTTCCCAGTGGCCTTAACCTGTAAAATAGAGCTGATGCATGATCTGAACAAGTAGAGACATTTCGGTGTTGCAGACAAATCTTAATTTGGTAACCTGAATTCTGTAGTCAAGGCAAGAACCATGATGCCAACAGTGGTGCTGAGTGCTCCTCCATTCCCACCCACTGGAAGAAGGGGACTTTCAGAAATGTGAATGATGATGTAAGATACATGGTAAACTTTGAGACTGCCAGGAGGTTTTGGGGTCAAATCCCTGGATAATGTGCAATTAACTGTGATGTAAGAGTGTCTGTCTGCTGAGAGTCTTGCTATTTTTCTCTTTCCTGCATAAAGGGAAGGGTGGTAAGAAGGAGATCTTCACATCTCCCTTTCCAAGAAAATGTTCATATCAGCCAACACCTCTAATTGCAGGCCAGCTGATGTCACTTGTGGGGCTGGTTTTACTTTTCCTAATAATCTCTTAAAAACTAGCAAAAGCCCTTCAGCCTGCTGGCTCGGTTTGGGAAGGTCGTGGTACTACTCACAATCATTTCCACCTGTGGTATACATTATTTGGAAAAATTTGATACTGCACATTTTAAGGGGCTTTCTTGTTCTGTTCCTTCTTGTCCCTCTTCCCCCCCCCCAAGTTTTTTTTAGGTTCTGATTATACAAATGAATCATGCAAGTGAGTGTTCCCTGCAATGCCACTAATTGATGGGATGCTATACAATTGCATTGCAATAACAAAACACTTTCAGCCTCTGAGAGATTAGTTGCATTGGTCTGGGATTAAGAAACCTTTGAAATCCTGAATCTAAATTACCATTCTTTTGACTGCTGTTTGTGACGCTAATTAGCTGTGTTAATTGGATGTTTTGATACTTGAAGAGCACAGCAATCCAAATTTTTTTTTTTTTTTTTTGGAAAGCCAAAATTATTAATGACTTTGGCAAGGGAGCCAGAGTTTATTTTAGTGCTGTACACTTCCATATTCCCCTTTTTGTTTTAGGTTGGTATTTTTGTTGGTTTTTAATGTTGCTATTATTATTTTTTTAAGCACTCTGAGTGAGTAATCAGCGTAGGAGTGAATAGTAAATGTTTGAATGTGCTTTCCAACCGAGAGCTCTGATGCATTGCTGTCTCCAAATTATTGAACTGCTGGAGAGAAAATATGTCCAAGCCAACATCATTTGTATTGTTGGAGAAGTGGGGTAATAAAGGGGGAGAAGTGTGAAACAGATGAAGAAAATTAATATGAAGCCATTTAGATAGAGGAGCTTCCTTTATAATGGCATGGTGGGTGATCTAAAAGGAGCTCAAATTTACTTTCTCTTGGATTGTTGTGTACTCACTTGCTGTTCTTGCGTCAGGAACCATTCTGGCTCCCCAGGCTCCGGACCCAGAAAGGAATTTGTGTAAATATTCACATGGGTGTTCAGGAAGGGTTAGAAATCCTTCACCTCATAGGATCAAGACTCAGTATTTGTCTCCAGCCACTGTTCCTATCTACATGACTGTGTGGTGTGGATTAGGTTCCGACAGACAGAACTTGGCAATGGCCTTTTCTTGTTTCTAAGTTTAAAAGAAATAAAAAAGCCAGACCCAACCAAAACCAATGGATATCAACTAGAGGGACTGTGTCACGCTTTACTTTGAACCTGGCTTGGTATTTTGGAAGCACAGACATTTTGTGGGCTGGGCCTTACAGCTCAGGTGTAGAGTAGCAGGGTCAGATCCTGACCCTTGGTGCCAGCTGGGCTCCAGACACCTAGGGTCAGGTCTGAATGTCTCCTGCGGATACTGGAGGCATTTAAGGCATTTGGCTCTTTTCTTCTGCCCTCTCACAGCCATATTTCTTTCAGGGGCACAGAATTCACTCAGTTACATTTTGTTGTTGTTGTTTTTGCGTTTTTATTTCTAGTTTCAAAAGTGTTGTCTGAAGATTTGCATCCAGTTGGAGCACCATCTGGATGGGACAGGACGGAGAGGCTCAGATGCCTCTGAAAAAACCCTGAAAAACATTCCAAACCTTAATGTGTAATTACAGTGTGAAACAACAAAACCCAGGCTCTGCCAGCTTCTTGGCAGCTCTGTGCTTTGGCCCTAAGGAGATTCATCTTCCAGGGGAATTCAGGGAGTCAGTTCCTGGGTGAGCAAGAGGAGCGAGACATGGTAGGAAGCTGATGGATTTGATCTCTAGGGCAGGACAGTTTTTTCCATGGCTTTCAGTCTCCATCTGTCAGTGGATTCATGTGCTGACACTGACAACTGCTTTAGAGGAACCGGCACCTCCTGGCTTGGTGGCAGCCTGCTGGTGGGAGGGCAGAGGACAGGGCTGCAGGCGTGTGAAATGTCTCCAGGGGAGGCTGGAAGCCATGCAGAAGAGAAACGGAGCCAGGCTCAGATGTTTGCAGCCGAAACACTTCCAAAGCAGGATAAACAATACAACATTTCAGCTTTTCACCATGACGAATAATCAGCATTTTGTTTCCAAACAGTTTTCCAAAAACAACACAAATGCAGGAAGGGCATCAAAACTGTTCTACAAATGTTGAGCTTACATTTGAGATCCTTTTGCAAAATCCTTTTACAAAATGCTTTTTGAGGGTAACTTCTTCCATCCCTCTCGTGGCAGCTCTGGCAGCCACAGCAGGTCTGTGACAGACCAACGCTTCTTAGGGTCAGCTGGGGATATGTCAGGAGTGAAGGGCCTTATTTGCTTGAGGAACTCTTGATCTGTCTGGCCTTCCTAACCCCTTATGACCCCAAAGGAAGTCCCCATAATAACATCAGTGTGATTTAAGGAGGTGTAATTGTCAACACCTTACACAGACAGTCCAGCTTGCTCTTCCCCAGCATCAGTGCAGACCGGGTTTGGCCACACATCCTAAGGCTGCGTAGGAACCCAGCTCTGAACGATTTTGCAGCTCAGCTTGTGTTCCCCAAGTGGCAGCTCAGGGGTCTGTGGTGTTCCAGAGGGTCAGCCCCCGCAGACGTTGTGGCCCTTTCTTCTGACACTTGGTATTTTGGGTGAATGCACCACCTACAATTCACAGAGGATGAAGTGACAGCATCTGAAACCCTGTCCTCCTTTCCTTGTGTGGAGAAATATCCTGTTCAGGACTTTGAAAATTATGCCCTACAGCGCACACATTTTCAATCAGACCTTGCTTTGCAATGGTGCTACGTCTGAAATCCATGGAATGTGCTCGATGCAAACATTTGCAAGCCTAGCTTTCTCCTGAGAAGAATATGCCTTCCTCCTAATTAAGGCTGGTTGTCTACCCAGCTATTCCCACTGCTGGCTGCCAGCAATAATGCCCATTGTAGTGTGGGTGGAAAATATGCAGTTTTCAAATCTCATTTATTCCATATAGTATTAGATTCTCTCATGAACAGGCTGCTCATTCTCTGTGAAAAAAACCAAGCCAAAATGCTCTGGGAACAGCGTGGCCTCTGCCCACACTTACGGATGAGATGAGGGGACATTTGCCTCAGCATCCCTTCTCCTTGTCAAGCTCTACTGCTTCTGACTCCCACAGTCTGCACCTTTTTCCCTAATAGTTTCCCTATCCCCGGTCATCCTGCCACATCTGATTTGGTGGATTATTTGACTGTGCGGGTTATCTGAGGATTTATTTTCCCAGGCTGGTACTCTTAAATGGGTGTGAATTATCTGATATGGGGATTATACACATGAACATAAAGTAAAGGCTGACACGGGGCATCCCAGCCCACCCCGAAATGCTGTCTGTACACATGATGATTATTAGCAACTCATTTCACAGCAGCCCCTTCGAGCCATCACCATTGATTCAAACTAATGATCTAAGAAGGACTGTCACTGGCATTTCCTGGGGCCAGCCAGTCCCAGCAGTGGCTGAGGTTTTCACATAAAACCTCTGAACATCAGTTAGCACATCCATGTCTGTTCCTGTTCCTTGGTGAGATTGGGATCATTTGGTGAGAAAGAAGGATCAGAACACCCAACTTTAAAATGTTATGTGATTGATCTTTACCCTAAATGCCTGGCTAAGTCTTACACCTGACTGGTGTTTCGAAACTCTGCTTGATTTTTTTCTCTAAGCCTTAGCGTGCTAGAAGGAGTTGGCAGAAATTCCTGCTTAGACAGACCCAGAGGCTGGACTGCAACTGCAGTTGATTTGACTGATAAGAGGGCCATCAAGACCGCTAAAATATGGGATTCTAATAAGAGAAGATCCTTCAGTAAGAAGCAATTCTTTCTGGTGTTTTATACGACTGCATTGGTTGTGGATATTTTTGGGATATCGCTGTTTTCTGGGAAAGCAGATGACAAAAGCTGTGTCGTAACCTCAGCTCTGATTAGAAAAGAACACACACTTCAGGAACAGCCACAGAAGCTGTAGGCTGGGAATAATCAATAATTGCTCTTTTGGCAAATAGATGACCCTGTGGACTCACAGCAAAGATTTATGGAAGGCAGCGTGTTTTTGTTATGAAAAAGAACAATGAGGGATAAAATGGCTGTTCCAGAACTGTCCTCAGTATATAAGAGTGGCTGATTTACACTGAAATTCTGTCCTTTCCTTGTGGTCTGTTCACACTGAGTATGATGAAAGGCAGGCTGAAAGTGCTGTGGGAAAGTTTGCGTGCACCCTCTCACACAACAGGTCTGGTGATGCTGTGACAGCTGCCAGGGGATCCCATTGTACAGGACATGCAGGCACATCAACTGGTTAGTGAGGGAAAATTAGCTCAGAGGGTGTAAAGGGAGGAATGGATATCGGGGATAAAGTAGCAGAGAGCCCTCACGATGGGAGACTGGAGTTTTAGACCTTTCTTCAGACCAAGAGGAGCACAGAAGGCCAAAAATAAGCAACTCTGCTCTGAAAACACTAAGTAGGTCCCTCTGCTAAAACTGGTGTGGTTTGAGGAGAAAGGAAGTTTCCAGTTTTCATTTGGTGTTGAATTCTGAAGCTGGCTGTCCTAAAAGATACAGCTGAGCAAGGGGAATCATCTGGTGCTGTTCCTGAACTGAAAATGTTAGACAACCTATTTGCAGTGAACACTGAAATGCTGTGACTTTTGAACCATGAAATGTGGATCACTTGAACACACGCTGAAGTACTGAAGGTGGCTGAAAATGGCCAAAGCAAAAGCTTGTAAAATGTGAACAAATATTCATGGGCATTTGTTTGCATTACCCTCCGATCTCTGTGAAGAAGACCTTTAAATTTCATTTTTAAATCCTCTGGCAGCGTGAATACCTGTGCTTTAATTCAGTTTGCTTTAGCTCCCAGGAAGCTCTATTTCCAATAGTGATTTGAACTCCAAATCCTAGCCCGATTGATCTTGTCTCACCTGACAAGTCACAGTTGCTATTGTGTTAGTACCTGGCTTGGTGCCCAAGAATGTACGCATTTGTACTGGGGTGTGACTTGCCATTCTACTGAACGAAGCACTACAAATAATAACAATAATAGTTCTCACTCTGAAAGAGCTCTATAACCATCTCTGATTCCAGCCTCACGCTGGCTCTGGACAGTGTGAGGCCAGGATTTATTCCTCTTTGGTTCATGTAGAAAGGCCCAGATTTTCCTGTGTGAATTGGAGCCCCACTTGTGCTGAGGGCGGTACTGGCACGCAGGGATGGAGTCTGAGATGCAGCACGAACAAAGAGGGGACAAAAAAAGGGTTTAATGCTTTGATTTACAAGGATGGGGAACAGAACACAGACAAAAAAATGTATTTGTCTGTGGGATCGTGTGCCCTTTCCCAAGAGGAGTCCCACATGTCAAGCTGCAGTGGGAGCTCCTTTCAGAGACACGGCAAAGCCTGATGTGGCAGAGGACAGGACAAGCTCTCCTGTTCCATGACCCACACACTTCCTGGCAAGAGAGACCACAGTGAGACTTGGCAAATAAACCACCTGTGAGCCAAACTGACCCTCATTTAGACTTGTTTTACAGGAAAGTGGTTGATTGTACCTTATCTCTGTTTCTTTCTGTGCTGCCACACACACAGATACAGCAAAATCTAATCTATTGTAGGAATGACTTTGGTTAGCTGAGTGTGCTGGGAGCTGAGATGGGGTGACACCAAGCACCTGGGATTTACTGTATCTCCACCCTGTGCACAGCCCCCTTTGGAAGTCAGGCCCTGTGTGACATGCCCAAGGTCACCTGGGAAGTGGGTGGCAATAATAAATCAGGAACCAAATCTGATTTATCCAAGTGTCCCAGGTTACTGACCTGCCCCAGCACTAGTTTCTGTTCTAAGGGGACCTCCTGACCAGAGATGGAAAAGAAATGTGTTCTCATCAATTTATTTATACCAATGTAATCCAAAACATATTTAGCATGTGTATAACTTGAAATAGTAATGCTGTTCCGCACAGGAGCGTATTGATTTGCAGGGAAGGAATGGTACTGTCAGAATATGGAGCTTTTATCCCATGGACTTATTTTCTGCAAGATGTCAGGCTGTGTAATCCTGCAAAGCTATGAGCCTGGCTGCCATTGGAGAAGGCTGACAGTTTTTCAGTGTTTTTTTAAGATCTCCCATCCCCCATGAGCATTTGTTCTCTCTGTGTGTAGGTGGATTGATTGCTAGGTGGCTCAGTAAATAGGTTGGGAAAATAATACTTAATTGACTTGATATTACAGGTGACTTGAAGGAGTTGGGAAAACAATGTCAATTAAACAGTGCAAACACATATATGTACGTCTGTGGATAATGTTTTTAAGTGCTTTTGAAGGCAGAAACTCCTATAATTTGAAATGCTATTCAGCTCAGTAACGTATTCAATTGTTTGTGTATGTGTGTGTAAGTGGTAAACGGAACTAAAGCTGCACTTTAATCAAGAGCTTTTCCATAAATCTCATCTGAAACAGAACCCACCTCAGCAGATGTTGATGGCTGAATTTCTAAGACAGAAAGAGACCTCTGTCAGATGTTACCTGCGATTCCAGGCCTCTCGTGCGCTCAGATTTCTGTATGCAACAGCTCACAAATGAACACAGCAAAGTGTGCTCTCTAATACCAGCAGTGCTTCGGATCACTTCAGCTGATTGAATATTGCATGAGGCAGCTCCTGGGCATCTTTATAGTATTTTCTTAGAACTGCCTGGGCTGTAGTAGAACTCTGCAATCCAAATAATACGGCAGCCTGGCCGTCCACAAAGCATCTATCATTTGCTCCTTGCTAAACACGTATTTGTGTTAATTTAGCATTCATGACATCTCATAACAGACCAGGATCCCACTGTGCTAAGTGTCGTATGAACACCGAGCAAAATCTGTGCCCTGCAGAGCCCGCAGCCCAAGCCTCCATTAGCACCAGTGAAGATGCCTCTGCTGGTGACAGCAAACTAAGTATGCCCATTTCTTTTTAGTAGAGTTTCTGTACAGCGCTGGCTCCCAGGTTTTGTTGGTAAATCACTCGTAAATGCACACTTACTTGTTATTTATCAGGATTTGCTGAGTGCTCTGGACAAAAAATTACCAACATCCAGCTTGTTAGAGAGCTGCTCACAGTTGACTCTTTGTTGTGTAATGGAGCAAAATAGTCATATGAAGTATCTGTTCTCCCATCTGCACAGTGTTAGTTCCATTACAGACTTATTTTAGGCAGAATAATCAGGCTTTTTGCTCATCTTAATTGCCTGAGTTACAATACTGCTCAGGACTCAAGAGGAAACAGGAGCCCTGTTGAGCGATGCCAGATACAAACACTGAGAGAAAGACCATCCTTGCTGGGAAGGCTGTTCAATTTAGATGGACAAATGTATTATGGGAGAAGAAAAAGGCAGGTGCAAAGTGAGATAGGAAATAAATTGCACAGCTAAAACAGAACTATGTTTCATGCCTGCCAAGTCAGTGCCATTTCCTCCCAGCCACAGTCTGGAACTTGAAATCTCAGCTGCATCACTGAAGAATGCACTGACCCTATAGGTTATAATAATAACAAATAAGTAAATAAAGACAAACTCCTAGTAAGCTAGCAAAAATAACCTGAAACTTTCATTTAAGAACATAATGACCACTCAGTTTTGTTAGTGTGCATTTCAGTTAACTCTACCTGGTAACTCAATTACTGATGGAAGAACTGGAAAAAAAAAAAACAAACTCCTTTGATAGTTCTAGTACCAACTACTGCCCGTAACTTGGGGAGATCCTGAAGCCTTCTGTGATTTTAAGAGATTTCTTGACCTCTGGCCCCGTTGTTGCCTTTTCTTTTTCGAGGTTTTGAGAAGGAGGTAAAAGTCCTGACATGAGAACAAACACATCTCTAGGCCCATCTGACAGTATCCATGTATAATTATGCACATTTAGATTAAATACATATTTGGGGGGGGGTATGCCTACCTGATTAATCAGTGTTTTTCATATCACTTGAGTTTCTGTCCCCTTCAGGAACACAACTCATTCTTTACAGAAGCATCAGCTCTTTTGTGGAAGTCAAAATAGCAAGTAGTATTTTCACAGCAGACCACACGGTGATGAGTTGCATTTGCCCGTTGCTTATTAAATGGTAAAGCTTCGAGCTGGCCTCAAGTTATCCCACCTGCTCCTCGCTATAAATCAACACTGCAATAAGCTACTCTCACACTGATAAAAAAAAATGTCCCCGCTTCCGAGGCTTCTCTGAAAGAAAGTATTGGCTCTGAAAATGGCTGGTTACAATCAGATTGAGTGAAAATTGGAGTATAATAAAATACTGAAATTACATCTTCCTTGCTTCCTTTTATGCATGTCAGGAGCGAGTCAACACACTGTATTTGCTGGGTGCTTTTCCTGTCTCTGTCAGTACAGTGATATGTTAGAGAGATGAGGACACAGAGATTTTTTGCTTCTCTGCAGTATAAAGCCACTGAAATAGCACAAGAAATGCTTCCCTGAGTGCCTACACCAAGCAGGAGAAATAAATACCAGTCAAAATTGCTCCAAGGGCCATTGACTTTGTAAACCCCCAGGGTAAACCAAACGTTTTCTTGGGTTCAAAATATCTGCAGAACTTTTTGCTCTCTTTTTTCCATGTTCTGGTAGAAACCAAAAGTAAGAATGACCATAAATATCTAAGAAAAGCCCACCTGTGCCCCCACAGAAGTGGGACATTGCAACAGCTGCTTTATTAGGAGTTTCCACGAATCCAAAATGTTGAGAGAAGCCCATCCTTTCACTTCTCCAGACCCCTCCACTAAGCTGGTCTGACCACACAGAATTAAATTTATGCTTGCTGGAGTAACTGTCTGTCTTTCATGGACTCAGAGGATATTGAAATAATTCACTGCTTCCGTTTTTGTTGGTTTTTTTTTAATCCATATGGCCTTGGATTATATGATGTGTAATACCAAAAGCTGACATTAGTGTTTGGTGTTCTAGCAGCTACCTCTCTTAGCCAAATTGTGATGCAGCTGTAATGGTCTTTTATCTCTCTGAACTTCTCACGCAGACTTACTGCTTGTCATTCTTGTCTTAAAGGGGCTTTATTTTGTGTTAATGTATGCTGCTGAGTAATTACTCGTATTTTAATGCAGAGGTAGCCCCTTATTAGTCATGGGTAAAAGATACAACATTTTGGATCCCTTGAGAAAAGAAATATTAGTGCTTTTTGTAAGATTCTTTCAGATCATGTGTTTTTCTTGGAGGAGAAAGGGGTGTAAAATGTATAGTGGAATTTCAGAGCATGCTGTGAAATTTAGAGGCATCACCTGACTCAAAGGAAAACATGGCTAAATCCGTGTACCAAATCCCATAACACTCTGTTGTCAGGCTATTGAGAGACTTGTTTAGGCCCCAAGATAGAGGCATCTAAATGAGGAAACTTAAAAATTAGAGAAACCTATCAGTTTAATTATATCAGACAAAATTTTGGGGCTCTTTTCCTTGCTTATTTTTGGTTTTATACATCTGTTTTTCTAAAATCACTAGTTAGGTAATGTTCTACCTTTGGCATTTCTAAAAAGAATTTAGTGTCTCTTTCCCTCCAAACTATTCTTGTTTAGTGGCACATCTGTCTCTCTTCTACAAAAGAGATAATGTTTTGACCTTCTGCCTAAGGGGTCAAACATCAGGACCTGGACACCAAGAGGAGCAGCCCAGGTCTGTCCACTGGTGGCCTCCCACTTCTTAGAATCGTTTTTATTTAGCCAATAAAATTCTGGATGCAGTATCACAGAGATCTGAGCAGTGTCAGAATGTGGGAACTGTCTTTAGAGGGTTCACCAGTCTGTCCCACGTGTGCCAGGGTTCTGCTGACCATCTCACTTGTGCATTCACTCCGAGGCACTTCTTCACGCATTGCACAGAAATTTAAACACAGCTTTACTTCATCTCTCTTTCACCCCTGATCTACTGCAAGCACAAAATACTGAGCGAGAGGTGCATTTCCTGTACCTTTTGGATTCACAGTTCTTTGTGCATTATAGTTGCAGACAGGCAGGAGCACGAGTGGGGAGTTTCTGACCGTATTTTTCCAGTGGACATTCTCTGCAGCCGTGCTTTTCTTCTCTGTGATTAGAATTAATTATTGCTGCTTCCCCTCTGCAGCGTGAAGGAGAGGAAAGCTGAAGGTATCTGTCAGTGGTGATTGAAAACAAAATGAGAAAACATGGAAAAGAGGACAGAATTGGTTTCAGAGGCCAGTGGATGTTGAGTGAATAGTTGTGCTACTTGCTAAAGAAGTTTCTGTCAGTTCTGTATGTCCCCCTCCCCCCGAAATCAATAACACATCAAGCAGTCAGTCCCCTGAGCTGCACAGTGTGCACACAGCATGGAGATAAAAGCAGATAAGAAACTACTTTTGCATGGAAAGTAAATGTCTCCGCACAGGATGTTTTTGATATATTTGTAAATTCAATCCCATTTGCTTCCTTTATTTATTTATTTATTTATTTATTTATGTATTTACTTTGTATTTTTACTTTTGGTATGTATTAGTTTTTCTTTTTGCCAGATTGCTTCAGCATGCCATACAGCACAGTGCCACTTGTGTCCCAGTGAGCTGCTATTTCCATATAAAAAGTAGAGTGTTTTACAGTCAAGCATATATTTTTAACACTGGGGAATTTAAACTGCACCGTGTATTTGTAGAGGCTGCTCAGTGCAGGAGCTTCCACTTGAGAAGATCAAACAAATTGGAGAAATGTTCTGAAAAAAAAAATGAAGGAGAGGGAGGATGCAATTCAGTGAAAGCAAAGCAGGAATTTATACACAAGCAGGAGGAATTGGCTGTATGGATTGAGGCAGAAGGCAAACTAGTGATGAAAAGGGTTTGGGAACTATCACCAGCATGAAATAAATTCTGTTGTGGGGGGACACCAGCATTCTCCCATGGAAATAGGTGCTGGAATGAGCCCTCTGCTGTCCTCAGCATTTGTGAGGTCACAGCCAGGGCACAGAGGTTAGTTCTGAGCATGGATTTTTTTTTTTAATCCCCTCCCCCCAGAAAGGTGGGTCAGGAGGAGAATAACTGCAGAAACAATTGGAGATCTGGAAAACAGGATTTGAGAGGAAAGGTCAGTAGAGCTCAGGGTCATTTAGCATGGGAACAAATCAGATAGAGGGAGAGCATGATTAAGGGCCAAGTATCCTGTGTCATGGGATCGGCTCAGGACCAGCAGAGAGGGGAGAAAGCAGCTTCTTGAAATCCCAGCACCACCTTGTACAAGAGCTGACTGGTCCTGAGGTTTCCCATGCAGCTCCAAGCCAGGAGAGGCTCTGCTTCATGCCTAAGAGCTGACGGATCCACAGCCCCGATTGGTGGCTCTGTTTATCCCTCTGAGCGTGGTGCAAATCCTAGTTATTAAAAATCAAGAACAGAAAATCCAATTCTAGATGTAATATCAGTCCAGGCCCAATTTTGAGTTGGTGAAATAAACTAACTTCAGACACCAACAGATAGTTGACTGCTGCACAGTAAAACAACACAATTTAGTACAATTTTCCACAGTTGACATATGTTGATCGATATAGGACTCAGAATTTAACAGGCATGGAATTTCAATTAAACTGAATTACCGAGGAGTATAGTCATCACCGTGCTGGGGAAGAGGTGCTTTAGCAAATGAGACAGACAACCACACTTTTTGCACAGAATCAGAATTATTTGGGTTGGAAGGGACCCTAAAGACCACCTCATGCCAACCCCCTGCCATGGGCAGGGACACCTTTAGCTAGACCGGGTTGCTCAGAGCCCCATCCAGCCTGACCCTGGCATGCTGTGCTGAAGCTGTGCTGAGTGCAAAACTGGGCGCTACCTTTCAAAATGAACTGCTATCAAAACCATATCATTAATTTCTTTTTAATTTCATTTTTCTTTCTCACCTTTTCCATCCCTCTTGGGGCTTTGAAAAGGTTAAGCACTGATTGTGTCTAAACTGACGGGTGCTTTGTTCCACAAGTGGGCATGAACAAGCAAGCACGAGCCCAGGTGGGTAAATTCCGTTCTGCTCAGCTTGGCGAGCAGCTCAGCCAAGGCAGTGGAGGGCACAGCCAGGTGCACGTGGAGCCCATGGATGAGAGGCCTCGTGGATGTGCAGCACAGCCCTGCTGCTCACCGAAATGCGCTCGTGTGAACGTGCCCTCCTCAGACTCCCTCCTGTTGTTGTCCTCACACCAGCACCGGTGCCTTGAGTTCAGACCTCGCTCATGGTTTTGTCTGCCCCAGTGTCCACTGGCTGGGCCATGAAAACGTCACAAACCCTGACAGAGAGAATCCCCCTGTTGTCACTTAGAGGTGCTTATATTCTTTACAGAGAACGGCTTGTTTCAGTGAGGTACGTGAGTGGATTTTGGCTGAGCTTAGGAGGCAGGAGTAGATCAACACAGCTACAAGTGACTAAATTCAGAGCTTAGGAAACTTGCATCATCAACAGCATCCTCCAGCTGTGGCAGAAGTGTTTGCCCAAGCTGAATGAGAGTGTAGCAAGAGAGAGAGGGACTGCTATTTACCCTGCTGCAGATGGGTGTTTCAGGAGGATTTCTCCTGGATACCAAGAGGCAGGTTTAAGTTTCCCTGAAGGAGCAGGTGCTTTCAGCTGCCTCCAGCTTGTTTGGCTCTGGAGACCTGCTGAGTGCAGGCTGTGTTTTTGAGAGGACAATACTCTCAAATGCAATCGGTGTGAGACAGTTTCTGTGTTTCTGGGCTCTTCACTGAAACATCCATTACCAGCCAGCTCACCAGGGTGTAGGGAAAGGCTGTAACTGTGCATTCAGAGGTGACCCAGTGTCTCTAAGTCTCAGCAGGTCTGACTGTGCTGTATTTGGATGCTCCAGAGAGTGGCTGTGAGATACTGTGAATGGTGTGACATACAAGGAATTGCTTTTATATCTTCTGATGAGAATGTTTCCCACGTGTGTGAATTTAGTGCTGAATTAACAGCCCCAAAAAAATGTATCCACAGGAGAGCTTACCCATGCCACTGTGCCTCAGCCCTCGTCTGGTGAAACCAGATTTAGAGGTGAAAAGTAAAGACTTCTCAGTAGCCCACTGAGTGCCTTTTTATTCTGTGAAAATATGCAATAAAGCTGCCAACCCCTTCAGCAGATTTCACTTCGTGGACACATTTCCACTGGCAGATGGACCTAAGACCACCACATTCCCTTCAGCTGCATGACAAATGTGGTAGATTTGCTTTTTCCAGTGACATCTGCCCCAAGCTGACCTTCTCCAGCATTCTGCAGTGCCCACCTGACCTGCTTGTCCCCTCTAAAGCTCAGGCCCAGTCCAGACATGTTTATCAGCTTCTTGTTCATCTCCATTTGGAGACAGACAATCTTCACCTGCAGCCTTGGGTATTCTATAGAAAGTAAGGTTTGAGTTTGTCTCTCTTGGATGCAGGTGAGCCTGCTGGAGCTCTAGGACATCCTCTCCATTTCTTGATGTTCGTCATCTGGCAGGGAATATTGTCCAGATCTGTAAGAAGGCCTTTGGCATCTCTCTGATTCCTTTGCATACAAAGCCTCCTGTACCCAAGTGATCCTGGCAGTATCTGTACTTTAAATAACTGTGCTGTCTCTTCTCTCTCACATGCTCTCTCCATGGGCTCCTCCTTTTTGAAAATTTAGGGTCTGATTCTTCTCATTTAGAGGTTACTTGACATTTCCATCGCACTGTACTTGTAGCTCTTCCTACTAAATATCATTAAATTCACTTCTCTGTGGCTGAGGACACCTCTTATTTACCCAAGAGTCCTCAAATCCCTGCATTTGCAAACACAGTAATGACATATTGTTTTCCTGTTAGCTCTGTCAGGTTCAGAGCCTGACTGCTGGCACGGGGGCTGTGCTGCTCTGTGCAGAGCAGCTCTCTCCTGTCTCACCTGCTCCACAAGACAAAGCCCACAGAAGCAGCACAAATTTTAAGCTACACCAGGTACTCTCTTGTTCACTCTGAGTTTTCTGTCTTCTATGGATTTTTCAGGTATCAGGATCTACTTGAATCCTTCTCTGGGTTGAAAATCACATTTTTTTAAAAGTATCCATGACTACTGTGAGAGTGGCAAATCTTTTTGAGCAGGGACCCAGCGAAATCAGTCTGGATTCTATAGTGGTCTCGTGGCAACAAACCGTATTGGGGTCACACACAGCTCAGGCAAGCTGTGGTTTCTGTCAGCTCAGGAGCAGCACGGGGTGGGCTGCAGGTTTGGTCTGGTGGTTCTCAGGTACCATCTGTCAGCTGCGTGTGGCGGTGGAGTTATGGCAGCGACTCCATCACGGCTCTAACCGAGGTCAGATCTCTTGAGGGAACCGAAGCTTTGGAATATGTGTAGAGGTTAAAATGTTTGCTCATTTGGACTCTAGTTAGAGAAATGTAAAAGAATTATCAATGTACATAAGGTATAAACCAGTTCTTCAAAATTGTGATTTTCCTGCTGCTGAATGGGGGCATTTATCAGTGAGACTGGGCAGGATCAGTGAATCTCCCATGCTTCCGTGGAATATCAATTGCATTTATAGGAGATCCCAAAGAGGACAGTTCTAGTACAGATCAAATTCTGTCTGGACCAAGTAGGGCCTTGCTCATTTTACAGACTGCCTATAAACACTACTGTTAACTTGTTGTTGGCTTTGGGGGTTTTTGTTTTGGGTTTTTTTTTTTAATTATTCTTTCAGGAATTAGTATTACTTCTTTTGCTGTCACTAACACTTCTGTCTGTGTGAAATAAATCGAGAGGAAACACAGTCACTCTGTACAGCCATTGCTCTTTTCCTGCTTTCTGCAGTACCTGCTAATTAAATGGTTGATTTGTTACATTTTCCCTGTTGTTTGAAATATATTTGTGGGGGAAAAAAGAAAAAAAGCCCAGCCTGGCCACAAAGACACAAACCCTTGCTGAGAGAGCCAAAGCCATGTGGCCCATTGAAGACTGCATCTTCTGGGTTTCAAATTTAAGATTTTCCTTTCCCAGAGGAGTGCAGAAGGTCATACCCAGTACTTGAGTTAGAGATGGCTGACCCGAAAAATGATGCTGTAAGGCAAGGAAGGAGCTGAGGTGCTGGCAGACCAGAGGAAGGTTAACACTTGTGAATGATCCTCTGCCCCGTGCTTGCTCCAAAGATTACAACAGCTCTTTTCAAGTACTTACTGCCTGGGTAGAAGCCTGATCCAGGGCCTGCTGGACACAGAGGAAGGCTTCCCACTGGTCTGGGACTTGGATTTCCTCATCCTTTTGCTTGTGAGTGTCTATTAATGGAGCACTCAGAAATAAAGGAGGTTGATTTCCAGTTGGCAAATAGAGAAACTGCCAACTGTTGGCCTTCAGGAACCTGTGAGGATAGAGCTGTGTAGGGGCAGTGAAAGTTAACTCTTGTTGACAGTCAGCAGCCCTGGAAATGGTTTTTGATAATGCTGGGGATAGCCAAAAAGGCTGGGCAGGTCGTGGCAGGTCAGCACACCAGGAATGGGTATTGTTGCTTTGGTCTGAAAACTGACAGTAAATAACAAGAAGGTTTGACTTTTAAAGGGAATGTTAAAACAGAATTGTTCTGCAGCTCTGTACAAAATCTGTGTTTGCACACATTTGGCAAGGCCAAAGGTTGAACCCTGAGGTCACTGCACCCTGATGAGAGAGGAGCCTGCCTTGGGGAGCACTTCTCCATTCTTGCACTTACAGAAATCCACGGATGAGGTGAAAGGAAAGGATAAAACACGTTCATGCTTAAATCTGTGGTCCTTGAGTGAAGGCTATGTAAACATCTCAGAGTATAAAAGTGAAGAGGAATTATGTACTCACGGAAATAGACAAAAGGGGAAACAGTTTTGTGTAGAGAGGATGAGTATTTCAAACAAACCTATATTCTCCCTAACAATATCATCCACTCTCTTCTAAATGCTGTTGTTGGGTAAGCTTTGCCTGAAATCCTTCAGAAATGCACCCCCAGGAATCTCTCCCTAGAAACCTGCCCTGCATTCCTGAAAGCACCAGCCCATTCTTTCTGTCTTTTGCAATGGACTGAGAGAAAAGAAGGGTCCAGTATCTGCCTGACACCTTCATCCAACCTGAGGATACCCTTGGACATAACTGGGTTTTGAAACATTTTGATCATAAAAATTAAATGAAGGTGGGGGCTAAATCTTATTTCCCACTGCTGCTGCTCTGGCTCATCTCTGACACCGGTATTTGATGTGTCTAATCAGCTGATGTGTGCTGGAAAGGTTAGAAGTGAAGGATGTTCCTGTCTCTTACAGATTAGCAAAATGTTAGAGTAGCTTTGGCTTTATGAGACTTGAGGTAAATTGGCTTAGCCCAGCTAAATGCAAACTCACAGTTTGCTGGAGAGGTTACAGCCGTGGACGGAGAAGGAGAAGTTTCTTTTGGATCAAGTTTTGCTGTATAGACTTGAGCTAAAGCACAGGGTATATTTTACACCGCATAGTGCCAAAATATCATTAAGTTTTAGCAAGTAATCTGGCAAAATCAAGATACTTTACAGGATTTCTGTCATCTTGCACTGCAGAAATCTCACATGACTGCAAATTCTCTCAATTCTTTTCTCAATCCTGAGCTCCCAGGTATAGAATTAAGCTGAAGGCTGATTTCAGTGCTAGGATCTTGTTGGCCATGGATACAATGGAAATCAGAGGCATGTGCCTACTGCAGATTGAATCCAGACCTTTTCCCTTTTCCTTCCTTCTCAGTCCCAGCCCCATTTCTTTTCCTTGCACAGCTAGACCAGACTGTCAAAGAGAAATGCTCATAATCTTCCTCAGCCTGTGGACCGTGGCCTTTTTTTTTCCCATTTATTACTTGTTTTGTAAGATATAAGCGTGATTTTGCCCAGGGGTGTGTTCAGTTTCTCCAGGCAACTTGGATACACGCAGGATCTGTCTGTCAGGATTTGAGGGTCAAATGCTGTGTGTCGTTTCAGAGGTGGCTTCTCCTGAGCTGCCATCTGTCTCAGGATTGATCTTGCTGGGCCTCCAGCTGCAGATGGATTGACCCAACACACCTCAGAAACTTGTGCTTTTCCCTCAGCACATTCCTGTGGTGAGAGTCACCACTCAGCACAAAGAACAATTTTTACTTTTCAAGAAGCAAGACCTTAAGGAGGTCCTCACAAGCAGGAAGAATTCACCTAACCAGCTTTCTAGGTTCAGCTGATTGACTTGGTTTGACCAATTCCATTTCACTCCACCTATGAAATCCATCCTTTATCCCTCCATCCTAATTTCAATCTCCATAATCTCCACTACACCCTCTGGAGTAAGATTTCCAGATGAGTTAGAGGATGGGAGGAGAAGCAGGGTTTTGCCTGCAGCAAATATCATTTCAGCCTGAGAGACAACAGAGCAGCCACCAATTGCTGATGGTGAGAGGCAGAGTCACAGTCAAACTGGCCTGTCACTGTTACCATGGGGAAACTGAGTCAGAGACATCACAGCCAATATTTTACCTGAAAAACATGTCTGGCTTTAAGAACCTTCCCTTGGCTTTAGGAGCCAAGGTCAGTGTCCATATCTGAATAATTTCCTCTGTCCTCACTTGATACCAAGCTGGACAATCTGGACGTAAAAGCAGGGCGTTCCCTCTCCCAGTTCTGTGCTTTGGCAGTTGTAACGCCTCCCACCTCATGAGATTCCATGGAAATCACCCTTCTCCACCATGCCTCAGTTTCCCTGTTTGTAAAATAAGTAGCCTGTTTGGAAAGAGGGTGTAGAACCAGTGAGTAACTTAAGCCTTAAAGGTGAAACAAAAAAACATGGAGGTGCCCCCAGTCACTGCTTGTGCAGCCTGTGTGACCTTTGCTTTTAGCAGTGCTACAGGACATGTCCCTTTGCAAAGCCCCAGAAAGCCTCCTGCAAAGCTTTCTATCGCCTGGACCCTGTGAGATCCGATCTGTCTCCATGTAGGATCCTCATCACTCACTGAGCTTTTAATTCCTTGGAGAGGCAGGAGAGACAATATTCAGCAGCTGGTTTTTCTTCAGTCCCTCACACAGAGTGTCAGTGTAAAAAAAAAATTGCAGCGAACTGGCCATTAGCAAGGAAAACAGTTTAGGGAAGAGACGAAATAAAAATGCAATCAATTATCTCTCACCGTGCCCAGGTGTGTGGGTGCAGTCAATTTTCAAAGTCATCGAGAATTTTAGATGAGAAAAGGGAAGCTGTTCATGGCAAATTGCAAGTGTAGGGGGAAGGGGGAGGGAGAAGGAGAGAGAAAGCAGAGAGGGGAGCGAAGGAGAGATTAATTTCCCTCTTGAGTGAGAAGTGTGTTTGAGACAGACAGATGGGCTGTAAATACTCCGAACCAAGGACAGGAGCTGAGACAAGGGAAAGGCTGGTGATTGAAGTGTGACTGTGATGGAAGTAGTACATTTCCTGGCCAAGGTGACTGGTTTTGTTCTGAAAGGGGGAGATTTCTGAGACGTGGCTGCCGCACTTCACATCAACCTGGACCAGGACAGCATATTTAGACTTGATAAGTGATATCCAGGTCCCGGTGGGGTTTTCCTTAAGGGTCAGCTTCAACTGCCTGCCTTGTAAGGGAAGTCTGAAGGGGGAGAGGGGAGGGGAAGGAAGAAAGAAAAAAGGGAAGGGGGAGGGGAATGGAGAAAGGAAGAAAGGAAGGAAGGAAGAAAGGGAAAGACGGTCTTCTTTCCTCGTTAAAATTATTGAGATGTCTACAAGTGGTGAGCGAGGGGAGCATGTGACCGGCAGTTAATCACATTGCTGTGAAATGTGACTGCTGCTGATAATAGGATCTTTCCTTCACTAGAATTTCTGTTTCAGAAGTAGTGATTTTCACAAAGAAAAGAGGTTGAGCGAGATATCATTTCAGATCTAGCAGAGCCCGTGTACATTTCCTTTAGGGAGAAAAACCTCCTTTTTCCTTTTCCGCTCAGAGTCCCTGTTTGTACTACTGCTATCATCATCAAATTTTCATTTTCACAGCCCAAACTCATGGAGGACAAATGTAGCCCAGCTCCAGTTTGCCTGCTAGCAGATTAGTTCCTATTTAGTCATAAGGTTAACCAACCTTGTTCCAATCAATTAATTCCTAGAACCCTTAATTTATTGATGCCCCAGTCTATGCTTGCCGTCAAAAAGATGAACATCCTGTTTCAAAATGAACTGGTCTCCCTTTCTTCCAAGATGCAGGAATTATAAGAGGATGGCAGTAAATAAGCATTTAGAAATCCCTTCTGTACAATCAAAGGCAACAGCAGCTCAAAGGAGAATAAAGGGGATTTTAGCATCCATGAAAAACACTGCAATAAATGAATTGGGCTCTTGGGACAGGAATAGCAGGGCTCTGGAGCCTCTGTAGGCTCGGCTGAGTTGGCTTCTTCCATCATAAATTCATCTAATGTACATCATGTTTCTGCAAGAGACACAGGGAAATGAAAGGGTGCTGGATCTAGACACATTAGCGCTTTCAGAATTTGCTTGCCGGAATCTCTTCACTCCTTTTTGGGGAGCCTGATTTACTTCACCCTTGTTCTCTGGGTTTTTGACTGGATTTACTGGTTAATCCAACATGAAACTTCTACAAAGCACACCGAAATAAGTAGAAGTCTCTCTGTTGGATTCCCTGGCTTGTAGATCAGGTGTTGCTAAAGCAGATGCTTTAGTCAGAACTAATTAGAGTTTATCTGGTTGCATAAAAGAGAAAAAATTGTAGCATTTAAAGCATTGAAATGCTGAGATTGTTTCTACTGGAAAGGTCCTACTTTTTATTTTGTCTCCATATTTTAAATAGGAGTTGATACTAACACATGCTCTTTTATGAAAACACATGGTTTGGAAAACAAAAAACCACTTATAGTCATTTTAATATTAAAAATAAAATAAATTAAACCAAAATTGCAGTCAGCTCAAGTGTTTCTTCTGAGCAGTCTGGCATACTCTGACAAATGATCTGCAAACAGACCCACATTTTCTCAGCTACATCAGCTCCAAATTACTTTGCCAAGCAGTTGTTGGGTGGTTGCTCAGTTGCTGGCTGTTCTTCATGGGAGCCATGCTTTGACAGGACATCTGCTTCCAGTGGGCTCTCCTCTCCCTGGTTTGTTTCCTTGTGCCTGCACTGGCTGAGCCTGAGTGAGGCATCACTCCATGATGGTGAGAGCTGAGCCAGCAGTGCACTTATTTCCTGAGAACTGTGAGGAAGGCAGTGTACAGCAAGCACAAGTGTAGCTGGAGCAGAGGATTTTCTCCTAGAAAATCTTTGTGGAAATATTTTTGGTGCTAGTCCCTGGTCTTCTCACCAGACAATGTGTCTGCGCTGTGTCCTCTCATGCAAGCATCAGCTGATCAAGGACAGACGTCCTCATGGACCAAGTGAGGACATGGCTCCTTTTCCTCTTTTGCTGCTGCATTTCCTTCGTGGGGTTGCAAACATCACATTTTGCACTTTGGTTTTAACCTATGTCAGGTGGAGGAGCCCAGCAGCCTTTGAAAGGTTTCTGAGGTCGGCAGGTATTGTTTTATTTGTTGTGGTGACCAGCTTTTCACACCTTGTAAGTTCTACATTCATTTTTACTTTGGGAACACCACTTTAAAGGATGGGCTGCAGCAAATGTTGATTCCTGGCTCCAGACTCGAAGTTGTGCCTACATGGTGTTCCCCTTGGTTCTCAGTAGGCTTTCCAGGCAACAGAGAAGGGAAATTGCTTCTGAAAAGGGCTGAGCCATGTTTGTCCCGTTCTGTGCCCAAGGATCTTGGGGCAGTTTAATTTACCTGTTCAGCTCAGGGACAGCTCCTTGCTGCAGGAGTGACACTGCTCATCATACCAGGAGAAGGGGCTCATCCCTTGGTGTAAATCTTAGAATTCTTCCTCTGGAAACTTGTCACCTTGGCTGGTGACAAAGACAGGCTGTTGGAGTTAGGTCAGGCTTGGTCTGAACTGGCTTGATATTTCTTGGGAAAGAATCTTTTATTCCTGCTCTCTGTGGATTTTTTTATAGACAGGCCAGAAACTCCCTGTACTTTTTGTGCTTTCTCTGCTCTTTGTCTGCTGGAATAGCTGAGGTATATTTCTCTGTTAGCTGCTTCAGTCCCTGCAAAGCCATGCACAGAGCAAGGACTGATTTCCTGCACCATCTTACTGAATGAATGGTTGGTTATTCTACCAGAACACAGTCCCAAAAATACCAGCTCCCCCAGCCACTGCCAGGCCCTTGCAGCATGATCCAGCTGCCTTTCCTTCAGGTTCCCAGCACACTCAAGGTAAACCTGGGGGTCCTATTTGAATGCAGTTCAAGATATGTTGTTCTGCCTCATTTCCAGCCTCACCACTTCATTCCCAGCCTGTCACCCCTTGTCCCCAATTCCTGGTCCCTACAGCCCTGAAGCCCCACTTGCAGATACTCCTTGCTCCCCTCGTTTGCTTTAAGAAGTTCCTCCCTGTGCCCTACCAGCTTGTTTTCACAGGCAGTGTATTTATTACTGGCTGGCACACGCCAGCACTTGGACATACATTCAATTATCTTTGAACAATTTCCATTTACTCTGGTTTTGCTCTTTTCCCTTTCAGTTTCACTGAACACTGCCTGTATTTTCTCAGAGCTTTTTCAACTGCAATACAGCCTGTTTCTGTTCTCCCTGCTTTTTTTCTTTCTTTCTCTTTTTTTTTTCTCTCCACATTTTCCATGTTTTCATTAAGCTCCCTCACTAAATGCTGGTGACCATTCCTCCACTGCTGTCCTTTCTGTATATTTGCACTGAAAAGGGTCCAAGTTTAACCTCAGTGTGTTAAATGCTCCTTTCACCTGGAAGGAAATCAATGGTACAGGCAGATTGGGGTTTTATCTACTCTCCCACACCAAAATGTATTTCTTTTTGATGTACAATCTCCCCCACTCTTGTGGTTTTACTCTTACCTGGTTTTCCATTAAAACTTGACTTATGCTTTACTTTTATGTCAATGGAGTGCACCGTGGGGATGATAAGGGCCATTTCTGCTTACTGTTCAGGTGAAGGTGTTCTCAGGTATGTAATCTTCCCTGAGAGCATGCCTACAACTCAGACTTGCTGCTTTCCACTGGTTGTTCTCCCTTCTCTCCTGCCGGTAAAACACGCCTGTATTTGGACTGCCTCTTTCATAAAATCTCCTGTACTTTTGTAACAGAGACATTTGGATTCGCTCTCCAAATGAGCGAAGAGATGGGATATTGCTAGAAAGGAGAGGTTTTTATTGTTCAGCTCTGGAATCAGCCAGACTGGGTGACTCTGTGGAAAAAATGGCTCTTGGTCAAAATCTGCAGAAGCAGAGAAGTATCCGCAGCACACGGGTATTCAAGCTATTTTTAAAGAAGCTGGTTTAGGCACAGGAGAAACAGCATGAGGTGAGCTGTGCAGAGACACGTGAAGCTGGAGTTTGAGTGCTTCTTATGATAGTTCAAATGGCCCTGTAACACACCACAGGTACTTCTGTGACTGCAGCACAGACACCGGCAAAGGGCTTCTCACCTCCAGTGGGGCTCTCTGTACTGGCATCCCTTGATTTAATCAAATCCTGGTCATCTGGATGACAACCTGTGGAGATACCATGAAATTCAGGAAAGAAGATGGCAGAGGGTGATCTACCACCATGAGAACAGGAGCCAGCTGTCTGAGCTGTCTCCTTCACGACTCCATTAGCAATAGGTGGTGGTGTGAGCTATCACAAAGGTACCTCCTTTAAATGCTCTTCCACCCATCCACCAGTAGTTCCTGGTGAGCACAGCCACAAGACAGAGACCTTTAGCCTTTCTCCTGTGAGTACCTGGGTATCGCTGACTTGGTGGGCATGGAGCTAATTGAAGGGTAGTTAATGCCATCAAGCATTGGGATGTATTTATATTTTTAACTACATGTAAGTGATTATCAACATTATAAATAATTACAGTCTGCCTCCCAGCCCCTCTGCTCCATTCCACCCTGCTAATTGCAGCGCTTAGATCTCAATGAGCTCATTATGTTTTGTCGATATTCAGCTCTTTGGCTTGCTCACTTCGGAGGGACCGGGGGGACGCAAATGGGAGCTAAAGATTGGAAATGCCAGGCTCCCAGGGATTTGAGTTAGCGATCATCGCCGCTTCATCTCTATGCACAATTTATTCAGCACTCCACCTTCCCTAATAAATTATAGATCCCTCAAAGGGAAGCTTTGCCAAGGGACGGGCAATTGCCTTGCTCGCGGGGGAGCCCATTCTGTGCGGTATTGAGCATCTTTGACATCTGCTCTTCGCAGGACCGGATCCCTCCTGCCCTTCCCCTCCGCCCGTCTCTTCCAGCCCTTTTGGGAAGCATTAACCTTTTCACTGTGATGTATGCGAAAGGGCGACAGTCAGCAGTGGCAGTTCCTAATGGATTCTGTTTGTCTGGGTGTTTGTTTGTCTGAACTGCCTGCAACGCTGTCCAGACCTCTTGGAAAAGCAAGCCCAGAGTGCAACCAATGTTTTAATTAGCAGCAAAAGGAAGAGAAGCTTTTAGAGAAGAACAGCGTTTGAATTCAGAAGTTAAGAGCAGACGAATGTGGGACAGGGGACTTGGGATTCAGTCCAGCTGAAGACAGTAGTGCCCTTAAAGAGGGGCTGAATTTGCAATCTCAGGCCGGAGTGGTGAACAGTGGAGCTGGTTAGAGTGGTCTTTTGGGGCTTGTGGGCCACAAAAGGGTGATTTTGTGCCCCTTACTCTTCTTCCTGGAAATGCAAAAGGAGCAGAGGCTTGTCATCGTTGCCTTACTAAGGACTGAGATAAAACCTGGTGGAGTGTGCTCCTAGACAGCAAGATCTGAGCCTAAGGAGCTGAGTTATAGGGCAACCCTTTGCTGACCCCTCCATCGTCAAAAAGGTTCAGCTCTCCTTTCCCCTGGCCTCATAGCTGTTTTTTCCTAATTCTGTCTTAAGATGGAGATGCCACAAACTCTCCAGGAGATATTTTTCTAGTGCTTCACTAGTCTTATTGCTGGAAAGCTTCCCCCTAAATCTAATCTTAATCTGTTTTATTGCAAATTAAGGCCATTGCTTCTTGTGCCATCACCAGCAGATGGTGAAAAGTTTATCCTGTTCCACAGCAGCCTTTACTTATTTGCACATTCTCTATCACTATTCCGTGGCCCAAAGTCCAGAAATCTCAGCTTTTCTTCCTTGGACTTTCTGCACTCCTGATCAGCCTTTTTTTAAGCCCTTGAAGTATCCAGACAATGAAGCTGAAATTAAACCAACTTCAGGAGCTCTGTGGCCCTACAGCAGGCAAACGCTGCTTCCCACAAGAGCCTGGGATGCAGCTGGGAGCTCGTCCTTGCAGCTTTGCAGTGACCAGAGGTGCTGCTCACTGAAGAGTCAGGCCCAGCCCTCTGCATCAAAGCCACAGCTGCAGCAAACATCCTTTGGCATCCACGGGAATATTCCCCAGTGATTCCACGTGAACACCAGAGTCAAGCGTGGCTCTGAGAGGGAGAAGCTCTCTCCAGGTCTCGCAGAGGTTGGTGCTGCTGTGTCACCTGAGCTGGGGATCAGTGAGACTCCTCCAGGATGGTACTGGAACTTGTGAATAGAGGCAAACAGTGCTCCTGGAATTACTTCTTGTTAGTAATACAGAAATAGAGATAGGGAACACAAGCAGACAGCGAGACCGTGCCAATAGCAAAATAGGATGTGGTGTAAAAACTATGAAGGTTTAACAGGAGAAGAGACATATAAAATAATTTAACCAGAGGCTGTGATTGAATTACAGTCACAAGCATGTTGTTATGAAGGCCCTTTTCACCCAGGATGGCAGTGGCTATAAAGCTGGCCCGCCAGTCAGTGCTTAATTCCCTCACAAGAAGTTGCTCTGAGATGCCCCTTTTAAAACTCAAAGCCATACCTATGCTGACTGTACAGCAAGATACTGCCAGCTGTTCCTGGAAAGCTGCTTGTTGTGACAATGACAGGAGTTGGTGGATCTGAAGTTTGGCAATGGCTTATTCCCATCAGAGAAACACGGGGAAGAGACAGGCAGTGGAGAAGGGGAGAGCTGCAGACCTTTCCAGCACCTTGCTCTGGACACAGCCCTGCTGCTGCCAGCAGCCCTTCCCCAGGGAACATGATGCAGGAAAACAACCCAGCTTGAGTGAGAAGCTGTTTTAGCAAGGGCTTTGTGACAGCAGTCAGAGGAGTGTTATTTGTGGCAGGGACTATATATAACTATATTTGTGTGTGTAGATTAAATATATATATATGTATGCATAGTGCCTTATCACTGCATACCAGCTTGAGTGTAAAACACAAAGGAAAAATCAAAGAGTTTAGAAAAAGCTAAATTTATCCGGGAGTGGGAATTATATTAGCAAAGAGGCAATTAATTTGGGGGTGGTGGAGATTATAGTAATATTTTACTTCTTCCTGGAAAGACAAAAATAGCATTAGTTTCTCTACCTACCAGTAATAGCTCTAATCCTCTCCTTACCTTCCAGCACCACCTCTCTGGAGTCACCACCTCTGGTGAGGTGTGTCCATCTGATGTGGGGACTGCTCTGGCCCGGCTCATGTGTGTCCCTGCTTTGGGGAGGAAGCCCCCCTAGCGCAGATAGCCTAAGTGTGGGATGGGCCCTTCAGTCTGAGCGAGCAGTGAAGGCAGAAATGAGGTCTTGGCATTCATGGGCTGATGCCCCTTCCTTCCAGTATTACTTCATTTAGCTCTGGTTGTCCTCTCATCCTTTAGTGCCCCTCACTCCCAAGCAAAACACCCAAAGAGCCCTTCAGCACCGACCCATCCCTTGCTCTGGCCCCTCCGTGCCACCCCAGCCCAGCCCGGTCCTTGCAGAGGGGGCGGGTGCCCCGTCTCTGGTTTGGCCGGGCAAAGTTCCCATTGCAAAGCCAGCCCCTGGATCTTCTTTGTGCTCTGGCAGCCCTGGAAACACTCCACTCCCAGCAGAGCTCCGGGCTGCCTGCAGCCTGCCCAGCAGTGCCTTATTCGGAATCAATACTTGCAGATACTGGAGATAACTCGGGGGGAGAAATACATTAACATAGACAAAGAAACAAAGATAATGATATTTTTTGTTCCCCCCCCCTTTTTTTCTTCTTCCTTCCCTTCTCCCACAGAATAAAATTTTCTCTTCTTCTCCCCCCATCCTCATCTCTATGATCTGCACTTAGCAGAGCTCCAGACTCTTGAATTATTTCACAGTTTTCAATAAAGCATTAAATCTTTTTTAAAAACTGCTTGTTTTAATTGAAGAAATTTCAATCAATCAGTTCACCCCTTCTCAACTCTCTTGCCTTCCTCCCCTCCCCCAAACAGACCCATTTGCAGTAAATAATCTGTAGCCAGACTTTCTGCTCTAAAGAAATAAATAATTCTGAATTTGCTGAATCCCGCCTGATCTCCCAGCTTTAAATCACTGCACTTTGTACTGAGCTCAGCTGAAATGCTGAACACACTGAAGCATGACTATTACTTGGAGACTGCAAGTGTTTTTAAAGGCATAGCCTCTGAGGCCATGGTCTTTTTTCCTCCCAGGACAGATTGAGAGAGGAGCTAAGCCAATTCCTGGGGATAAGTGGTCCCTTCCCTGCATTTGGCCCACTACAAATGCAGATGGTGCCTTGTCTTGACTTAACAAAGACTGACTGAATGCAGGATAAATCCAGTGGGTCTTTGAGCAAGTTCTTAAGAGGCATCTTGACTGAGACCATCTAACAGCCCCTGGACTGAGTCCTTTTCCAGCTGGATGACCTCAGGTAAGTTTCAGGAGGTCATCTGCATCTGCTCAGACACTGGAGAGCAGATGCCCGTGCTCCCAAGTGCAAATAGTTCCACTTGGACACAGAAGAACCTGTGGTATCCCAGCCAGGGAAGGAAGGTCCCCTAAAATCCAGTGAATCCTGCAATCACTGTCAGCATTCTTCAGTTCTCTTTATCTTTACTCAAAAACTTTAAACCCAGCTACACGCAGGCTTCTGCCATGAGGGAACACAGTCCTCGTGTTTCTCAGTTCCTCATATTTCTTAGTCAATCTCATTTCTTAATTTCTTCCTTTTAGGATTGCTCCTGTCAAAGCTATTGACTATGCCCTGTCTGACAATGGAAGCTGCAGCCAAAGAGGGAAAATGCAGCACACAACAGATTACTGATGCCTGGTTGTGATTTATACAACTCAAGAGCTTCCAGCAATTTAGAGATGAGAAATGGTTTATCCACACTTTGGTGTGTCGAAACACTCTTTCTACCATTTATCTTGAAACTGATTTTGTTTGGGTGGTAGTAAATGTTATGCCCAAAGCCGTGGGTGGAATGTCTAATGGGAACTTCCAGACCTGTAACAACGGTGATCATCGTGTTTCTGAGCTGAGATGTGAGGGACTAAGAGGATCCCCAAAGAGTTCATCTTATGATTTCCCAGTGTATTTTGGGGGGTTTAATTACAATTGGAAAGTATTGTACTGTTCTTGCATTTCCAGCCAAGCTGAAAACAACTGTTAAGGCTTTATTTTTCATGCTGTTTTTCCCACGTGCATTTGAGAACATTCATCAGTGATAGAAGAAGGTTGTGAATGCTGGATTTTCACTTGGAAATTTCTTCCCCTGTCCTCATCCCTTTTCAGTACATCAGAGAGAATCAGCTCTGTAATTTTCATTGACTGTGTAAAGAGCTGAGGTCAGCTAATCCACAAGGGCTCCTTCCCAGAGCTGGCAAGTAACCAGAATTAAACAATACCAAAGATCAGAAACGTTAAAATCACAAAAGAGACTCATCCTATGTTTTCCTGCTACTCTTATTAAAGATCCATCAGACATTAATGTGAGACCAGTAAAATCAGGCCCAAATTAATTGTGGGACAGTTTGATAGAAGCTGTTACAATCAGGTTTTAAATGCATACTTTTAACAGTATACCAATTTACGGAGAGATGCAGATGTGATATTTTTATGAATTAAAATATATCATTCTTTCAGGGTTTTTTCTTTTTCAGCTGTGAGCTTGGCTCTGACCTCTGTCCCTCAGAAAACCTCATCAGGAGTCAGCAACACCGAGACATTTAATAAACCATTTTCTTTGGTTATCTTATATCTTAGGCCAGATTACCATTTACAGGAAGGCCCATTTCCATCTCCCACTGGGACTGTAAGATGGACAAAATGTCACCTGCATGGAGCAATGTGAGGATGGCATTAGGCTGATGGAGCAGCAGTCAGAGGTGTCCCTGTAAAATCCTGCTCATAGCTCTGGGAAAGGCACATGGATTCAGAGGTGAAATGGGCTGTGGCCCTGTGGCGTTCCCAGTGTTACTTTGGCGGTGTCTGAGACATCTCAGTCCTTACCTGCGCTGGCTTGGGGCACCCTGAATTTCCTGTACCTGTCTGTGTGTCTCGAATCTTGTGTTGAGCCAGGTGCTCCCTTTTCACGGCCACACTTGTGGCAGCCACTCTGCAGCTCAGTGTCACGGGCAGGTTTCCATCAGCAGCAGAATGTGTTCACTTGGGCACCTCCT
This sequence comes from Gymnorhina tibicen, assembly GCA_013399875.1. Taxonomy (NCBI): domain Eukaryota; kingdom Metazoa; phylum Chordata; class Aves; order Passeriformes; family Artamidae; genus Gymnorhina; species Gymnorhina tibicen. The sequence goes on from VXAZ01007995.1 coordinate 2,789,899, forward strand.
TCACAGGTGCCCAGTCCTACAGGTGGCAGAGATCTGGGGCACACTGGTGCTCCCCCACACTCCGCTACCCTCCAGCCTCTGCTGCCCCTCGATGCAGCACCCTGGCAGGGCCAGGAGCCCTTGGCTCTGTCCAGCCACTGGTCCCGTGCAGCATCTCCATCTTGTCTGTTCCCCGTGTCCAGGTGTTAGGTGGGATCTGCCTGTTTCAGTTCAGTTTGCGAGGACAAAAGCGAAAGCTGATATTGAAATGAGTTCCTGGGAAACACAGCGTGGTCCTTGAGCACAGTCCCTCCGGCAGAGATAAAACAGTGCTCTCCAAGATACCTGTTCTCCAATCTCCTCTTTCAGAGCAGGAGAGAAAATTACAGGCCTCTGATTACTCAGGGAGAAGAGCGCACAACTCCCATCTTCGTAATTTCTTCCACCACAATCAAGCATTTCAGGAAAAGGGCCTGAAAGCCTGAAATAGTCGGTCAGGGATCTTTCTGCCTGGTTCCTTCCCTGATAATGCACAAGAGGAATAAAAATGAAGGCTCGTCATTGCTGTTACCTTTTGCTTCCAAAAGCGTCTGTCTTATCTGGGACCAGGAGCTCAGGCTGTTGGGAATGAAAATGCTCTCCTTGGGGAAAGTCCCTTTGCTATTTCCAGGCTGGCAGTTCAGGGCATTTGTAGATTTTAAGGCTGGATGGTCTGGCTGCATTTCTCGAGTTTGACCCGCCGAGTACCATGAGAGGGTGTCCCCAGCAATTCCCACATTGAGCCTGGTTCTTTCACTGGAGCTACGGAAAGCCCAATCTCCTCCCCACACTCCCATTTCAGAATCTTCCTCCTTGGATAATGATTTTTAAATATGCAACTGGCTATGCCAGACATTGGGAACCTTTTTTCCCTGGAGTGAGTCCCAGGGAAGGGTGCATCATCAGCACCCAGACTTGCACCATGTTAAATGCTGGTGAAAACCCTTGGAATAGCCCCTCTGCCCACCCTCCTTCACCACCAAATCTCTGTTTTGCCCCAGTCACACTTTGCTTGGAGTGGGCCCCCCATGAGATGAGATTGGGGCAGCATCTGTTTATTAGAGAGCAGTGTCAGCACTGTGAAACAAAATAAGTAACTGGTGAAAACAGCTCTGCTAAAATAGAGGACTAGCTCTGATCAGGCTTGGCATGATATAACATGGTGGTTTAAAGCCCTGTAATGCCATTTTCCATTAGAGCTCTTGTTCGAGTCAGGGAGGGGTTTTGAGCCATTGATGGAAGCTGTTATAAACAGACGAGAAAACCTCACCCATATTTCTCTTGAGATTGTATGAAACTGACAGTATGCTTGCTGGCCTCAGTCATCTGGGACTCTCCCAAACAAAATAACCCTCTTTCCATAAATAACAGGATCGTTGTTGTGGTGGACTGAGATTTGCTGTAAAATTCAGTTGTGTCAAACAAAGAGCTTCTTCTGGTTTTTAACTTGAGCTATTAAAAAGATTCATCTTTCTCTTTGTTCTCATTTTCCTTACCCTCTTTCTCCCTTTCCATTTTTTTTTTTCTTCCTCTCTTTCTGTCTTTAGGATAACTTAAAGCTGTTTGTCTGAAACAAAAGACCTGCGTGGGTCTGGCCAGTGGCGCCTCTGGATTGAATGGTCACATTTCAAATCCTACTTAGGACTGAACTTGGATGAATTCCATAAGCTAATAACCCAGTGCAGTGTTTCAAATTGATGGAGGTGCCGTCCTCTAGATGAGACATAAAACCAGAGATCCAATCTGCTTGGCAGAGACCCCACAGGACTTATCAAAGATGAGTGGGGGCTGCTAACTGTTTTGCCCTTGTCAAATCCTTACCACCATCACGACTTCTCTTCCTGTTCCAAAGCAATGACACTGGACCTTATGAAAATGAGACGGTGAATTTGAAGGAGCCATCCTTTTTTCTAATTATTCTAAGCAGTTTTCAGTGTCTGGCAGAAGGAGGAAAGAGAGATAATCCACTCACTTGAAAGTGGAATGACCCTGAATTTCAAAAAGCAAAACAAAAGCGAGTGAATGGTGCCACCATGCTCTGCAGCAGTGACATTATTAAAGGATCAGTGAGCTATTAAAGCAGCAACATTTAGTACCTCCCCTAATGACTTGTACTGCTAACTGGTTTCCAAATTGAGATTTTTATTGCCTCCATGCACAGACAGAACAAGGCTCTGTCTGCGCTTCCAGAGGCTCGAGCTTAAGCAGACTGTTCACAATAGGCTCAATGAATCGTGTCAGCTGAAAACTAGTAATGGCTTATGAGAGTCCCCACTCCTCTGTCCTCCTTTCTTACCAGGGCTGGAAGCTTTGGGCTGTGGGGTATGGTAGGGATCATAAATGTGCGGGATTTTGCAGAGAGCCCAGCTCAGTTCTTGAACCTCCTAACATCTGTGAAATTTGGCAGAGTTGTGCATAAACAGACTGTCCTGAAATCTCCCCAAATCGGCTGATGCCGTTCACAGAGTGAATGCTGTGAGAAGGGCGTTTGCAGGAGGGACACTGGTTTCCACTTCCAGGTAGAAATACGGAGCATGGAGGAATGAGTCTATGGAGGAGGAAGGGAGATGAGAGGGAGCTGCAGATGCTAGTGAAAGTGAAGATACACCCAGCTGTTTCCATCATGACTATCCCAAATAGATTTTGACTGTCTCCTATAAGCTGAGCTCCCATGATGGGAATAGCTGGGAAATGGCCTTCTGTCAAGTGCAGTTCAAGCTAGGAAGGGAGCTCCTGTGGGCACACTGCATGTGTGACTGCAGAAAGGAAGCTGGTTAAAAACCAACCAACTGACCAAATCACCCAGCAGAAGTGGGTTCTGGTTGCAGTAGCTGTTATTTATGTGCTCAGGATACACTGTAAGCCAAAGTGGAGTTTGAGCCTTCCGTGCACCAGAGATAAATGCAAATGTTATTGCTTTCATTTGTTTTCCTCTACCAGTTCTGCACACACGTGCTGCTGGCGCTTGCTGAGGGAGTCATGCCAGCTCTTGCCCAGGCTGGACAGTCACAGGGAGAGACCAGTGCTGCTGCTCCTGGTTTTATGTATCAGGTGCCTGATTTCCATGACAGAAACCGCTCATCCTTTGCAGAAGTGACAGGCAGAGCAGAGGAGGCAGGATGGCTGCAGAGACTAGTATTAGAACATGCACATTTTTTATCCCATGCTGGTTTGAGTCTCCTTTCATCAATGCTGACTGCAAGTTATTCCCATTTTGTGACTTTTCGGTGATGCATGGGGCACTGCATTTCCAGTTTCTTCACACTCTCCATCTGTGTGTCCATGCTCTGCAAAATGCCCTTACCTTTCTTGGCACTCTTAGCAAACAGGTCTCTGTGTGGGTTGCAAAATAGGTTCAGAACTGTAGGAAAATAGGGTGAAGTGGCCTGAGAGGCCCTTTTAAGTTTCCTCATCCAAACTTCATGCAGGACCAGTTACACCTAAACCACTCATCTGCTGTGGGCTTAACCTGTTCTTGAAGACCTCTGGTCTGGAGATTTCCAGACGTGCTAAGGCAGGTTATTCCAGTGGTTAGCTGTCCTTAGCTTCAGAAAGCTGTTCTTGAGACCTGAGCTCAGCAGTGGAACTGCTGTGGATTCCTGCAGGTCGGGGTTAAGGCAGAGTTGTAAGGCAGGAGCTCACGGAGCCAGTTCCTCAGCTGCACCCACTCTCATCCGAGGGCCGCCTCCCCCAGGACAGCAGGTCAGGTGCTTCCCACCGTGCAAACAAAGGCAATGCACAGAGACAAAGAAAAGGGCAGCAGGGCCGCTTCTGGCAGAGGAGCTTTCTGAGATTGCCACTGACAAAATGTCCTAGAGACTTTACTGAGCCCAATTACCACTTTATGTCTTTAAAGTGACGAGTAAATGAAAGAAACTACAAGATCAAGCCATGTTAGTCTTCTCAATCCCTTAAGTGTCTGACAGCCCTCTCCCCTTCTTCCTCGCTTCCTCAGACTACTCTGAACTCTTAACCTTCGCCACCGCTTTTGAGTCCACATCCGCAGCAACCAAACTATCCCCAGCCACCCCCAAATTCCAGGAGCAATCACAAAACACTTTCAGAGCAACACTGCCCTCCCTCGAATCGCTAAAACTTTAGGCTGTCTCCAACTTCGCGAGCTTCCTGCAGGCAGGGCCGGTCTGGCCAGGGCTGGTCTGGCCCGGCAGTGCTGGCAGGGCAGCTGGGCACGGCCGCAGCCGGGGAGCAGCCGGCGCTGGTCCGCACAGCCGCCTCTCCGCGTCCGGGCAGGCACCGGCCGGGAGCGCCGGCTGCTCCGGCTCCGCCGTGCTGCCGGCCAGCACAACGGAGATGCCCGCAGCACACGCGGTGTTAGGATGGCGGTGAGCGTGTCGGGATAGGAGGGACAGATCCGTGTAACCATCCCCAGGCACAGCGGCGGGAACTGGAAAAGCGGGACAAGATCGTTGGAGAGAAAAGCAGTGTTTAGGAGTCATCCCCAGCCGCCAGACCCGACTGCAGCACTAGAGCTGGTGGCTGGATTTTTGCAGGAGTAAAGACTGTCACGTCGGTTCAGCCTTCCTTATAAATAAATAAATAAATGATAAAGAGATCTCACAGTGATGCCTGAACCTGATGTCTCATGCTCACTTGTTTTGATGTGTCTAATGTAAGTGGGCGGGTAATAAAAGCTTCATTTAGAAGCCAGTGTCTCCACAGGCGCTGCTGGAAGCCCCTGGGATGCTGCCCTTCTGGAATTTTCCTCGAATGGAAACATCAGCAGATAACTATTGATAAAGCAGAACATGCACACAAAACAACCCGGCAACAGTTTATCTTCCTGGACTGCTGGGTGTTGGATGCAAAGTTCTCTTTAGACTCCCCAGGTTCTGTACCCACCCTCAGCTGCTGCTGGAGCCCTGCTGAAATGCTCCTCACCACGACCATCTGGGGCAGTGCCCTGGAGAACCAGGTGGTTACTGCAGCCTGGGTAGGCATCAGTTCAAAACAGGCAAATAAAGGAGTCTTCAGCCCCCACAACACAGCTGTGGATAATGGCATCCACCGGCTGTCTCCCAGCTGGATGGAACCCTGTAGGTGATAAGGAGATGCTGCTCTGTAACAGGCAGACTTAATGCTGGCTTTTCACACGAGCAGCAGACTCACCCCATGGACATGTTGTCCGCGATATTGTTTTTCAGTGCAATCTGCAGTTATTCAACTTCTCTGTAAGCAGCTGAGTCTTCAGCAAGGTCTGGTTCCTGTGCCTGTGAGGTCTCCGTGGCAGCTTTGATGTGCAGCACCTGCCTAATGCTGGGCTTAGGGATCATCTGAAGGAGAAATCATGGCTAGTGAGGAGAGAAGACACACCAGAGTTACTGCTGAACTCGTTAAGATAACCTCCTGTCCTTCCAGTTCCGTGCTAAAATCACCATTTCAGGTCCTGAATACAACACAGGGAAAGAACAGTGTATTCCCCACGCCACTGTGGGGTCAGAGCTAAGGGTGTGCAGGGCTACAGCTTTAATCCCAGCCTTCAGTACCCTGGTCCATGGCAGGTTCACACCATGCTATAGCTGACCTTGTTTCCTGGATACAGAAATACTGCCTGTAGCCAAGCATTTTGAGGTAATTATTTTCCCTGAATGTGGAAATTGGAAATTTTGTCTACTGTATTATTTCATGAGAACCACAGGGATCTGCAGCCAGGCGTGGGGGGAAAGGGAGATTGTTTCCTCCTGTCTGTGTTTTTATGCAGCATCTGCCTGTGAAAATAAGAAGCAAACAGGATGACCCCCACCTTATCTGCCTGCGTAAGTCATTTTGCCTGAAGCCTGAGCTCTGTGGGATGGTTGATGTAAAACTTGCTCTTGCATTAAATAGCAGTAATTTACCTTTAGACTCTGCTTTTTAAAATTATTATTATTTTTCATGATTAAAAACAAATGCTCCTTAATTAAAAACTCACAGATATGAAGCTTGGAAGAAATGTGGCCAGGACATTCTTGGATTACTACAGGCTGAACTCCTTGGTGGAGGGACCACTAGCACCTACTCCTAAAACTCGGTAGGTCAGAAAGCAATTTCTCTTGCTTTAGCTGGGCTGCTTTTTTAATACCTTTCATGACTAAACTTCAGTGCTACTGCATTACGGCTTTATAATAAGTCTAACTGTGCTTATTTTATTGAAATTCCATTTGGAAATAAAGCATTTACGATCAGGAAAGATACCTGGTTTATGTCTGAAAAAATATTCAGAGGATTTTGGAGATATCGATATCTTTCCTGAATTCTGTCTGCTGTACACCAATCTCACACCAGTATCTTTAATGGACTTACCCTTCATTTATCTCCTGAGAGTGAATCAGACCCACTTTTATTTCGCAAAGTTTTAATTCTGGAAGTGAAAACTTTTTCCGCGCTTCAGGAAATTACTGGCAAGCCTGTGCTGAAGGCAGAGTTCTCCACCTCCCCGTGGAGCTGCCGCAGTGCTGGCAGCCAGCGGCAGGTTCCTTCTGCCAGCCTGGCTGGGACACTTTACCTGGGGAGCCCCTCTCGCTCCGGGTCCTTACTCCGGTTTCACAAACAGCTCAGTGGGAGTTAGTCCAAAAGGAAGTGGGAGTTAGTCCAAAAGGAAGTGGGACGTGAGGTCAGGCACGGTGAGCGACGCACAAAGGCAGGAAATGCCCGAGCTGGACTCCCTGCAGCGCTGCTGGCCCTTCTCTGGTGTTGGCCAACTGCGTCCTTTCAGCGTCCCTTAGCTTGTGCGAGGAGCAGGGGAGATACCACCCAACTGTTTATGGAGAACCAGCATTCCTTGAGCTGGAAAAGCTGTGTAACAACATGGAGATGGGAGCAGAGCAGCAACCAGAGCACCTGATTCATGGGAAACATCATATTCAGAATTTGCTTCTGTTCTGAGAAAACGGCAATAATGCCTCCAAACTGAAAATTTTCAATTAAATGCATTTGGACCAATTGGAATGTTTCATTTGGGTTTCAACTCTTAACAGCACAACTGAATATAATTTATATTTTGCGATGGAAAAGGCAATTCCAAATTAGCAAGGGAGGCAGCCGAGCCTTGAGATTCGCTCCCTCCTTCTACCCACTTTTCTCCTCCCTTAAAAGAGTAGCTGTGGGAATAGTTCCTTGTTTGCAAAGGAACACTTTCCTACTGAAGATTTTCTAGTGATGTGTAAGATGGATGTTACAAATATCAGCCCAGACCAGAGAGCAATTGCTGGAGTTCCTTCTGCAGCCTTTAAAAATCCTCTCATTGCAGCCACTCTGGCAGTTCCTTATATATGTGGTCAGAGCCAGGCTGCCTGTGTTGGGCCTGCCCATCTCCCTTTTCTGCTTGTGATCTTGACACCACAGTTTAGGCTAGCTCAAGAAGGATTGTCAGCACTGCAGTTCTGAATGCTCTTATCTGCAGAGACCTGCAGGGTTAGCAGAGAAAAGCATCCAGCATCTTCCTCTCCTCTGGAAATTGAATGTATCATTTCTCTCAGACTCCCAGGGGCCACAGCCTCCAAGGCTAAAAACCCACAACTATTACTGAACCTAATTACCACCTGACAGCAAAGTGCTTTTCCGTAGCATCATTCAGTTACCTCATCAAAAGGAATGTTTGTTTGCTTTCTTCATTTTAAATTAAAGAACCACTGACAGTGGTAACTGAAGCATTTTAATCTCATCAAATATCCATGTCCATCTCTATAGAGACAGCCACGCCAGCAGGGAAAGATACACATCTCTAATCGGGTTGCACAGAGCAAATTTTTGTCTTTCTCCCACCAGAGCCTAATGTGGTGAGGGATCTTTTGTTTGGGGAGTGCTACCTCACAGTAAAATTCTAAATACGGTCAGTGTTCAGCACTAAGCCAACAGATGTTCAAGGAATAGATTTTTAAAGATTCATGTTGTTAATTTCCTGACGGATTTCAAATACCAGCTTTTCCCTGTAAGTAGATAAATGCCTTCTATTTGTATCCTGGGCTTTGTCACCTGACATTTGATCACAGCCTAAATATACATACACCTAAAATGTACACCAGTGAAATGAAATTGTTCTTTAAAGCTGCCGTGTTAACTGCAATCCTTTCCAAAAGGAATTCTTGTAGACTGCTGGGAAACAGAAGGGAGATGGCTGTGGCTTTAAATATGCCTTGGCTAGGCAGTGGCACTAGGAAAGGACTGGAATATGTAAAGTGATACTAAATATCTGTGTAATCAGGACTAATTATATGGCACAGTTATTAGTGGAAACAGGACATGTTGTGCCCACAGTTTATGAAAATATATTAAAACATTACTGGATTCCACATAGTCATTGAAAGAAAGCTGCAGAGTTAATAAACGTGTAAGGGACAACTAATTGCCTGCTTTGTCCCAGACTAGGACAGGCAGAACAATTTCTGTTTGAGGGAATTAGTGCAGCCAAAATGTGTTAGAATGACAGGCCTGGAAATAGCAACAACCTGCAGCTCTTCCAGAGCACGTCTGACCCTAAGGAGGGAAGTGTTTATGTTGGAATCACCATGTTATGGAGAAGGAAATTGAGGCACAAAAAGGGAGAGGTGGACCTGAGGGTCAGAAATAGGGCTGGTACCCAAATTCAGGCACCTTACAAGAGCTTTGTCCATGCAGCCAGGATGTCAGAGAGCAGCCATCCTACAGCATAGGCAGTGCAGGCAGTTCGGTGGGAATGGAATCAGGATCATCTGGAGTAAGAGGCAACAACTGATGCAACAGCTCTGGTTGCAGAACGAGATTGAGGCTGGAGGTGGGGCACCCCAAATGCTTAAGCAGCTTATTTCAAGGGTCAAGAGAAATAACTGTATCTGTATTCTGTGTACAACGTGATTATGTGCCTGCAAGTGAATCCAACTGGCTGGCTGGACCTGTGGTTAAATTCCACCTGGTCTTGTCTATAGAAGCCCCTGGGTCAAGGGCCACCTGTAGATCAACACATCACAGAATCACAAACTGGTTTGGGTTGGAAGGGGCTTTTAGGATCATCCAGTTCCATCCCCTAGATGGTGGACCTTCTGCTAGACCAGGTTGCTCCAAGCCCCATCCAACTTGGCCTTGAACACTTCCAGGGATGGGGAATCCACAGCTTTTCTGGGAAACCTGTTCCAGCGATGGAGCCCAGCACAGCTCATCCAGCCCCTCCCAGAACCCTTCAGCCCCTTCCCTCTGACTGAGCTTCCCCAGCATCCCCCCAGTTCCCCTGGGAGTGAGCCCAGTGACCACAGAGTTTCCCACAGCCTGTAAGGGAAGGTCAGGTTTCAAGCAGTAACCCCAGTGTGTCCTGCAGTCCTTGTGGCAGGGAGACCCTGTGATCCCAAACAAACACCCAGGTCACAAAGATAATGTCTGCTGTCATCAGCATGCTCAGTTATTATTTTCTTGAAGGTGATGAGGCAAGGTAGGAAAGCGTCAATGACTCAGCTGGGGAGAGCAGGAAGGTTAGAATATTTTCAACTGTGAGCTAATGAGTTAAAAGCCTTGCTGAAAATGCTGGATGCTCTCTGGAGTGACAAGCCAGCAGGCCCATGAGTTTCTAGCAGGGTAGGAGAGAGCTCTGTGCTGCCTGCAGAAGCTGCTGGAGAAGAAAGTGCTGCCACTTAGCCGTGCTTGAGAGGGGCTCAGAGAGAGCGTCCTGGACACAAAGACAGCTCTCTAAGGGTGGATTAAGTGGGCACAGAGCAGGAGAGAGCAGTGCAGAAAGGGGCTGTTGGACAGCAATGAAGGTTCATGCCCTTCCTCTTCTCTTGTTCCTTTTCTAAGCTGCTCAGTGACCAGAGAGTTCCACTCCCAGTGCACTCACTGGAAACCATTTGAGTGGAGCTCCCTTTGATGCTGCCAGTGGCACAGGGAGCTCTTCCTCTCACTGAGTCTCTGTCCCGCTCTCACCTCTTTCTACTTGCGCCAGAGGAAAGGTTAAGATTTCTTGGGCTGAAAGTGTGAAATGTCCTCCTCTGAAAGGAGGTTGGTAAAAGGTGAAAAATTTGTAAGAGATTAAGAGACAGCAGAGTATAGATGTTACAGAGAATGGCTAAGGTGGGAAAACAGAACTTTTGCTGAAAAATTCACAAATGCCAGTCAGCTTGCACTGCCTGAAGCTCATCCCTTTGCCCATATCAACATTTCTCTATTCTTTTACTCTGGCTCCCTGGCTGCAACAGAGCCGTGCTCTAGCACATCATCAACAGAGGAGCTCTTGCCTCTTTAGACCACTGACATTTTTTCTCTTAGAGCCACCAGTTCCATGTTACTCATATTCTGGACACACTGAAGTTCAAATTCTAAAAGTCCTGAGTGTGTAAACAGCTCTGGCAGAGGTTAGGGAAGATGGGCTTTGAACAGAGACAGTGTGGGTATCCTGAAAAATCCCACCTGGGCCTTGCTGGTGGAACATTCTGCAGCTCATGTCTGCCCCATATTTTCCCGCAGGTAAAACCCAGGTGCTCTGCTCACAGAAGTGTTGGGAAAGAAATTCCTTCCTGTGTGGGAATCTCACAGTTGCTGCACTGATACACATGAGAGAAAAGCTCCGGAGAAGATGAATAATTCTAAGAGCAGGGATTTGATGGCATGTGGCAAATAATGCCTGGGGCCACACACTGAATGAAAAAAGGACAGAACAAAATATTGACTGGCCCTTCATTAATTGCCGTCTGTCCATCGTGCCCTGAATAAAGCAGCAGCCTTGTTGCAGAAAAAGTAGGCTGTGATGAGGTAATTAAAGACCCCATCAGAAGGCATATCTGCCAGGAGGTTGAATTAAAATTGCTCTGACAGCCTTTATTCTGGCAATTCCTCCTTTTGCTGCTTGACTTTGCAGCCCTAATGATGATGTATGAGAGCACAGCTGCGTATCCAACAGGCCCGATCGGCCCTCGGGGCTGTCCCGCCCTCCTCGGGGGCCACGGGCACCGTCTTCTGCTCCACACTGCGTGGGGACGGCCCAAGTCTTTGTGTGTGGGCACAGTCTGACCAAAGGCAGGTCCTTCTGCCTGGACAGCCCAGTCTGAGCCCCATCTCGACACCAAACAGCTGCGCCCAGAAGCTGTGTGGGCTGATGTGCTCTGATACCATCCCGGGCTGCTCTCTGGCACGTGCTGTGTGGGGGTCCTTCTGCCCCTCTGGGTCTGGGATGTTCTCTCCAGTTCACCTCTTCCTGTGTTTCAGAAAAACTCCTCTCTACACTTCCAAGCTCAGGATTTTTGAGGTTTCAGCTACATCTGATTGTGCTTTCTTTGACCTGGCCATGACTGATGTGAGAGCTGGGAGTGAAGCCACCTCCCTGCTTTATTCCCAAGGGGCTCTGTTTCTTGCCAGCCCCAGCTCACGTCTCCCAAACTTAAATTATTGTCTTGTTGTCTTTTTCCCCACCATTTCCAGTGGCTAAGAGGAGAGCAGAGTGTAATAAACAGAAAAAATATTCTAGACCAAATGTGAAAGGTCAGCAAAACCTCTTACAATTTGTAGAGAAGGGAGGAAATGGAATGAGGACAGGAAAATAGAAGAGTCAAACAACTTCAATCTGATTTCCAGGTCTGTAAATTGTATTAGTAATGGGAGCACTATTAAGGTTTAAAGGTAAATTATATGTTTTGCCTAAAAAAATTTTTTGGGGGTTTTCCCCCCTTCCCTATAGGTAATTATAATCTGTAACCTTGCTCCCACACACGTCTGCACGTTTTAAGCAACTCTTGATACTTGTAGCTGTCATTAAAGAACAACTTCCAGGTTTCGAACGGTGACATTTGCGTGGGTTCGGTGAAAAGGATTCATTTACAGAGTTTAGAGATGTGCAGTGCTTGGCCAGCTCCCAGCAGAGGCTTCACCAAAATTCCTCATTACAACAATTAGCTTCTCAAACACTTGGGGACGAGGCTGCCAGCTGCAGGGATTTTACCCTGGATTTAAGCACGTGCACACTAAAGAACACGCAAACACCCAAATACATGTCCGGCTTGGTCCTGCTCATACAGACTCCCTGAACAGAGGGAGTGTAAAAATGCTTCTGGATGGGGAGCTGGTGTGCCTGACAGGGGGCAGAAGAAAATAATCTGCATTACTGTATGAAGTAGACTGGGTCCATGTTAACAATCCCTTTCAAAATGAAGGTGCTGTCAGCTGTTTTAATTTAATTTACTCCACCTTAATTTACTTTTTGGAAATGAGCTAAATGAATAAATTGAATTATGGCTACTTTAACTCTGAAGGTGCATATCACGTAAGAGCTTGCTGTGGTTTCACTAATCAGCTTTGCATTTAAACCCTAAATGTATTTAGATTAGCTCTCACAGGCATCCTCACATAGGTGTGCCTGCAGATACCCACATGCTTTCCTTTTCCTTCCCTGGTCTTGTTGCTCTGAGGAAGGCAGGGCTCAATAAGCAGATTTACAGCATCTGTGTTACTTCATGCATCCCCCTGGTCCGGGATTTTCCTGCTCTGGAAGCAGAGACAGGGAACTGTGTGAAGGGTGACATGGGTAGTGTCTGATGTACACAGCACGTTAATCCCAGTATCATACTGGTAACTTGAACAAGCTCAAGAGACTGCCATTTTCTGCTACATCTCATCAGGTAAGTGCAATCCATTGCTCTCCTGCTGCTCCTTAGGAAATGGGAGCCAAGGAGCCAAGACAAAACCCATTCCCATGCTCTCTGCAGCTTCCAGCTCCAGGGTCAGCAGAGGTACACAAGGGCAGCTGCATGTGAGCCATGTGAGTTGCTTGTAGTTGTGGCTCCTTCTTCTTCTCTTGTGTGATAGTGTGGCTCCAGCTATAAACTAATTATTCCTGCCTCTGGGCACTGTCTCCTGGATGAAGCAGGTGTGTCTTGCTGCACTGAGCTGGGGAGGGAGGCCAGGAACTGCGGGATGGATGGCAAGCAGCAGGATCCCTTCTGTGGCAGAGGGAGAGACATCTGCACACCGTCTAACATCTGCCTTCCCTATAAGCAGCATGGACCAGCCCCTGCACTCAGTGGGCAAAGCCATAGGATATGGACCTGATGGGACTTCCAGGTAGTGCTGGGACTCTCCACACACCACTTCAGTGGGGTTTGTATGGCCCAGAAGTCACAACGTGCTGTCATGGATGGGTGGGCACCTGGCAAGCATGACCACTTGCTCACTTACTGGAAATAGGCGCTGGTGAGCACTTGAAAAAAAGAAAAATCAAGCCTGTGGTAATGGCTGAGGATTTCTGACCTTTGCTCTAACATTTCAAATTTGTTTTTATTGCTTCTAATTGGCCTTGCTTTGGAGCATGCACATTATCTAACTGTCAGGGCACTGGCTGTCATTATCTGCTGGGTCATTTGGTTTGTGTTCTTTACGATTGAAACTTGTCAGGCGTTCTCAGAAAATACTGCGCTCCCCTTGCAGTGTCAGACGTGGTGCTGGTTAATTGTGCATCCCTGAGAGTGAAGCACTGGGACTGATCAGGCATTGATTGTTTAGCTGTGATGGACGCAATGGAAACGTGTTCCTCTGTATGGAGGGGAAAGTGTAAAAATTAGATCAGCAGCAACACGACAGCAGCCAGATTTCTTAGTTTCAGGGATCAGAGGTTACCCATTTTCCAGCCTTGATGACTCATTTTTGATCCCGCTCACAGGGCTTGGATAACTTCATTTTTACCTCCCTTTGCAATTTAAACACCAATTCTCTTCCATTTTGACTTTCTTTAATACACCAGCTGCAAAGTCACTAGTTCAAATCTCCCCGCCTCGCCTTGCTTCACGAGATGGAAACAAAAGTCAAGAACTGTGTGTGTGTGTAAGAGCTCAAAATGCCACAGTGGCCCAAATGTGGTGGCTGGTGGTTCACTGGTGGCTCTGTAAACCTCAACTCACCCAAACCATCAGCCCAGTTTGTAAGTCTTCTAATTCATTTTAAGGCCTTTAAGATTTCCTAACAATTAGAAATCCAGGTACAGTTGTTTTGGATGTGGACTTTTACACTACATTCAGAGCAGGTGTATATAGGGCTTGTCCTCCTGTGGACGGGCTGGGAGAGCTACAGGCAGCAACAGCAACGTTCCCGTTTTGCAGAGTAAAAACGAGCTTTCCTGGGAACACCAAGCTGCTAGACCTCAGTGTGAATTATGCATCTGCTGTATTTAGATAGAAGCAATTTTCCTGTTGAAATCAGAGGTTGGCATTTTTTTTCCCATGGGGTTCTGTAACTCAAAATTGTGTTGAGATCAAGCATGTAGCGGAGGCTTTTTTAGCTGTAAAGGTGAATGTATTCAGATTATTCAAGTGGTGATTTTTTGGATGTACAATTAGTTGAGTGAGAGATGTGGTATAAATTTGGTATTGTAATTGCTATGCCTCTGAGATTTCAATTTGCAAAACAGTTTGCATGGCTGCAAGATTAACTGTTGTCTGTGCGATGAACGTGTAGCAGAGCTGTGGTTTGATTGTGACTGTCAATTGGCTGTATGTCCCAAAAAACCACTTTGTCACAGGTACCTGATGTGAACTGAGTGGTTGATACTCATGATGCTTCAGCTCAGTGGATGGCTGAAAAAAGCCAGTGTCTAAAAATCTCACCTGTAAGTGCTGTTGGCATGACAGGATTTCCTATTTCTGTATTAACCAAACCAGGAAAAAGGAAGTTTAAGACCCATTTTTATCCTCTTTGCGTATTTTGCATTATACTGCTTCCTTCACTTACACAGAGGAGCATGGGAATGGCACTCAGCAGTGCTGCTCCAGTGACTGGACTGGGTGCAGAGAAATGGGGGTGCATGGAAGCACTGGCCACAGCCCGGCCAGGAGCTGAGCCCTGCCTGCTCATCCAGTGCTGGCTGTGCCCTGGGAGCGGGCAGGAAGGCTGTCAGCAGTGAGATGGGCAGTGCTGATGCAGCCCCAGGGCAAGGGCTGGGCTGCCTGGCTGCTTTCTGATGTTTGGTTCACAGCTGCTGCTGTGTTTGGGTCTCCAGTGTTGTCTAGGAACATGTCAATGTAATTATACACAGAACCAGAGAAACTGCTTGTTCTCACTTCACTGTGCCTTTCAGGTCTCCCTCCCAGGATCCTAATTTATTTATTTTTGTCTCAGTGTTTATCTCTTCAAAATACCACTGTGCCTTAGGTTGGTGATTGAACTGGAGAGATAGAGTAAATACTGAACTGGTGGCAGCTGTGACACTGGGGAGGAGGGGAGGGCTGGTGGAGGTAAAGCCCTCTAAGCCCTGGGCCCCATCAGCAACTGCATTGTTACAAGTTTTTTAAATGTATATTAAAACATCCTTCTGCAAATAAAAGCAGAGGCACTGAGAAACACACTCTGCGTCACTACAGCAGGCAGGTTTAGAGGTGCCCAGTTCCTTGGGGTGAGTCACGTTGCAGGGATCAAGAAAACTGGGGTTTCATCAGCTCTTTTCAGTTCTCCCCAGGTCTCCTGCATGGCCTTTGGTCGGTCACATCACTTTTGATGTGTGGCACGGATGTGTGACAGACAGCTCCTCTCCCTCCCAGTGTTTGAGTCTCAGTAGTGTTTGGTACAGCACCAACACCAGCCCGCCCGGGGTCTGCAGCTGCTGTGGGGGACACAAATAACTGATCTTAGAGGGAGCAGACTGAGCTCAAAGAGTAGATCAGGCACAAGGAGAGGACCTTCTCATTTGTATCCTGCCATAGCAGTGGGGGAAAATGAACAAAGTTGGCAAGGCATGGCTGAGGGGCCAAGAGCTGCCTGACAGAGCACCCTGAAGGGTCATTGGAGCCCCTTTGGCTGGTGTGGGCAACAGTGACAGCACAGTTTGATTACCTTCCTTGGGATGGGAATGGATAGTTGGGGTTTGCTGCTTTTCAAAGGAGAAGCTGTCAAAAGGTGTATCTGCAGGGGATGGTGATGGCTGCTCAGAGATGGTGCTGCTCTGGGGTGAGTGTGGAGGGACCCCACTCTCCACTGGAATCCCATAGGCAGGGTTATAGGGCAGCCAAAGCTGATTCCTCTGGCTCCTGGTCCCAGTGTTTGTTTCAGAGACAGCTTTTCAGTCCCCGTGAGAGCCACCGGTGCTGGCAGGGGCTGTGAAGTGAAGGTCCCTGCTCTGGGATAGCCCGGTGCTGGCTGAGCCTCCCTGAATGAGGGATGGTGCTGCAGGACCCACACCCTTTGCAGTTCAGCCTCTCATCAAGCAAGGCCTCTGGACACAGTGGTGTGAGTTGTGACCCTTCTTCCCCAGGCCTGGCTCTGTGTTTCTGCCCAGACAGACAGACTAGGGCTGAGACTGTCTGGTCACTTGTGCCCATCTTGCTGTGACCAGTGTGTCAGGACCTGGAGGGCAGAGAGGCAGCAAGACTGCTGGGCTGTGAGATGGAAGATTTTAATTACAGCCTCTAAGCAAAAAGGCTTTATAAGTGAATAGAACAGAAATGTTACAGAACTAACTGATAATAGAGATTTACTTTTCCTTAAAGTAACAAAAATTAATCATGCACACTGTAAACACACACACACAGGAGTGCTTTGTCTGGGAAACAAGTAGTGAGACTTACTCAGTTCCTTATCAGGAACTGAAGTGTTACAAAGGAAGTCTTTCCAGCAGATAAGCTGTGGGAAGCTGGGGAGCTGGTTCTGTGGTGCTGGGTTGTGAAGAGCTCAGTTCTTACCCTGTGAACTCCTGGGGCATCACTGCAAAAAGTACTTTGTATTTAGCCTAACCCCGCTACTTTGGAGGCCAGTTATAAAACTCCCACAGCTCTGCTGGGGCTGCAGCCTGAAAGGGACACTGCAAACGCCACACTCCAAACTATACTGACAACTGAAGTTTGGCATGACTGCTAGATAACTGGAGTTAGATAATTGGAGTTAGATAATTGGAGTTATGGGCACAGGGAAATAGCAGTATCACATCTTTGTGGGGTCTTTGAAGGCACTGGTCTGGATGCTGGAAGCGCTGGCATCATGTGTCGGGTGCTGGGTGCTCCCTGGCCACGCAGTCAGGGTCTGTCCCTAAAGACTCTGACCCAGCTGTGAACACCCTTGGCAGCGGGGGCAGTCCAGCTGTGAGCAGATGTGGGAACCCAGCCATCCTGTGAATGATACGTGCCCCAGAAGGACATATTCACAGTGAGAGGAGGGCTGTTCATGAGCAGAAATGAAGGGAACCATTTCAGGTGTACAGGAACCTTGGTAGGAGAAAACAGTGGGAAGTGCCTCACCCAAAGGGATGTAATGGGACCCTTCTCTTGGAGAGCTCGGAGCTCGCACAAAGCCCTTGAAGCCTCCTAGAAGGACTAACCCTGCTCTGGCCAGAGAAGGATGGGACCAGCTGGTCTTTAGCCACCTCTAATTTGTCTCAAGCTGCCAAAGCCTTCCTTACAGATGCACTTCGCTGTGAGACTTCACACGCGGCTTCTCCTCAGAGCACACCCCGCGCGCGCTTACCTGCTGCTGGAACGCCGCAGTGTCTGACAACGCCTGTCCTCTCTCTCTTCCTTTGGCAGGAAGGACAAAGTGCCACACTATAAATGCACTGCCCAGCGGGGCCCAGGGAACAGCCACGCTGGAGGCAAACCCGAGAAGAGGAGCCAAGTGCATCTGAAGGAGCCGTCTCTCTCCATGCGCTGAGGAGAGGAGAGGAGAGGAGAGGAGAGGAGAGGAGAGGAGAGGAGAGCTGTAGGGCAAGGCGGAGGAGCACGTCGCAGTCAGGAATCGATGATGTTTCTCTTTTTTTTTCCCAGACAAGTATTTCTAAGATAACAAATAGTCCAAGGAGCAAAGAGGGAGAGGGAAATTAGCTAGAAATTTTACTATTGATTCTTTTTTATTTATAGATGGTGAATCAATTTCAGGGCTTTTTTTTTTTTCTATCTGTGGGGGAAAAAAAAGAGTGAACCGATAGATTTGCAGAAATCATTTGCGGTGGCTGAAAAGCTATTTGTTAAAATGAGAAAGCCTCTCCTTCCTCCACCAGTCCCCTTCTCTCTCTTTAAAGGGGTAATCCATACAATGAGCTAACGAGGGAGTCCTGGCTCCTCTGCTGCACCATGTGATGTCTCCCCTTTTTGTGTCAGGCTCAGAAGCCCTTATGCCTACTGCATGTGCTAGTCCTGTTAGCTTGCACCAAGAGAGCCTGATAAATAGCTTCTGGGAGCCAGGCAGGTGCTCCTCGGTGTGCAGTTTATCATCCGCTGCATGGCTGGGTTTTCTGCTCTGCTATCAGATCATTTGAGGAGAGGGGTCATATGACAAATGGGACTGTCAGGCTGCAGGCATGAAACTTGCTGCAAGGCCTGCCCAACAGGCAGGGACAGTGGTCCTCCATCAGAAACTGTCTGGCGTCTAGAAAGACCGGACTTCCCAACAGATGCATGACTGAGGCAACGTGAATGAGGAGTGGTGCTGAAAGGAGTGAACAGACAGTGTTGTGACACCACTGTAAGAAACCCCGAGTAAAACCTCAGCTGCTCCCCATGACATGGACAGCGTGTGAAATCTGTGCTCAAAGCCACTGTCACTAGCCAGTCTTGTCTCCTGCAATGTGTGACTCTCTGAAACATCTGACCATGATTCTCAAACTGGAGACAAGAAGAGGGGTGACCCGGAGTGGTGTCTGAGTGTCTCCCAGGGGATAAGAAGGGACAGTACACTCAGAATTGCCTCATCTCAACTCATCAGAAGCCTTGGGAAGCAGCTTCTCTTCAGTCTTCTGCCAGGAGTTGGGCTGGAATGATGGCTTGACAAGGTGCCAAGACCCAGTAGGAAAGAGAGGGAAAGGATGAATCAGACTGAGGATGATAAAAGATGTGTGAAACACAACTGAATGAGCTCCTCTTGGTATGGGGTGGCCCTGAACAAGCACTCACCCCAGACACTGTTCTCTAGTAAAAGAGCTGGGTTGTTTGTTCCTCTCCTCTTTCCCAGGACAGGAATGCCATGATCTAGGAACAGAGGCAGGCTCAGCTGAGTCCTCACACTAGCCTGTGTGTGAAGAGATTGCATCCTGGGGCTAAAGGAAAAGGTATGAGAAACACTGAGAACTAGAGGCTAAAACAGACCTTTGGGGCGACTTAAATTTACTGTCCCTGGTGAAAGTACTCCCTGATTCTTCAGTAGTAGAGACCTGGCTGCCAGGCCTGACCGATGCTGAACCAAGGTGTGATTCTAGGAAGAACTGAAAGCAACTTGGCTTGCATTCATACTTCCTTCTCCTTTAACAATCTCAGTGGGTACAAGGGAGTTCCCTGTGAGGTCTTTGAGCTCCTTCCATACAAGTAAACACGAAGCAAGCAGGGTCAAGGCTGAGCTCTCCATTCCGTGTCTCAGGACCTCACCTGCACTTCTGGAGCCACATCCCAGTGGACCTCCTGGGAGCCACTGGCACATGGTTTCCATCCAGTTTGTATTACTGCAGCCAGAAAGAGTGATCAGGTATGAGTAAGGACAAAAGCTTGGCTTTGCATGCCTCTGAAGAAGGACAAGCTACTCAGGATCTGCCAAAACTTGAGCTGAATGTCTCTGTGCATTAGCCACCTTTTAGCTGGGCTTTCCTTAGTTAGTTGCTCGCTGACAAAGGGAACTCGTTTGAAAGCAAGAAGAAGTTATCCCACTGGAAGGAAAATAATTTAAAACACCAAGTAAACCTGTTATCACCAGTATTTCAAGGTGAGAGGGTTAAACTGTGTACATTTTTAGGGAGAAAAAAATGCCTTCATATGATAAATTCCAAGGCATCCAAAAGGCACAGTGCTGGCTCTCTGTCTCCAAAAGCAGAGTAATGAATAGCAGTGACAGTGTGATAATTAAAATGACCTCTTGGAGATATGGATTAGAAGGTACGCAGAGGGGGGATAAGTTCTCCTTTGAATTAATCTAGTGCTAATTTATGACTATCATTGGGTTTTATAGGGTTTTAGTGGAAGACTTTCAAAGTTGGTTTACTGGAGTTAAAATGTTCTTTCATGTCTTCATTGTAAAAACACTTGCAGAATTCCTCGTTATTTATTTTTGGATGTTTCTATATATACATACATATATATATATATATATAATGAGAGTTTCAATATTTGCTTAGCCGCTAAAAAGCCTACTCTAGAAATATTAATAAAGTGATAAAAGCAGCTGTGGAATGAGTGTGCTGTTTCATTTCCATTCCTTCCTCCTCACAGGCTCCCAGATCACT
Source organism: Gymnorhina tibicen (assembly GCA_013399875.1). Classification (NCBI taxonomy): domain Eukaryota; kingdom Metazoa; phylum Chordata; class Aves; order Passeriformes; family Artamidae; genus Gymnorhina; species Gymnorhina tibicen. The sequence continues at coordinate 2,810,045 of VXAZ01007995.1, forward strand.
TCAAAACCAAGACGGGTGGATTCTGGGAAGCCCTTGTGCTGCCCTGCTATCGGCTGTCAGAGGCTCTCTCTGTCAGACTTGTACAAGTCTTTTAAGTTTAGATTTAATAACTGGATTTTCCTGAAAATCACCATCTCCACTTCTTACTTGTCTTGTGCACAGGTATCTGCCCCACAGCCTGAAATTTACAGGTCTTAGTACAGACCTAACGTAGATTGCTCATCTCTGCCGGAGAGGCTTCCTCTCTGCTGACATATCCCAACCTTTCAGCTGCACAGAAAGCACAGATTGGAGACAGTTACCCATATGGGAAACGATGACATCCCATTTGTCAACTCCCATGGTGCTAACCTTCCTCCCATCCTCTCCACCTGCCTACCAATGCCGTAACATCCAAACATAAGGTTATCTGCCAAGAGCATCTGCCTTGCTCTTCAGCCGGGCAGCACGCCCGTCCTGGAACCCATCCTCCCCATCCTTGTTCCAGAATGTCATGTTCAAACTCTTTGCTCTTGCCTCCCATTTCATTCGTCTTTCAGACTGTCTCTGGCACCTTCTGGCCAAGCCACAGTTGCCACTACCCAATTTTTCCATGCTGAGATGCCAGTTATATCTCCCCTGGACCCCACAGGTGCAGATGACTTTATGGTGCTTCCCTCAGAGACCTACAGCTGCTTTCAGGGTTCTCCAGTAAGCTGAGGTTCTTGAAAGCTCTCCCTGACCAGCTGGGGATGGGAGCCTGAGCCTTTCACTGAGGGGTCTCTGCTAGTTTGCCTGAGGGTTTACACATCCCATTTTTTCGGGAGACCAGCATGGGAGCTGAAAATAGGAGACCTTTTGTTCTCAGCCTCTAGTTGCCTTTCCTCCCATGTGAGTGCTGAAGTTCTCCTCCTCCACCTGAGCAGGCAGAGCCTGCTCCTGGCCTGCCATGAGCCTCTTCTTCCTGGAGATGATCTGTACCTCAGAGATGAGTAGAGCATGTTGTACTCCCAGCAGTAATTCCTTATTAGTTACTTGTGTCAGGACCAAGGTAAGATGACACTAGGGATTCTGAGAGGTTCAGAAGCCAGTATGGGTCCAAAACTAGGCATTTATTTGGACAGAATGGTATTTTCTCTTAAAAACAAAGCACAGCTTTATCTGAACACGAGTGGAGGGCTTTTCTTATGAGGGGACCAGTGCCCCATTGCAATGCCCTCCCTGCCTCTTCCCATTCTCTGCCTGGAGAGCTGCGGGGCCCTCCCTTGGAGCAGTAGCAATGCATTTGCCTCCCTTTTTACAGGACTGGGTGATGAATATTAAAATGCTGAAATTAACTTGTTTTCTATGCATTCTGCTCTCCTGACAAGAAAATCCCGCTACAAACCCCTGCACGGGCAGTCTAACTGCACTGAATTAGACCCTCGCTGTGAGGGGATTATATATTCTGATTGGGGCTGAGTTTGCAATTATTCTCTCTGCCACACCAAAGACCTTTACTGCAGAGCTGCAAACCAGTTATAGGAACATGAAATGCTTTGACTTCTTCACTAGGGAAACATTAATCCAATCACAGGTTATGTCCATTACAGACTATGGCAATATTGTATACAGGAATTCCCAGGAGAAGGTTCTACAAAAATTGGAATCTCTCTATAACCATGTTATGAGATTTACTGGTGTGGATAAAATGGGCAAGAGTTAAAATTACCAGGCTGGCTATCTCTAAAAGACAGGTGAAGTCTGCTGGCTATCATTGCTTCGCAATATTACAAATGGAAAAGCCCTGAAGTAATTGAATAACACATCTGCTGAAAAAGCCTTGTGAACTGCTATAACCTAAAGATAGACTGCGAGGAAACAATGTAGGTACAGCACCCGGTTAAAAGGAAAAAGATGCTTTCCTTACCTGGTGTCGGAAGATATCGCAAATGCAGGTACAGATTCTCTCTTTGCCTCCTAGATTATGTGTGTGTATGTGTGTGTGCTCTATATTTTCATTTGTGTGTGTTTGTGTCTACCTACCTCTTTCTTTGCACATAAAAATAAATTAAACCAGGCTCCTCAGCCGCCAGAGGCATGGTGCTGGATGGGAATGATCCATAAGCAAAGCTCACTGAATTTTCTTTTCCACTGGAGGTTGCTGGAAACATTTGGCATGGCTGGCAAAGGAGTTGGTTTCTGTCCTCTTAAATCTCTCTGTCCCTGTGCAGAAAAAAGATCTCAAAGCACTTTGCAAGAGTTGATGGAGGTTTTTCCCTGTGCTTTAGTATCAGTAGTCAGTGATCTATAACCACAGTTTAACAGCAGAGAGCAAGTTCCCTGGCTCCCTGCAATCCCAGGCTCCAAGAAGCCGTGTACGGATGGAGCCGGGCAGTGCACACCCCACTCAGGGGGAGGACGGGCACAGCCTGGCCACTGCCTCCACATCACCCTGCGAGTGCAGCCAGGTCACCTCCAGCCATGGACACCACAGCCAGACCCAGCAGAGTGACCCACCATCGAGTGCAGCCAGGTCACCTCCAGGCATGGACACCACACCAGACCCAGCAGAGTGACCCACCATTGCCTCGTCCCTTCTCTAGAGGTGAGTGCTCTATGGACCGGGCGTTCGTGGGATGAGAGGGGATTTCAGGACAGGTCAGTGCCTCTGCTGCGGTTCTCCCTGGGCATGGAGGAGCTCCTCCCATTGCTCATGTTCCTCCCGATGTGGTAGCTCCAAGCAGAGAGCCAAGGGCAGCTGACATGGAGGCACTGCAGCAGCACGGCTGTCAGGGGCTGTCACAGCTGGTCAATACGGGGAGGTGTGATTTATTTCACACCTCATGCACCTCTCCATGGCAGACCAGCACACATGGAAGGATGAGACACTTTTGAGTGAGTCTGGAGGGGTTTGAATCCTCCTGTGGAAGGAACACAGGGGAGACTGAGAACATCAGTACTGATGGGCATGGATACAGAAGAAATTGTTCTTTTTCATTAAGTCTTTCATCAAAAAAGTTCTTTACCATTGAAAATGCTTTAAAGAATCCAAATTTATGAAGTATAAAAATGCTACTTTTCCAGTAAGGCTTGAAATTTATTGTTTGGAAGCAGTGGGAACAGAAACCAACCAATTAAAACTTCACTACCAATAGCCTGGGTATCTGAAGGAAAATTTTATTAAACCAGCTAGTGTTTGGAAGAAAAGAGTACTAGAGCAGGACTTTCTCACAGCCACAAGGGAGTCAATATCCTACTGTGATTCCCTGTTACGTACACAAAATTATCCTGGGTACAAAGAGTCCCCTGTTCATTTTGCACTTTTAGGGTTGTTACCCCTGATCCTTTCAACCAAAGCAGCCTGAACAAACGCTGAGGATTTGTACTCTTTTCCCTTTGGTGCTAGGTGAAGGCAGGGGAATTTTTGGGGTTGCTCCATGTATGTACTGCTAAGATTGATGAGGATTGTTCTATAGCATTTAGGGCCCATTTTAAGGCTGAATTAATACATTTCTAGAGGTGTGATTATTTTAGGCCCTGAGCATCCTCCTTGTTGTGTGATGCCCCTTCCAGAGCTGCCATGAGCACTAAATCTGCTCGCTGGTGTTTGCAAGTCTGAAGGCTGAGCACAGCCCTGCAGGGAGACAGCAGGCTCTTGGTGGGGATGTTTTCTGGCAAATTCATGTTGTACTTAGCACTTAATCATTTCTGTGTCCCCTAAGGCAGATTTCTTTTCCCTCTCAGTCGGTCACAGCCCTGTCACGCTCCCAAGGAGTTTGAGCAGCTGATGCTGAGTCACCAAGTGGAAAACACAAAGTATGTCTGAGGAGGCTTGACTAAGAAGTAGGAGGAAGAGGGCAGAAAAAAGGTGGAGAAGCAGTTTAACTTCAGTTGAGGAAACTGGTTAGAGCACAGAGGTGCTCTTCAGCATGAGAGTCTTCAATCCCCCCTCTTCTCCCTTTTTTAGCATGGGAACGTGGGTCTCAGAGAGCTTGTGACTCAGCCTTGAGGGGCTGAACCTTTGGTCTTTTTAGGTGAAGAAGTGTTTTGCTATTTTTAATAAAGCCAGGACTTTACCCTGGAAATCTTAACTGCAACTTTTAGCTCTTCTATGGATCAGATATTGCACGATTGAGGATAAGGTGAGGAATATTTATCTCTGTGATTCATGTCTACCATCCAAACCCCCATGATTTTTACCTCATATTAACGTTGCTTTATATATCATTTTTTCCATGTGAGGAAACACCCATTTCTCACATGGTAGCCCAAGACTCAGGCAGATGAAGTGAGCCGAAGCAGGACAGAAGTGGGTCACAGAGCCAGCGAGGGACGTGAATGAGGCTCCATGTCTGAGTCACAGCAGCCAGGTGAGTGATGGCCATGGGTGCTTGGCTAAATCATCACAGCTGCTCCCAAGGCAGTGTTGGCAGAGAGTAAACAGTAATTAATAATGGCTGTTAAATGCAGACATTTCACACCTCTCAACCTTGAAACAGGGGAGAAGGATTTTTGCAAAATACTTCCTTTTTAGTCACTCTCACACTCCATGTTCAGTACACCCTGTTCCTGAACGAGCTGTCATTCAGCCATCCTGAGACTTCCCAAGCCATTCATCTGAGGATTTCTGCCTGAAATGGCTGTAAACGTCAGAGTCCACAGGTTATCAGTTAGTTCTAAGTCCACGATACAGTTGGGAGATCTCTGAGATGAGAGCTTGTGTGGAAAGCCACACAGAGAAATAAATACCCTAGAAACCCCCATGCCACTTGCTACAACCAGTGCAGGTGCCTCCTTTTGGGGTTAATCTTGCTTGCCCGGGTTTATAAATCTTTATATTTGATAAAAAATCAAGATTTCCTAAGAATCCTAGCTCAACTTCATCATAATTTAACTCCTGTTACATGCATGTAGTCCAGAATAAGCCCCAAAAGCTAAAAAAGAAGCTACTTCATTTAGGTGTTGCAGATAGGTCCCGAGATGGTGACCTGGAGTAGTTTTGCCATGAATGGCCAGTTTTGCTATGTCCTGCCTCGTGATGCAGGGGAGGCACAAGGCATGATAGGGACAGAATGATGGTGCAAAAATAATGGTCATAACCAAGTTCTGCCTCTCCAAGTTCAAGCCGAAGCACCTGGTATTTGAATGAACCTATTCCCTGGTGCAATGCCATTTTTAAACAACTTACACTATACATTTCAAATTTGTATTTGGATTTAAAACAGCCCATGTGTGGGTTGGATTAAAAAAAAATGGGCTTTTCTTGATTTAGAAAACTGGTGACAGTCTGCACAGTGTGGGGGCAGAGGTGGAAACCCAGCCCTGTTCTGAGCAAGGTTCCATGCAGCATGGGACATGCCAGGTCAAAAGGAGGGCATGTTCTGGGAAGGGGAACATGTATTTGGAAATCACCAAGGGCCATCCGAACAACCAGTGCTGTCCAGAGTAAATCTGCCTAAATTTTGTTCCAACCTCCTCACTATTTCAGTATCCAGATCCCTGCCCTTGGCTGTCCCAAAGCATTTTCTCCTGCTGTTGGGAAGGTGGGAGTGCTGTGTGCTCCTGGACAGGGCATTAACCAGAGGAGTTAACACCACTAACCCCTTGTTACTGCCTGCCACAAACTTAACCAAACCCAGCAGGGAGAAGAGGGGGTCCCTGGAGTAACCACAGATGGGCGTCTGGTGAAACCCACACGGGGCAGGGCCAGGGCTGCTCACCACAAACTGGGAACTTCTCCACCCCATCTGGAGCAGTTCTGGCATCAGAACAGCAGTTCAGTCACAAACCAAGCCACAAGGCCATCAGTCATCAGCACACTGCACTGATGCTACTGCAGAATAGCAGGAAAGGCTCTATCCCCATCTACTTTTAAATCATCAAGCTAATAAGTACCCTGGATGATAAGATGTAATCTTTTAAATGCAGTATGGATTTCTTCCCTGAATTATGCATGATAACATCTTTAGGCAAGAGAGTTTTTTTTCCTCCTGGAAGAGAAATCTTGTGGTGTTGGTAATCACTGTTTTACAACAGGCTCACCTGGGAAAGGCTCCCTATTGCTGGGCTATCTCTGCTAACTTCCTAGGGGTGTGGGGCCCTTGGATGGTGCCAGAGCATCTCCAGGAGATGTGAGGCTGTTAAACCCACTGGTTCAACAAGCTGGTACCGGTCTCCAAGCAAAAGTAGCCAGTTGAGGAAAATCAAGAGGGAAAAAAAGAATGAACACCAGGATTTCAAAGGGGACTGGACAAATTCAAATCACATCTGGTCACATGCAGCCCCTGTCCAGGCCTTGCTGGTTCCTCAGGGGGGGCTGTGGGGACCACACACTGCACAAGAGGCAAAGGCCACAAATTAAAACAAATATATGAAAATCCACCTGAACACAAGAAAATACTTTGTGAGAGGTCAAACACTGGAAGATGCTATGGAGTCTCTATCCCCGTAGGTATTCAAAACCCAGCCAGATATTGCCCCGGCTAATACCTCCTGTAGGTAACTCAACCTGAGCAGAGCGAATGGACAAGATGATCTCAAGACCCTTTCCAACATCATCTATTCTGTGATTCTGTTTCCTGTTTCTTATAAGTGACTTTGACAATTTCACTGGCCATTTTGCAGCAATTACACCATTTTGCAGGGTAATAATACCAATATTTAGCTCTTGTGCAGCATTTTTCCCTCCTTGATCCACAGTGCCTTTAACGACGGTTGTAGTTCCCCATCCCTGCTGAACAGCTGGGGAACTGGGGCACTCAGAAACCAAGGGATTTGCTTGAAGACATTCAGGAAAGTGGGGGCAGAGGGACCAAATCTCCTAATTGTCACCTCCCCTTCCAAGACCAGCACTGCCACTGCAACGCCTGTGCAAGTGGTATTTCCAGAGAAATGCTTGGTGTACCAAGCACCCAGTGACAGCAGAGGCTGAAGGTGCTGGAGGCAGCACTCTGTTCACAGATGCAGCCCTTGGACTGCAAATCCCAGCAAAGGAAAGATGTTTCTGTGTTCTGCCAGGGAGCAGTGGTGCAGGCAGCCCTGCTCCGCTGAGCTCAGCTGAACCACAAGCAGGCAAGCTGGTGCTCTAATGGAACTGAATCCACAACTGGTAAAAACAGGCTTTAGCCACCAGTCCTTCAAGCTACAGGTCAGGTTGCTGTGCATCACATGATATTTATTCTTTTTCCCAGTGTCTTGGTATCAGATTTGGCCAAGCTGCAACACGTAACAACCAGAACATTCCTTCTTAATAGTACAATTATTGCCGATCTTTAGAGACTGATGTCTGTAATACCACAAAATTTCCTTTACTAAAACTGACATTGCTGTGATTTTGCATCTCAATGTATTTTGATCTATAGGCAAGTGCCCCTTTAAAAAAAAATATTCTGATTTATCTCACGGATACTGAAAACCAGAAAGAAGAGCAGATGTGTGTGCATGTCTACAGACACACAGGAACTGAGCTCCCCTTTAAGTACTTGCTTGAATCCCAGGTCCTAACAAATAGGAATGATCTGGTTACTCCTTTGGTGAGCTGAATAAGTAAGTGGACTGTGTTTGTATGGAGTAAAGGAAGGAGGCAATGGCCATTTATGGATGATTAATAACAGCCATGTATTCTTCATTTCCTATTTGCGGGTGATACAGTGGGCTGAATTCTAAACAGCTCTCTCTATGGCGGGGTTTCATGTTTCTGCTTTCAGCAGTTAACACTTTAGAGATAGCTGAAATTAAATCAGCAGAATGGCTGTGGATTGGGATCACACTCTGGTCTTAGCACTGACTGCTTATTGCTTTCGGAGAAGGAACAAAATACTGTCTTGTGTGTGGGGTCCTGGGAAGTTACATTGGAAAGGGGTGCAGGTAATAACACCTCAGAACAGTGAACTGAGCCCAACTAAAACCAGTTCTGAACCCAGACTTCCACTCTACATTATACAGTTATTAAGACTAATGCAAAACACAGAACAAAATGCTACAACTGGCACACAAGGAATATTCCTATTTGGAGGTGCTACAGCTGCTCAAGTGGGATAGTGGTAAGCAAGTGGAAAAGGGAAGCTCAGCCTTGTGCCCCACTGATCAGCAATTCCTCCAACAGCAGGAATGCCTACAAATGAACATGGGGGTTTAATGTTTGCTGAACATGTTATTTGGTAGGAAAAGCTGGCTTATCTTAATGGTCAGAACTGGAAACTACCCCTGCCTGGAGGGGCAATGCTGCCCTCCCTGGCCCCTGACTCTAGTGTAGTCGTAGTTCAAAGGATTGGCAGACCAAGTGCTCCAAGGTTTCAGGCAAAGCTCAGGAAGGCTCAGTTAAGGATTGCTGCAGGAATGGTTCCTCCGTTCTTCCTTGTTTTTTATCTTAAATACACAGAACATCAGAATGCTCTTCAGCAGAGACACAATCTTCAGCCCTTTGTTCAAGGAGTGGAGAGAAGAATAATTAACAGAGCCGGTACCTCTTCTCCTCAGACGATGCTCAGTTTGACCTTTCCAGTACTACAGTGGTATTAAGATAAGAATCATGTACTGTACCCTGACCTCAGTTACACCACGGCACATCTGAATTTGGAGCCAGTCCACTCGAGTAATTAGAATTGACTGGGACTAAGGCTGGTGCACGCAGTATTTGATATTTCTGGCATTTATAGTGCAGGCAGTCGGTGGGATCCATTACCTCACCCGCACCTGCCCTCGGCGTGCTGCTCACAATGTGTTTATTACGCGTGGCACTAATCGCACAGCAGGAGATTAAATTGGAGAGCTTTTAAAAGGCAAATTGGCCTTTTACATCACCTAATTTGGGATGGGGGCCAGATTGCTCTGGATGATTTAGATACCTAACTCAATCAATGACTATGAGACATTGAAATGCCTTTGGAAAAGAAAAAAATACCCTGCAGTCCCTAATCTTTAAATTTCATCTTTAATTTTGGAGTGAAATTGGTGCTTAGAAAATATATCTCAGGGAGGGCAGGGAAAGGAGAGTCCATTGAGCAAAAGTGAAATCTCGCTGAGCCAGGGACTGTCATCAACCAAAGAGGAGATGGGGAATTAGCACACAGCTCAGGCTGGCTCACTCGCAGGAATACATTGACAAAGTCCATGCAAGCAGATGACGCCATCCAGCCTCTAAAAATCTAAAGTCCTTTAAAATTAGGACCCTAGGTGAGAGATACTTTTGCAGGCATTAAGACTCTGGCAGCCCAGCCAAAGTACAAGATCAAGAAAGTATATTTGAAGGAGTTACTTTATTACAGATAACACTCCTTTTTCCAGATAGCCACGCTTCAGTTAAACTCACTGCACCAAAGGCCACGTTGCAATTCACTTGGGAAAAACAGCTTGGCCTAAGATATGATACAGGACAAGAAAAATTAATAATTTTGAGACGTATCATCATAGGAAGAATGTGAGGAAAGTTTTTGATCTTCTTTTTATTGGGACTCTTGAGATCTCCTTCTGGTCTACTATTTAAGGCCCAACTTTCTTTGTGCTGCTTGGATCCAGTTTCCATAGCCTAGCAAAAAAACAGGCCTCTGAAAAGAAAGCAGCACTATATTCTGCCATATGCAGTGGACCAAGTGGAGAAGAACCACTTCCACAGTGGGTGTTAGTCAACAGTGGGAAGAATTTAAGTCATTTTTATGAAATGACGATTTAGTCCACAAAGGGGCTTGGGGAATGGAGGCTTGAAAGATTTGGAGGCAAAATAATAGAGCTTTGCTTCAAAGTCAGATTGAGACTACAGAAAACCACTCTGAAATTACCCGCTGGCTTCAGGTTATCCTTGCGTTGGGAAGGGGATACTTCATCTGTCTTTTCTGGGGCTAGTGAAAGATCTCAGCCTTCAGAGCTGCCTGTATGCAGCACTGCAGGTAAGTTGCGACAAATAAGATGGGATTTACCGAGGAAGAAGTGCCGTTGAAGTGCAGTAATGGAGGTAATAAAGACTTCCCTCCTGGACGCACTAACAGGATTTCCTACTCACTTGACCAGCCTGAGAAGAGAAGAATGTTGCTCATTGTCTGAGTCTGAGTAAGAACACACCTGTGTGTGCACGGGCAGTCTGGGGTTAACAAAAGATTTCTGTCAACTTCCAAGCACGGCCAGCTTGTCCTCTGCTACGCCTAGGAAATGTGAACAGCATGGAAATTAAGATCTACTCCTCATGAGCAGTAACTTAGCTCTTTTATGTAACATGCCGTAATGAAGATTATTAAAGCTGCCTTCACAATTTCCAAGTCCAATTCTTTTTCATTTTGCCAGGAATTAAATGTTCAGATCCCAAATGTGGCTTTAAAATCTCAGTTTGTAGGTCAAAAACATCAGAGTCTAGCTTAACAACTTTCTCCTTGCCACAAGCTTTGTCCACAGACAGACACAGCTCAATGGAGTGGGATTCAAACGATGGATGCGGACCAGTGACCAACACTTTGACCCTTCCAAGCCCTGGGACCACAATCCAGTGGCTGTGAGAACCGCAGCAGGGGACCCAGCTGGCAGAACATGCACAGGCCAGTCTTGATGCAGGAAAGCTTCATCCAATTGCTCTTGTTACCCCGTGTTAAACCGCATTAGAGCAGTTATCTGATCTCCAAGAGCTGGACCATGCAAGATTCAAAGCAAGCCAGCAAAATTCCTGTCCAACACTCAGGCAAATGAATATTAAATTCAGGTGAGTACTTGATTGCCCAGCGTGGCAGGCAGAGGGCTCAAACAATGAGGAATGTTGGAGCCAGTCACTACAGCATCAACCTGGGTTGGGAGGATTCTTACACTAATTTCCTTTTCTGACTGCTAAAGTATTTTTTTTCTGGTTTTTTATATAGTTTCTATCTACATCAGTGTTCACAGACATCAAAACTAGTTAAGAATAGGCTAAAATTTGAGCTGGTCCAAGCCAGCAGGTCAGTGAAGACACAGTTCAAGATGGCAGCATCATGGCCTGTGCCACGTGTCGACTGGAGTCAGAGGAGGAACTGTACCTTCAGTCTGCTGGGGTTTGTGCTCCATCAGGCCTTTGCAAGTCATGGCAGTATAAATGCGATCCCCAAACCCCAACTTTTTGGAAGAGAAAGCTACTCCCAGGGCATCTTTTCAGAAGCAGCAAAGTTGCAGCTTTAGATTGATGTTCATTTTTATTTTGTGATCATAGCTAATTTTAAAAAATAATAGAAACATATACAGATCCAAAAGTTTACTAGAAAAGAAACACTGTAGTTTAATTATGCCACTATGTTGTGTATGACACAAAGCCCACTGAACTCTGAATACTTGATGATCTCTGGAATTTGACTAAGAGCTCTTCAGCCTTAGGGAGAAACTTGACAATTACTAATCTACATACGCTGACAGTATCAGGGGCCCCATGAGGGTCTTTAATTGCTCTGTAAACTTCAAACTGGAGTGTTCTTCAGTAGGACAAAACAAGATGCTGCATTTGAGCTAAAGAAGAGTGGTAGTTGACATGTTTATTAAATACCCCCAGGCCCCAAAGGATTGCAGGGTGGAAGGTTCTCTGGGTAGAAGAAGTTATAAATGCAGCATCCAATTTACTCCAGACAGAACAATTAAGCATTAACACTCAGGTGCAGCTACAGCACGATGGATCCAGGAAAACTTTCTGTAAAAGCCTTTCCACAACTCCAAACTGTTTTTCTATTCTCTCTCTTCCGCAGCCCTTTTTGCTACATTTACTTGAGCCTTGTGACTGTGCACACAAAATGTCTGCATGATGTGAATAGAAGTGGGCGGTGGGTTCTATAAGGTGCTGACCTGAGCTTTTTCAAAAGCAAAATGTGTGACATTTGCCTTACTGTTGCTTAATTGGAGGCGGTGAGTTTTGCCCATGTATCTGGCAGGGGAGGGACTTTTGTCCTCCAAGATACCTTCAATAAAGGGCCTGAATTTTTGCCAGAAATTTTAGTAGGTCTGGCTCAAATCACAGCTGCAGGAGAATGGATCATTTCATAGCAGAACTGATAGTTTCCCATTCTTTCCCTTTAATTTACAGCTTGACACAAGCCCACGCTTTGATGCTGAAGGTTATGTGTGTGTTATGGCCAGCACAGAAGGTTATTCTGGCTCATTCTCCTCTTGCTGTATTGACTTTGATGTTTACCTTGTATGTTGTCAACATAATCACCAAGCAAATTCTGATAGCTTCATTTCTCATTTTATTTCTACTTCAGGAATGCGTACAGCTATCCTCCCACTGCTGTGAGGGTTCATTACTTCTGCTGAACTGGCCATAGCTTGTGGAGAAAGAAATAACATTAACCCCTCCAGAAGCCATTTAAGACAGAAGCATCGGTCTTGGAGAGGGCTTTTACAAAGTGTTTTGTCATTTCTGGGGAGCAGAAGGAACAGAGCAAGCTTGGATCACAACCCAATGGGATGTGCAGCACTTACCATTAGGAGAACGCCCTGCCTTGCAATGAAGTTGATCAGGAAATAACAGGATGGAATAAATCCAGAAGGTCCCAGTGCCAGCTTCATTCTGGGCTCTAATGACACAATCCAAACCTTTGAATTTGGGATGGGAGAGTGGTATCGACACAACACGTTAAACAACCTTAACTTCAGTGAGCAATGGCACCAGTAAAACACTTGTTTATTAGCAGAATGCATCTGATCTCAAAGGCCTGCATGACAAGTTCATTACATATCAATTTAATTAGCTGATTTACATTTAATTTACATTTCAATTAATGTCTTTAGCAACAAAACGTTGCCTTAATAGGGTAATTTCCTATTAGGCAATATGTAAAAGAATAAATAGTTGCATTCTGAGGAAGAATTCCTATTTTCAATTTTTTATTACCATAAATAACCTAAATAATTATTGCTCTTAAGGGGCCACGTCCTAGCTCCCTTCTGGGCCTAATTATAAAGACTTAGTACCTCATTAAGCAAAATGGTTTCAGAGTCACAGAAAAGCATTACTCTAATCGTGACTCATTAGTTTCAACAAAAGAGGGGAAAACTGCAAAAGTCGGCACATTTCACCATATTATTCTTGTGGTTCATAAGCAGCAGCACATTTGAGAAGTGGCTGTTACAGCTGTGTAGGCGTTTCTGTCACGAAGTCCTGTTTTCAGAGGGGGTTTTTTGTGTAACTCTGGTCATTAAAAGAGAGTCTACATCTGACTGGAAAACCTGTCACGTGCACCCCTGGCATGCAGCGAGAACTTGAGCAAACTTTTGGGTTTCTGTTCCCTGGGAGCTCATCTTTTCCCCACATGGCCACGAGCACGGTGGCTTGGTTTGAGGTTGCAGTGTAGGGTTCATCTTCCACCATGCCAGGAGAGTTGCTTTCATCACCATAATATATTCCAATGCATTGAAAATGGACATGATTTTTAGGTTTCATTTGAATTCAATGGTGTTTTATCACAGTGTAAAAATTTACTGCAGGCTTGGGTATGCGACTTTAAGGCTCTTAGTGTTGGATCTACTGATGTAAAGCACTGATCTCATATAGGCTCATCTTTAAATTTAAATTTGTTCAAAAAAACAAACATGGAAGGTTTGGTGTGGTGCTGGTGGGGTTTATGCTACATTAGGCATCGACTCTCTGTGCTAACCTAACATTACACTGGATCCAGAATCCTCAGTTCTTCTGGCAACCAGTGTAAAGCCAACACCATAGCACCAAGCTGGCACAAAGTCCATGTCAAAAGCTCTGGCTGATTTGATGGACACGTCTGTGCTTTGTTTGGATGAGGTTTGTTCTGCTGGACATTCAGTGGTGCAGAGATTCAGAACTGATGAGTGGAACTAAAGGCACTGACTGCAGTTGCTTAAAATTATGCCATGTGAGGAAATAAAAAGGGACTAGTTAAGATACTGTTTAGCAAATAATAAATTAATAATATTCCAGGAATACATAGAGCTTTTAAAATGAAAATGTTTAAATAACAAGGAAATAACCTTTTCATATAGTGTTAGTTTTCTCGTTAACCTTTAACGATGATTCATATGTAAAAGAAACACAAACAGAGTTATTCTTTCTTAGATTGCAGATAAAGGCAAAGCTAAAAATAGGATTGTTAATTACAGCATTGTACAGATAATCAGTGGGGGTTGTCCTTTTTGCTCTTTTTTATTTTCCCCCTTTTTTTTCCTTTTTAGTGACTAGGTGTTAGTGTCCTCATTTTTTAGGGAGTTGAATTGGCAGCACAGAAATGTTCAGGGATGTTTCGTATCTCAGAGCTGAAGGAGAATCCCTACCTTCACACTCCAGCGATCCTGCTCTAATGTTTACTGAAGTCAACAATGTCTCTAGTGGATTTTGGAACTCATCTTGAACCCCAAGATCTTCACACCACTCATGACTGTCCCATACTGTGCCAGCTTCTTACCTGGTGTAACTCACCCAACTCTGGAGGCAATTCATCTGTACTGTGTTTAGGCAAATTTATTGCCAGAGACTGGGCAAGTTCTAGTTCCTTAGAGCTTAACTCTCCTGTAACAAGGTGCTGTATGTATATACCATTAAGACAGTGAAAAAGACAACAGGTAGGACTCACTTTCTTATAATACTAAGTTCACTCTTTCTCTAAGATAAGGAAAACAGTGTTGGAGAGAAAGAGAGAGAGAGAGAGATGGAGAGAGAAGCTTCCACTTCCAAGCACTGTCGTATTACCTTCAAAAGTTAATTACTCAGGATTCAGATGTATCTTCTGCTGTTCTGCATTTTATTTTTGCCCCTACACCTGATGGATCTGGAATTCTCTTTTGAGCTGCTAACCCAAAAGCTAATTTAAAACCTTTCCTACTTTCCCATGTCTCTGATTAACACTAATCCACTCTACCCTTTCTTTTCCTACAGCTTCTTATGCTCGCTCCTTGCTGCAGCCCGCAAGAATTCTAATTGGCATCTGCTCTTCTTTGTGGGTTTCCATTTTTTTTCTTTCTTCCTGCTCCATTTTCTCCTGTCGCTATCTGGGCTGTTCTATACCATCCTGTTATACTTTCTAGCCCAGATCTGCCTAGTGCTGTAAAGGATTTGATGATTTTCTTTAGGAAAGACTCTAATAATAGCCACAATCCTGCCCCTTTACAAATCTTCTTACAATGAAAAAGAAAATGTTCTGCCCTCCAAAGTGAATTCCATTGAAAACCACGAGAAGTTCTTGTCATAAAAAAAATGTAAAAAAAAAAAAAAATATATATATAAAAAAATTATAAAATATCCCTCTCTGTTCCTGATGGATTTGAGACATTTTAAAGGAGCAATGCTATAATTTATGGGGAATTTGAGCATAGATCTCAGAGCTTCCTATTAGAAACCGTAACTTGAGTTATTATTTTGAAACAGCACTTCAGTTTTTTTCTCTAATACAAAAAACTACGATTTATAACAGGAAAACAAGCCAGCCAGAAAGTCCTTGAGGTTCTCTAGTGACCTTGCTGTTGTCAATCAAAATAACAGGGAAGATGCTCAAACACTGCTACTTTAATGGGCAGAGGGACAAAACTCCTGACACACCGCAGAGGCTTTTGGAAAAGAAGCGCCTGATGCCATCTGAGCTGGGTGAGGCTGGCACAAGCCGGAGCCTTGGACTCTGTCTGGATGTGATGGATTTTGAGCTTTAACTGCCGTTCCAGGTGGCCTGTGCCAAATCTGTGACTTCTCAGCCCCTATTCAGCTGCTGCCTCAGCCTGGCTGCCCAGAGGTGAAGCTTTTGCCCCTGCAGACTCTGCCTGGCACCTCCTGCTGCTCAGAAGCAGCTGAGTTAAGACACCTCTGTGGAGCTCGGAGCATTCCCTGCCACGCCCCAGCAGCTCCCTGGGCAGTGCCAGGCACTGCAGTGCACGAGCTCCAAGGCAGACTGCTCAGAGCCCTCCTGATCTCTGCTCAGTAAGCAGTGCTTTACCATTATTTGTTAAAATGCTATACAGAGTGACAACATTCACTCACAGACATACTGTTAGACCACCAGGGCAGCCTCCTGTACATCACAGGCCATTAAATACTGCTGTCAATCTTCTTTTTGTTTGACTAAAATATGTTTTGTTTCAACAAAAGCATTTCTTCAGTCAGCTTCTCATTTTCCTTTGGTATTGTCAGAAAATGGAGAATTCACTTTCCCTTTGATAGCCTGTTCCAGTGGTTACTCCCTTTCTCTGTTGCAATATAGTGCCAAATATCTAATTCAATTTTTTTCTAGCTTCAGCCTCCAGCAACTGCTTCTTGCTATGCCTTTCCCAGTTAAATTAAATATCCATATAGTATTCTGTGATTTCCAACACAAAGGTACTATCTGCTGTAATCAAGCCACAGCTTTTGGCTTTCTGGGCTCTTGCTGCTGCAGACAGAGTCATCACGGCCAACTTTCCATCAGCAGAGATTCTTCCTTGCAGAGCACTTTTGGACACTATCAAGCTGCTCAGAGCTATTGCAGGACAAGAGTCGTTGTCTCTGGGATGGCAGAAGAACTGACAAGAATAGTGAGTCATTTTTGCTTCCTCCATGATCATCCTCTTGAGTTGCTTTGCCAAGCCAACAACGTTCTTTTCTTTGCTTTTTAAATACAAAGCTGTACATACATAAGGAATAAAAAGCTCTAATTTATTCTGTGAAAGTGTTCATCAAGTGAGAGACAGGACTCCGGGAAAAGATTAAGAGCTTACATTTTTCATTTGACTTATTTCACATAAAATTTCATAGAGGATAAAATGATGGGAGGCAAAGAAGCAATGATATTTCTGTTTTATCTCTTTCTAAGGACCATAAATCTTTCTGAAGTATCATTAATTATAGCAGCGCCATTCACAACGTTATTGTTAAGGGTCTATCAGCAGTCCCATTATAAAGCCCTATTTTCAGGGGTTTATAACTTGGTTAGAAGAATTTTGTTTCTGGCAAAAACTTTGCTGGGGCAATGTCTCCATCTAAGACAATTTATTTTAAATGTAAAGCACAGAGAAAAGGAAAATGTTACCTCTTTTGAACTGAGTGAGGGAGAGACTAGGAACTTTCTGGGGTGCAAAGCTAATGCCGTCTTGGCTGATTGAATTTGTGCCATCTGTGAATTCATAAGACTATATTCAAAGAAGTTATCTCCTAGATGAATTTAGGTGATTCCTTTACAACACAAGTTTCCAATTACTACAACTGAATTCAAGATCTGGAATATTCCTCTAGTGGCTGTAATCAAATCAGGTTTGATTTCTTTAGCTGCAGCCAGTCGAGAAAGAATTTAGCAGACCTGGAAAACAGCTTACATGTTACGAAAACTTCAGTCTCTTTAGATAGCTTGCCTATTGTTTTGTTGCAGGCAGGATACACATCAAGAATGAGTGAAGCTAATGCTCACACGCACCAAAGCGAGTATTGACTTAGCAGCAATATGGAGGAATTGCTCTGTCATGGCTGAGCCACGGTGAAATGTTAAAGAGGCTCTGAGTTTCTCCAGATTTGCAGTGAAAATGCTCTGCAAAAGGCCCTGGTGAGACTGGGAGGGCACGGGGAAGAAAGGTCACTGCTTCACCTACATGAAAACATGAGCAGGTGGCCTTTTGCCCGTAGCAACTTGTAGA
Organism: Gymnorhina tibicen; assembly: GCA_013399875.1. Classification (NCBI taxonomy): domain Eukaryota; kingdom Metazoa; phylum Chordata; class Aves; order Passeriformes; family Artamidae; genus Gymnorhina; species Gymnorhina tibicen. The sequence continues at coordinate 2,827,562 of VXAZ01007995.1, forward strand.
TTCATCAAGAAAGCCAAGAGCTCTGCCCAGTTGTGTCTTCACACATCGGGAAAGGGAAAGACGCTCAATAAGGCAGGAAAAAAAATCATTTTGGCCTTTTTCAAAAGCAATAGATATTAATGGATGGTAACTTCTGGGCAACTTTTTTTCCTGCTTTAAAGTAGAAGGATTAGATGAAAATGTATTTTGTGAGGAGTGTGCTGACACCCTCAGGTAATCTCCATCCTCTGTCCTCATCAATAATATAGCACTCTACCTTCCCTGTTACATTACTGTCTGCAGTAATGCAATTCACTTCAGTCCCCTTAGATCCTATTAGAATCACTCACATCACAAAATTCTTCCAGCTCTGCTCTATAGTGTTCTGGGATTGTTTAGTCTTAACTTTTGCTGCCTGTTTTCCTCCACTACAATTCTTTGCACAGGGACTGACTTTTGTGGATTGCACATTTAACCTGACAGTGAGTCAGAAGATCAAAATTAATGCATGGGGGTATTGTCCAGTGGGGTCTCCAGAGCGCTCTAATTCTGTCTGGAGAATGTATCTTGTGATAACAAGTTCCACTATCTAAAGTACTTTCTTCTATCAGTTTTGATTTTGCTGTCTTTTAATTTCACTGCATGTCTTCTTTGAAAGGACAAAGAAGGATGGGCAAACAGAAGAACTTATTTCCACCTATTATTCAATCCCTTATGTACCTCCTTCGTATTACATCTTATTTTTCTCCTCTCTAAAGTAAAACAGTCTTAATGTTTTGTTTGCTTGCCTTTCTAATGTGGAAACCTTACCGTATCCCGTAATTTATTGCTGTTATTTGACCAGATGCCTTCCTGGAATTCTCCCCAGTTATTAATGGTAAGTCAGTCGTGCTCGGTGATAATACCTAAATAACAGGCTTGACGTGCAGTAACAGAGATGTCTCCTCTGGCTGCTCGGGCAACATCAGGGGCTCAAAGTAAGCTGAAAAGGATCTCTGACAACAATCCTAAGAACTGCAGTAGAGGGTGGCAAAATGTGGAAAGCGCCTTTATTCCCTTCATTCTGATTGCTGGGATGACTTGTGAAATACCACTTTGCACCCAGTGTTCTGCTTCCTAAGAAATGGAGAAAACCATTCCTGGCTTCTTAGCCAAAAGTGAGCCTCTGACAAACTCAGTGATGTTAGGCTAGCTCTCTGATCTCCAGCCTGATCTGATCTAATTCTGTCTAATCCCCAGTATTTTTTAGATTCTGAACTGTATGATACCCACTGTCTGCAAACCTGACTCTTCCCATTTGTCCCATTTTACCCATTTTGTAGCATATTTCAATGCACTGAAACTCCTGAGGCCTGACCATCACAAGCACAGCAACAATATGGTATAAATCTTGTGGTCATTATCTTAAACTAGTGCAACCTCACTCTTTTGACAGTTACTTCCAGTTTGCAATGGTAGAAATAACAGCAAAATTGAGTATTTTGATGACATCACAGCTCTTCTTTAGCAGCCATGTTGGAGGGCCCAGAGGACAGCAAAGCTGAAGCTCATAATTGGAGGAGATTGCAAAAAAAAAAACCCCACAATGCAGAATGATCATTCAGAGTCTTTTAATACATGGAAATAAGTACAAGTAGCATTAGAAGACGATTTACTGCTGTAAAAGCGAAGGAATTCACGTGCTTTCACAGCAGGGAAACCTTACAGTGGTTAAAACCTCAGGTCTATTACAGGAGCGAGCACTTTTCGCGTTGTTTGGGTTATCAGTTTTGCTTATTAGAAATGGATTTTTACTGCAAGTTGGGGTTATCCCTCACTGCCCCCCAGATTCCTGCATTACTGTTCCTACAGTGCAAATGCAAGTGTAAATCATGCATTTAACAGCAATGAGAAGGTGCGGATGGGCCTCGCACTGCTGCAGAAAGGGCTGGACAGGAAAGCACTGCAGCAGCAGCAGCAGCCTTTCTTCCCAAGGCCCAGCAGGGCCAAGGGGCAGAAACTCTGCAGACCAGAGGGTTTGCCAGGGAAAAGCACTGAAATTCATCACTGCCTTATCACTTTGGAGAAGCCTTCTGTCCTGCCTTGTGCTCCTTTTTCAAGGGCTGTAAAGTACTTCTGTTCCAGGGCACTGCACATGGATATTAAATTCTCATCGCAAACATGATGCCATTTTTGATTTCAGCATTTATCTATCTTCTGTTCTTATATGGCCACACTTACCATAATATCTCATACTTCACAATCTTTAACACATTATTTATTCCCCCAAAAACCATGTATATGAAAGGTAGCTGAAAATAAGCAATAAACCATTTTAATACTGTTACCATCTGAGGCTATGGATCTGTGAGAATTTTCTTCTCATTAACTCTGGAATGCTATTCATAACCTTGAGACTGATAATACTTAGAAAATGATTTTATCCAACAGTCAGCCCCTTCTTAATATATGTACCAGAAGTCTACAGAGAATTTTCCAGGCCCTAAATACAGAATCCTTTGCTAAGACAAAAAGAACCCCAAAAAACAAAACAAACCACATCCTAAAAAAAGACCCAAAACCAACTAAAGAAAACCAGCAAAAAAACTCCCCCACACCTTAGAGCTGTTACAGAAGTCACATTAATGAAAACAAGGCCTGCCTTTCCAACCGTTTATTTATTTTAAAAGATTGGTATCAGGTATTAGTAGTGATATTTAATCCATCTATAGATTTTGCTTTTGTCTGCACTGGCATATCATGTTCTTTGACGTTTCCCTTTAAAAAAAAAAAAGAGAGATATCAAAGCATTTTGAGAATGCTGTTTCTTTCCAGATCACTTAGCATGATTTTTCTTTGAAATTGTAAAATTAGAATAAAGAAAGCCAAGGGATACATTTGAGCCACTTCTTTCTTTTGGAGGCAATTAAAATTTTCTGTCCTCTCTACAGCTGTACTTGTGAACTTGGAAAGAATATTTAAAGCCTGAAATCCCCTCATGGTCTGAGGCTGAAACAACTTCCAGTTGCCAAGACAGAAAATCGGACTATTTTGGAGCTCTATGTGATTGTAAATACTCAGAAAACAACTGAGGAGCAGGGATGTTGGGGAATATCCTTGATATGATTAAAATGGTGATGAAGATCAGGGACATCAATTTGAGTTTGTGTGAGGGTACGAATGAATGGACCGTTTCAGATATGAGCGTGCAGATAAAAGTTTCCAAAGATGGCACTAGTCAGAATATGCCCCATGCACTGTGTCTCACCCACAGAGGACATTAAAATGGGATACTCAAGTCAAAAGGGCCCAGATGCTTACAACAGGATGCAGGTGAATTGCATCAAAGGAGAGAAAGAAAAAAAAGCACGCATGGAAATCCAGTGCTCTTTAGCTATTCAGGCCTGGAGCTGTATAAAACTTGGTTGTGACCCCTCTGCTGAAGAGAAGGAAGGCTCTCTCTGCACCTTTCTGCAGGAGGCCCAAGAAGCTGGAGGAATCTGACACACCCCGAGCTTCACATTCCTCCGGGATGCCCCAAAGCAGCCCTGTCCTCACCTGTGACCTGCCTGGTTCCCTAACCCAGCTGGACACTTGCACTTTCACACCAGTGCTCCATCGCCCATCACTGTCCGCCCTTCAGGGGGCAGACGCTGGAGATTATATTTTGTCTACTATTTATCACTTTTGGTACACCCCAGCAGCCCCCCAGCAGCTCCACAAGTCCCTGTGGGGAGTGCCAGGACGAGCCAGCCTGGGGTCAGGAAGTGGGAAGTTGGGACAACCAGAGAAGGCTGTGGGATGAGCAGGGATGAGGGACAGGATTAGCGACAGGACGAGAGAACATACTCTTAACACGAGACGTTTAGGTTGGAAATTAGGACCAATTTCTTCACGGAAAGGGTGATTAAACACTGGAACGGGCAACCCACGGCGGTGGTGGAGCTGCTCCAGTCCCTGGAGCTGTTTAAGGAAAGACTGGACGTGCCATGGTCTACTTGAGACAGTCGTGTTCGGCCATAGGTTGGACACGGTGGTCTCGGAGATCTTTTCCAACCTAAATGTTTCTGTGAGGGCCGGAGGGGAAGGGGACATGGGCGCCGTGGGGGCGCGTGTGGGCAGGGCCTGCACAGCCTCTCACCCCCGCGGCGCGATGGCGGCGAGCGCGGGGCGGGGCGGGCACGGAGAGGGAGGGAAGGAGGGAGGGGAAGCCGCCCCCGAGGAGGGCGGAGCGGCCGCCGCGGCCGGACGCGCCCCGGTTGCCGTGACAACGGCGTCGGCCGAGCCCGAGCGGCCCGGGCCCGGCTGGCCCCGCTGCCCGCCCGCCCATGCCGCGGAAAGCGCTGCGCTGCGTCCTGCAGCTGGAGCTCCGCTCGGTGAGTGCCCGGGCCGCGCTCCCCGCCCGCCCCAGCCGGGCCGCGGCCGGCAGGAGAAGCCGCGCTCGGCTCTTCCGGCATCGCTTCCCGCCCCGCTTTCCTCTGCCGGCCGCCGCCCCGCGCTCCCGGCCCGGGGGATCCTCCGGGGGGCTGCTCCGGGCCCTGCTGCCGAGCGGGGCCGCCCTCCGTCTGGCACCACAGCCCTTCTGTGTGGGCATCCTCCGGCGGCCGGGCCCTGCGCCCCCGCGTTGGTGTTGGCAGCAGCCGTGCCCCTCCAGAGCTCCCATTTCCCTATGGAAAAGTTGTGGGGGGTGTTTATCCTTGTGCCCCCGCTCCCCCCGTTGGTGTTGGCAGCAGCCGTGCNCCATGGTCTACTTGAGACAGTCGTGTTCGGCCATAGGTTGGACACGGTGGTCTCGGAGATCTTTTCCAACCTAAATGTTTCTGTGAGGGCCGGAGGGGAAGGGGACATGGGCGCCGTGGGGGCGCGTGTGGGCAGGGCCTGCACAGCCTCTCACCCCCGCGGCGCGATGGCGGCGAGCGCGGGGCGGGGCGGGCACGGAGAGGGAGGGAAGGAGGGAGGGGAAGCCGCCCCCGAGGAGGGCGGAGCGGCCGCCGCGGCCGGACGCGCCCCGGTTGCCGTGACAACGGCGTCGGCCGAGCCCGAGCGGCCCGGGCCCGGCTGGCCCCGCTGCCCGCCCGCCCATGCCGCGGAAAGCGCTGCGCTGCGTCCTGCAGCTGGAGCTCCGCTCGGTGAGTGCCCGGGCCGCGCTCCCCGCCCGCCCCAGCCGGGCCGCGGCCGGCAGGAGAAGCCGCGCTCGGCTCTTCCGGCATCGCTTCCCGCCCCGCTTTCCTCTGCCGGCCGCCGCCCCGCGCTCCCGGCCCGGGGGATCCTCCGGGGGGCTGCTCCGGGCCCTGCTGCCGAGCGGGGCCGCCCTCCGTCTGGCACCACAGCCCTTCTGTGTGGGCATCCTCCGGCGGCCGGGCCCTGCGCCCCCGCGTTGGTGTTGGCAGCAGCCGTGCCCCTCCAGAGCTCCCATTTCCCTATGGAAAAGTTGTGGGGGGTGTTTATCCTTGTGCCCCCGCTCCCCCCGTTGGTGTTGGCAGCAGCCGTGCCCCTTTAGAGTTTTCATTTTCCTATGGAAAACGTGGTTTTTTAAGAAACGCTGATTCTTTGGAGGCTGTATGGTGTGGGGAATAGCACTCTCGGGGGAAAAAAAAAANGGGCCGGAGGGGAAGGGGACATGGGCGCCGTGGGGGCGCGTGTGGGCAGGGCCTGCACAGCCTCTCACCCCCGCGGCGCGATGGCGGCGAGCGCGGGGCGGGGCGGGCACGGAGAGGGAGGGAAGGAGGGAGGGGAAGCCGCCCCCGAGGAGGGCGGANCGCCCCAGCCGGGCCGCGGCCGGCAGGAGAAGCCGCGCTCGGCTCTTCCGGCATCGCTTCCCGCCCCGCTTTCCTCTGCCGGCCGCCGCCCCGCGCTCCCGGCCCGGGGGATCCTCCGGGGGGCTGCTCCGGGCCCTGCTGCCGAGCGGGGCCGCCCTCCGTCTGGCACCACAGCCCTTCTGTGTGGGCATCCTCCGGCGGCCGGGCCCTGCGCCCCCGCGTTGGTGTTGGCAGCAGCCGTGCCCCTCCAGAGCTCCCATTTCCCTATGGAAAAGTTGTGGGGGGTGTTTATCCTTGTGCCCCCGCTCCCCCCGTTGGTGTTGGCAGCAGCCGTGCCCCTTTAGAGTTTTCATTTTCCTATGGAAAACGTGGTTTTTTAAGAAACGCTGATTCTTTGGAGGCTGTATGGTGTGGGGAATAGCACTCTCGGGGGAAAAAAAAAAGCCAAAAACAACACCAAAACAAATCCCAGGAAAGAGCGGCTTGTTCATGGCATCAGAAAGTGTGAAAGTGGAAAGTTTTGACATTAATCATGTTAGGATTGCACTCTTTACCCTTTGAAAAGTTTTCTGCTTATATCCAAGCTGGGGACACAGCAAGGAGCTGTATCATTCTGAAAACTTTTCAGAAGTAGCTGAGGTAGGCAGTGCCCTGTTACCCTGGAGTCGGTGGCTTCATATGCCCTGGCCCTGTGATCCAGAACAAGTGCTGCCATGTATGTAAGAATACCTTCTGCTGAGAGGAGAACACGAGATGCCATCCACAAAATTCAAGTGCAGATCCGGGAAGTATATACTGGGAAATTGCCCAGGTATTCCTGGTTGCTTAGCTACCTTTGTTCCCAAACTGGAGTGGCTGCTCTGAAGCAGAGCTGTGGATTTCCACACATGGATGGCGAGGGTGTCACCCTGGCGGTGTTGCTCTGCTGTCTCAACAGCTGGTGTTTGTCTCCACAATGCCAAGGCCTGCTTGGTTCCTGGAGCGGAGCAGTGTGCTTTCCTTTTCTGTTCCCACTGGCTGTGAGCTGTTCCTGTGCCAGGAGAGAGTACAGGGAAGACATTTCCCCAGGGTCAGGTTTTCAGCTGTGGGGTATTTGTTATTTACCCTGCTCTCAAGGCTGCAAGTAAGAATGGAAAGAGACTACTCTTACACAAATGTCAATGCTGGCTTTTCACTTAAGGAATTTTTTCTTTCCCTGGTGTTTGCTCGCTTGATGTATTTTTTGGGCAGCAGTTCTTTCATTTCCCCATTGATCTTTATCAGCTAAAGCAACCTGGTATTTTTTGTAGTAAATTTGTGTGATGGACTCACCAGCCTTCTAACCATCTTAGGGATGGGAGCTACTCTTCCACTTTGAATTTGCATTGATCAGGGTCAGAATTGAACCCTGCATCCCAAATAGGGTCATGCTTTTGCCTTAGAGACGTGGAGAAAAATAGTCCATCTTTAATCCTGTATATTTTAATATGAGTTAGGATCATTAAAAATGTTAAAAGACATGAATCCCAGTATACAGAGAGGAATGTTTTTGGTAGTAACCTCAGCTTGATGCCTCCCGGTTTTTGCACATTATTGATGCTGTCCTTTGGCCATTTCTGTACCACCTTTGATACTCACTCCTCCTCTAGTAACTAGCCTTATCTATTTCATCATAAATAATAATTTTTCAAGGCACTATGTTATATCCTTTATCCAGAAAACAGATTTTCAAGAAAATGTAAAATTTTGCTTGATTGATCTGTTTTTATGGAACATGCCCTGCTGGGCTTTTTTTCTAGTGATGTTTTCCTCCATATCTTTATTCTTTATTTTTGCATATTTAAATATTTCAATCAATGAGAGTATCAGTTCTCAGATCCCTCTGTCTCACATGATCCTTGTGTTTGTTATTTTTCAGCAGATTCTACCTTCCCTGTTTTCATTACGTTTCATTTAAGAAAAATTACATTCTTTCACAACCTGGGCTGAAGATGATTCAACCTCCCTGTGCCTTCTTGGTCCAGGCCTAGTGCATATTGGGTGACTTTTGTTTCCATCATTTAATTCTTTAAGTTGTCTTTTTTCTCCTGTGTTAAATTTTATTAAAACCAAGGCAAAATATTCAGTTGAGTTTGGAACATAGATTTGTTTGCTTTCACGTCTTGGCTGATTTATGCTACGTCCATTAATTCTCTCCTTGTTTGCTTTGTGACCAAAGTCTTGTCCAAATTTCCGATCCATTTTCCTGCCCTTCTACATTGCTCTGTGTATTTCTCTACCCTCTTTGAAATCTGTCCAGTTGTGTCAGAAGTTCTGTCCTCTTTGTTTTTCCCTTGCTTTAGGACACAGATGGGTTTTGCTCCCTTTGAGCTCCCTTAATAAAATTCCAAGATCTTCTCAGATCTGAGTCCACCAGCTCTTTGGTTTGTCTTGCTGGTAGTTTTCTTTGTTTCTCTTCTAAAGTGGAAGGCCTCACTTAAAGACTTAAGTGGTTTTTTAGTTTGGTTCATTCTGCCATGGACTGTGTGTCTAGTGCTCTAGAGGGTTGAGATCAGTGAAATTCTGTTCCTTTCCTTGAGCTTAATTCAGTGATTTCTTTGTGGCTGTTTGTGTTGTCCCAACAGTGGGGCTGGTACATATTTTCCATCCTCCTGGGAACTTTCAGCAGAGATGTCCAGGATAACACTGTCCTAGAAATTTCTTGTAGTCCTCCAGGTTGCTTGTGAGGTCAGTTAATTGCAGCACTGATACCCCTCTTCCTTAGCTGATCCATAGATAACACTATTACAGTCTTTATAATAGTCCCTCATCCTGCTGGAGCAGTCTGCAGTTAGATAAGAGCTTCAGTTTGTCTCCCAAGTGTTACGCAGCTCTGCGTATTACAAAAGAGGTATCACGAACTGTAGGTATGCATTTGTCATTCATTTTTGGAACTGCTTTGAAGTTACATGGCCACATAGATTTGGTGTTCCAGCCCAGGTAATGAATTGTGCAGTTTATCTCCATAGTAGAATCACAGCTTTCCACGTGTGCTGTCTTGGCCCACATGCTCATTTGTAAGAATTTGTTTTGTTTTTACAGGATAGCCAGAAAAAATGGCACCTGTTGTTGGCAGTTTTGCCCTCTCTGATGTCTTCAGATCTCTTACTTTTCATTTCAGTAAATAGGCGAACACTGGTTGCCTTCTCTAAGGTGAAAGACACAAAACTCCAGCTAAAAATGGTTGTAAATTCTACAGAAATGTCGAAGACAGAAGTGAGAAGTAAAGCTGGTATGACATGTAGTATGTAGTTTGGAGGATCTTGCCTTGTATGAATGAAGTCTGTCTCCCTCACTCCTGTTCACACTTGCAACTGCATGAGTGTCTGTTCAGTGCTTGACAGACTGTTTCAATTGGGTTATCCATTATTCTGGCACTTTTCTTTCAGATTTAAAGCCCTCATTTACATGGAGAGGAAACCCTTTTTTTTCTTTCTCGGATATTTATGAGTGGAAGAACTATTTTTTACCTTATACTTTATCTGTAATGATCTATCACACATTGTTTTCTTTTAGTTCTTCCACCTGAAGCTGTTTTTCTGCTGTATATATAGTTTTCTTTTAAATCCAGTTAGGATTTCTCAAGTAAAATGTTCACTTGGGAGTAGGAGACTGTAACCAAACCTCTTATTTTAATTCCCATCAGTCTCCTCCTTTGTCTTTCTACCTGGCAATTGAAAGGCTGAACACTTTCTCCAGAAACCTTATGTTGGAAGAGACAATCTCGTATTTCTAATACTGAGATAAAAAATGAACATGAGACCTTAAGTGAAAGGTGTCAATTCTCTGTCAGGGAAATGAAATAAATCCACGTGGCTTGGAGAAAATAGCAAATAGTTTTGCAATGAGCTGCGTAGATTCTTGCAATCAGAGCTTTAAAAACAGATCAACTTTTTACTTAAAGAATTTAAGAATTGTGCAGAGAAAGTTGAGTGGCAGTGTGTGGCAGCCTAGTGAGAAGCCTTCCCTGCCTTGAGTTTAAAGATGGCCAAACTTCTCAGAGAAAGGAAGAAATGAGTCTGGTAGTAATGGAACAACAGTTGCTTTTTTTCATTTACAGAAAATTTGCAAATAAACTTGCCCTTTCTGGTGGCTGGACAGAGTGTGGATATCTAAGCACGTAAATTTACCAGCTTCATTCTGTAGTTAGGCTGAAGTTTGGGTGGGTTTTGTGTGTTGGCATCATGTAGACTTCATTCTACGTGAGTCTTCACATAGAAGATGATTATGCCTTTCACAGTCAGTGCATGCCTTTAACTGTATTAACCTGGCCTTGGGTTTCAGTTTTGGTTGGAGACAATGGAGTGTGTTTACTCAGGCAAGAAGAATTTGGTTCTGATTATTTTAAAATAGTGACTTCTTTCCCTGGCCAGTCTGTACAAACAGAATTGCTTTAGAGAAGAACTTTTTTCTCTCTAGTGTGTTATATCCTGACTTTCAGAAATCAACCATTTCAGTCCTGACTCTTTCATTTTTATCTTGAAAACAGCCGTTACTTGTCTAGCCAAAGTTCAGTTTGTTTAATGAGTGTGTTACTCCTACAGATAACTTGTCCTGGAGTGCTGCTGAAAGACAAACAGGAACTTTATCTCAGTGTCTTTGTACTTGGGCAGTACAAAAAAACTCAATGTGTCCCTGCAGTGTTTCCAGTCTTCTTTCAAGAAAAACTAGTATTTGAAAAGGTAAGATATGCCAAGGGCTGATGCAACCCAAATAAACCCCATCACAAATTCCGCAAAAATTGTCTGCAAAACCCATGAGCACAAATAATCACACTGAGGATGGTGCAGTATTTTAACTCCTGCTTCTTTTTAGCACAAAGGAGGGGTGTGCCTGTATTATCCATATGGGGACTCAAGAATTATGTGTACTGAAGATTCTAATGTATGATGAGACTTTTTAGGTGTTTGTTGATTCTTTGTGAACTGTCCTTTCTCATTGTCTGCTTTCCTGGCTTGGAAGGGACTGAATGTTTTTGTTCTAAAAATTATGGCCAGGTGAAGAACAGAGGCTATACAATATAGGAGAGCCGACTTAATTTAGTAGAAAGATAAAATAGCAGCTCAAGCCTTTTTGGTGACATCCTACTCCCTTTGAGATACTTTTTTCCTGGTTTGTCACCAGAATTCCCAGATTGGTATTCTGGCCCTGTAATTTATAGTTGTTTATCACATATTCTGAGTCCCTACTAGCTTCATTATTAGTACCACAGGGATAATGAAACACAGTATCTTACAGATATGATCTGCCTTCTTGACTACCTATGAATAATAATACTTTGCCCTTTCTAGTTCTTTTCCTTTAAGCATTCCCCAGCACTTCGAAAACCAGGCTGAGTAAACTTCAGTGATGCTCTGGTGAAGTGGGTAAGAAACAAACAGTGATAATTTCAGTACCTACTGAAGAGCAGAAAAGACCATCATTCTTTAAAGGCAAACATACCACAGACTTGTTAGGGGAAATGTACTGAATGCTGTTTTCAGTGTAATGTATGGGACCTCCATCCTCCCCTATTCCTTGCCATCTATTCACGTGGGATTCAGGTTAAAGAAGAACCTGAACAGGAGACTGAAAAGTCACCTCTGTGAAAATGAAGCTTAAAGCATTACTAATAAATTAAAGAACATTCATCTATCAGAATTGTAGTACATTCAGCAATTTATATTTCTCTCTTGAAATTTTTTTAGACAGGACTTACCTCTACATCTTCAACTCTTCACAATAAATTATTTTCACAATTTAAGTACAGAGAGGTAACTCTGTATGGATAGAAAGTATATAACAGAACCGCTGGCTTTCAGTGAATTTGATCATGTTCCAAATGATAATTTTAGTATCTTTTCTTTTTCCAGTGGGGATAGGACTCCTGACAACCACCTTGGCAAGGAAGAACATTGATTTTGGGGTTTTTTTCCCCCTCTCTCCTCAGAGGTCCATCTGATTACTTTGACTGTGCCATTATTACTATTACTATTATTTCTTTTTCAGGCATTTGCTAATATAGTTGATCCTGGAGACCTTGTGAAGTTACTGGAATGTAGGTTCTGGTTTTTTTGTATACTATGTTGCCTCCATTAATGTCATGCATTTATGAGCTCTAAGGATGTTTTGGAGGTTTAAATTATGTGATAGTTTTTCTATCAGGAGCCTGTTCTCTGAAAAACTAGTGAGTAACCACTGTCACCTAACAAAATGCCTCTAGAAATGTATGTTACATGCTTTGGAACAGGAAAAGGGTAAAAAGTCATAAGTGTTTGAATCAGCTGGTTATCTGATAGTGGGTTCCTTTATGTGGTCATTTATTTGATTAATTTTCAAATTGTATAAGGATAAACCTCTAATTTTTGTAAAATTATTCTTTCCATTTTTAAGAAAATTATGTCTTGCCACATGTGTATAATGAATTGTCGTGAGAAAACGCTGACCTGAACTCAAACTGCAGGAATATGCACCCTCACACTGGGAGTGATCTGTAAAGGGGGCAAAGCTTGCATAATCTTCTTTAAAAGAGGACAAACTTGGCAGCAGATAGAACTTACCAAGTTCTGAGGCAGATTTAGTGTTGTCATTTGTACCCTGCTAATGCCATTGTGTTCATCTATGATATTTATGCAAGCTGTACTTAATTTTATCTTATTATTGGTGTGGTGGAAATAGTGCAGCGATGTGCAGTGCTGTGAAGTTTAAATCAGTGATCTATTTTTCTTGGGCTTTGACTATGGGAATTTTCATTTTAGTTTTTTTTTAACTCATGAAAAAACTTTTTTCCCTTCTAGTTGACACAGCAGTACTTGAACTAATACAGCTCGTTCCTCCAGGTATTGTATCAGTCTTTTCATAAATTATGCAGTTTAATAGGTGAATTTCCAGGAGGACATTGCCCATTACAGCACAATCACTTTTTCCAACACATAAACAACATAGAAAGCCCTTCAACAAATAGTCCTCTGAATATAAAATGTTAATAGATCAAGAGGATCTCATTTTTGAAAGAGAATAATAACCGAATATTTAAATGTGTCATACTCAGGCTTAGGAAAGTGATAATATTTTAAAAATGGAAAATAAACTGAAATCACCCAGTGCATAATTATTAACTGCATCACAATTCACTTGCAGAGAGGCTGGCTGTGAAATTTCAGAGTGCATAATCTTGTTCTCAGAATGACACTTTTTTTCCTTCCATTTTAATGGTGACCATTGGGAAAACTCTTATCCTCACCATAAGTATTACAGGTCTCTTGGGATGTGTGAAGATAATAAATAGCGATTTGTCATACTTCCGTTATTGGTTTGTGTGATTATAAAAATCTATTTTAATGAAATTCAAGTGTTCCCATGAATAATGTAAATCTGCATTTTATTGGAAATAAAGTCAAGTTTTAAAGAGGACTCATTTGGAAACTGTGGTATTAAAAGCACTCTCTGTCACTTGTCCTCAGTACTTTCAAGGAAACTATTGCTTCTCTCAGGTGACTCACCAGACTGTTTACTTGAAGAAATGTAGCGGATAGGGATTTTTTTCATGGGAAGATAAAAGATATTGCATAAGGAGTTTATTTTCAGGGCTCAGAGATAGGTGTGATAGACCCCAACATAAGCAAGCAAGATGGCTGCAATAGCACAAGTTACATTTTTTTTTGCAATACACATTCAAGGGTTTACCTCTAAAGAAAAACATTTTTTTTGAAAAGTAGCAAGCCAGGGTATTGAGAAAATCTTGAAATAATTATTTTGATGTTGCTTGTGTTTCTTTCTTACTGCTGCTATTACTATTCTGTAATATGGAATGATAGTTTTTCATAAGGGATTGGCTGCCATTAAAAAAATACTGGTTTTTTTCTGTGGCATGGAAGGGGAAGAAAGAAGAAAACTAATGCAAAGTTGCCTAAAGAAAACTTTTCGTGTGTCTGTTATAAAACAGTTAACACAATATTCTTTAATTTTTTTTCCAGTAACATTGAAACATAATTCCATAATAGATTCTGCACATTTTTGTTTCTGATTTAACTTGATGAGGTTATTTCCTAGTGTGATAGGAGTTTTAGAGCCGTGCTGTTAATTTGTGAAGAGCAAAATTTATCCTGGTTTCAGCATGGCTATGTGTGTGGTGTCTGTGCTGTATGGCTTTGTCTCTTTTCCAATTAAAGTATGTATTTTCTTTTTAGTGGGAAAAGTTCTAGCTACATATGAAGAAAATACAAGAGATTTCCTGTTCCCTGACCCTAAGCTTACCCATGGGCACCGTGGTTTAGAGCGTGAGATTTTAATGAAGAGGTCCCCGTTTTTCACAGTGAGTGAATGTCTGTGGATTGTATTTATGACACAGTCTGCTTCACTGAAGAAACCCCTTGAACTGCTTCAAATGAAAAGCCATTACTTCTGACAGATTTTGCCATTTTAAGGTGTTGAATGTACAAATCCACCGTTGAACTTCGGGGAAAGTAGAATCTTTTTTGAAAATGCTTCAAGAAATTATTTAATGTGAAAAAGTTAGTTTCCACTTGGTTTGCAGTGTGGCACCAGGACACGTCTCCATTCCGTTTAATCCGTGTTTCAGCTGGTAGTCGAAAGGGATGCAGGAGGAGAGGGAGATGTCACACTGACTTCGTGGTTCACAACAGATAAACCACGTAACCCTTCTCCTTGGTCCCTCTCCCTAGCATTTTGGAAAAGCAGCTAATTGGCAGAATGAGTGCAATGAATTAATGCTAATTTTCTGGAGATAAGGGCTCAAGTACATATTAAATGAAAATTAATTCATTTCGCAGTGCCCTTTCATAAAGTTTGACTGTTGAATCTTAATTGTTACCAGAATAACCCAGGGAAGGCACTTTAAGGAGGATGGTGATGATGTGTTTTGGGGTTTGTTTTGTGTGGTGTATATTGGTTAAGTTTTAGTGCTGGATTGGCAGGACATTTGGATATGGACTCAGTTACCCTGTCTATTGTGGTTGGACTAAAAGCACGTGGGAGGAGGGAAATGCTGATTAAAGTTCATTGGTATCCTTTAGCTGGTGTAATCTTTCGCCTGAAAGGGCAACCTGGAAACTGCCCAGACACTTGTGATTAGAAGTGCTAATTTGGTGTCTAATGCTGTGTTATATTTGAATGAATTAAAGTTGTGATTTTGTGCTACAAAATGTCTGATTCTGTAGCAGCTTTAACTGTCCCTGCAAAAAAAACCATTATTTTTTGGCTGTAGTATCTCTTTGATATGGCTCATCCCATACATCATGGTGTGGCTCAAGAGATGGGGTGGCACTGTTTTGCTTTCATACTGCTCATAGAATAGGTGCTTTCCTGGTGTTGAGAAAGAATAGGGAGGTAGTAACAAATGAGGTTGTTTTAGCTAAATGTTTTTAGATTTTTTCGAACAGAATACAGTGAGTCTTTGTAGAAGCAGAGCCACTAGAGGAGTTTGATGGTTTTTGTCAAACTGAGTTCTTTAAAACAAAAATTACATATTTTCTAATAAAGAGAAGGTGCCATAATTTGTGAGCTGTGGGAAGATGTGGTCAGAGTAATTTGAATGTGTAGGTGATGAATGACGACACTGTAGTAGCTTTAAAAAGTTGACTGATGTAAGACACAGATGTACTTCGATGTCCTTAGGAGCAGCACAAACAAAATCCATCTCTACCCTGGGACAGGGACTGCAGAAGCCTTTGTTGCTCCTGTTCCATCTCCATAGCTGAAAGTATAATTCAAGAGAGCATTTTGGCATAGTGACCCCCTTTTCAGGAGTAATACAGAAGCTGTGTTTGATGGCATTGGAGGGAGGCTCCCAAAAGGAACTTCTTGTTCCTCTCCTTGCTTGCCAAATGGAATAACTGTGAAAGGATTTTTATCTCCAGTAGAAATGCAGTCTCAAGTGCCTCCATCTTCCAGTGTTCCTGAGCTTTACTGGCAAGTGTCTCCTGCTAAGTCTGTCAGCACGAAGCACTGGATGTGAATGCTAAGCAAAAGGAAGTGTTAAACAAGGTCGTGAGAACCCTCACATTATTCCTATGCTAGTGAAGCCATGTTCTTCCCACACGAAAAGTTATTTATAGCCAGCTGAGATGCTGAATATTTTTGAATGGCAGCTGTGCTTCAGTGGCACTTTGATTCCCAATAAATTTGTCTTTTATTAAAAAAATAAAGGTAGCAACAGCAAGGTTACGGTTGTGGAGTTCAGATAGGCAGTGACAAGCAGTGTCTGATTAACACTGCTAATCTGCCAGCTGGAAGGAATCCCAAGTCGAGAGGATCAGAACTCCTCCAGAAATCTGGCACTTGGCTGATAATGTCTCTGGCTAAATGTCGTACGAGGTTTACAAACTCAGTGTGCATACAAGGCATGCCTCGAGTTATCTCTCCTGGTCCAGTGTTGCCCAGCTGAGGCTCTTGCTGGCTCTTCTGTATTTCTCTGCAACCTTTGCCTTTCAGAATATGTTTATGCCTGGACTGTGGTAGTGATTTCTTACAGATGTTCTTATCTCCATTCTCCACCTTCATGCAATATTTGCCACATTACTTAAAACAGTTTCTTTTTAGTTACGCTATCTTCCATTAGCATGCCAGTATAAGGCCTTATGTTATGTTCATGTATAATTTTTTAAAGCAGAGTTGCACTCGTGCTCCTTACAGTCCAAAGCACATATTACACTTGTATTCTTCTAAATATGAACCACCTTTTTACATTTTCTGTGATCAAATTGCTATTATGTCCCTTCTGTTTAATGATTGGTGCAGGACTGCTCAGTGCTGCAGACACCACTAAGCCAGAAGCAGAAGAAGAGATCCCAAAAACTTTCTGGCTGGATTTTCATTTACAGATGTGTTTGGGGCTATAGGACAGTCTTCACATAATGCTGTGTTGAATATCCTTCAGCAGTCCCTAGTTTGGGAACTGCAGAAAACAGAGCAAGTCCTCTGATGGCTTTTGGCCTGTGAGTTGATTCTGACATATCCATGCCTGTGCATTCGAATGCCATCCCATATTCCCTCTCCACAGACTATTTCTCTGAAGAAAACACAGTTTGTGTCATTTTTTAGGTATGAGCACTTAATAATTTTGTAATCATTTCCAGTCTCTGTAAGAGCAGTAGGTGCTCCATTGTTGCGTTTTATAGTAGACTTGCTAATTCTGATGTGTCCTTTTTTAAATTGTTGATAGCACTTGACAATTCATTAGTAATAAAAATGAGTTGATTAAAGATGATCAGATTTAAAACCTCTTTCATATGCCATAACTTGACTTGATTGAATCCTGGACTCTGTTAATTGCTATGACTGAGCTTTCTTGGCATTTTTGTCTTTTTATTTCCATAATCTGTCCTGGGGCCAGATCAAATTCCCTAATGGGAAATCAGTGTTTAGGCAGGTGGTAGAGAATAGTTTGGTTCATCAATAGACTTCACTCATGAAGTTTCTGCTAATTCTTACAGATGTGGGACAGAGTCAAAAACAGACCCAGCTCCTTTTCATGTTTCAGTGATTCTGTGTGTTCATGTGCACAAATGCCCATGCAGTGAGATGCCTCAGGCAGCAAATTCTGTCCGTGTTGAGAGAAGAGAGGGTAGAAATTTCTAGGGGCACTTGGTTCTCTCTTGGATCCTGCAGAGCTGTATAAGAAGCACATAGATGATTGCCACTTGTTTATAGCATATGTGGCATTTAGTTCTTTTATGCCTTTTTTAATGCTGCTGTTTGGGATATAATGCTTGCGTGTCATAATCCCTGTCCTTTACACCCAGTAAATTTTGAATGCATTGGCCAATGCTCAGTGAATTTGAAAGGCAATAGTTTTCTGAGGTGTTGTGTTCCTAGCCATGGCTGCAGTAAAAGAAGGTGAGTGGAACAGAAGCTGCTAATAATGTGGAAATGGAGGGACCTGCTGGCCCTCCCTGGTGTGTGTGCTGTGCTTGACCGGGAGGCACAGCTGGACCCCACTGATTCCAAGTGGGACAAACTAGGGCTGCCCCGTGGGCAGAGGGGATTGTGAGGGAGTGGAACCTGGTTATGGAACTAGGGAGACATCCACAGAAATCAGACTATTCTAGAGACTGAGGAATGAAGGGTATTCTTAGTCATGCTGTTACAAATGGATAGTTATTTGCAGTGAGATTGACTGATTGAACAAAATGTTTTTACGAAAGAGATGGCACAACTGAGACTATTCTCAACCAAGTTTACAAAGTTAGCATTAATGAAACTTCTAGAGCATGACTGAAATTTTTATTGATGCCATATAGCATAGCATGAAAAATCTTTAAAAGTGCTTTTGACAAAAAAAATGTATTAAAATAAAAGTCAGACCTTAATTGTTGTACAAAAGCAGTGTAATCATCTGTAATTGAATTGTCAGAAATGCAAATGTTAGCATCTTGACATTTACCATTGCTGTTCTGTCTTTTCTAATTATCTTTATTAAAGGCTGAAATTAACAAAGGAAATGGCTGAAAATTAGGAATGGTTTGTTACATTAGGTGACATTTACCTCTTTGATACCCTTTATCTTGAGTTGGAGCTTGATGTTCAATTATTGTCTCTCTTCTAGGGAATTGCACCAAAATTGAGATTTTCTACAATCTCCCTTATTTCAGACAGTCTGTTAAGCTCGGGAAGGAGTCACATACAGGTTAGCACAATTTAATTGTTTGCAATTTAATTTCTAGATTTAATATTGATAGCCTTGCTTCCAATTTTTGCATGTGCTGCTCACTTGAAACTTTTCTCATTCTTTTGTTGTGGTTAAAGCAGGTATCACAGGTGCTTGACAACTTGATTAAATTTTTAATCAAGTATGAGTAAAGAGTGGGTTTGGTGCATGACAGTAGATGCTGAGAGTTCCTTGAATGTGAAACAATTATCAGCTGCTGTGTTCTGTGATCAGCTGAAGTGTCAGTCCCTGGTGTATTTGTACATGGGAAGATGCCTTCTCACCATTTGTTACTGACACTTAAAATTAAGGACAGTGAAAACTAGGTGAAGTTAGAGAAGGTACAATATTAAACCAAACCAATTAATTTAATTGTTTTCCATACCTATATCACTGACAGTAATGGAAATGCAGATTTTTGTTGAAAGGGCTATCACCTATATTAATCTGGAAATGCTGCTTCTGCAACGAGTACAGTTAAAGGTGAAGTAGCACTCTTCTCTGGTCTCACAGACTGGAATTTTGGTTTGGATTTCTGGCACAAGCTGTCATGTAAAGTTATTCTTACATCCTCCCTTTTTTGCTGTACAATTGAAAAATGGTGCAGCATCATTAAAATGGAATGGTTGTCAGGAAGGCTTGGTGCAAAGACACTTAGGTGACTTTGACCTGTTGGTGGCATTGCTAATGACTTCAATGAGAAGTTTCTTCCAAATTTAGCAAATGAAATGTATCGAGAGAGAAGAAGAATTAAAAATCAGTGAAAATTGTCATTGTCAGAAAAGTGGCTTCAATGAAGGTGACTTGAATAAGGGCAATTTGATTTAAAATTTAAACTGCTCCTAAAAAGTATCTATGAATGGCAGCTCAGATTTGCTTGTGTTGCAGTGAAGGTCCAGTTTCTAAGCCAGAAGCAGCACTGCCTGCTTCTGATGAAGCTGAGATTAGTCTTAGAGAATTAGGTCTGGCTTTGTGTGGGCCAAGTCCATGCTGTGTCTCACTGTCAGCTGCACAAGTGGGAGTTCAGAGAAGGGGTGGTAGGAGTGTTCTGTGTGCTGCCAAGTTCAGACTCTGTCACTGCAAAACAAACACACAACCTCAGCCTCACCCACCCAGTGGCTGGGTGTAGAGAGAAAGGCTTGAAGGCAAGCTGGACATTTTATTTCTGGCTTTCTCTGAACCGAAGCAGTACATGCAACATTCAGATTCAGGGCTAATGTCAAATAGCTCCAGCTGGAATAAGAATTTCTAACAGGAAGAGTATTCTTTTTCTCGACTAAACACTACTTCTTGCTTGTAACTCTTTAAAGAACTACTAAGTTCACCATGATCCAAGAAAATATAAATTTTAGAGAATGTAGTTGCACTTCTTTTGGAGCTTTAGGCAACTCTAAATGCACCTAATTTAAACTATTAAATAGGCTCCTATTTTAATTCATATCTTTTATTTTAAAGGGTAAGAATTTTAAAATAAAAGCTTAAAACAGATGAAAATATGCTTCAAATCTGTGTATGTCTAATTCAGGTAAAGTTTGTATTAAAGGAACTTGTGATAAAATTCAATTTAATTTTTGCAGTCTCCACTAACTGTGTGAGAAAGCTAATTGAGTACGTATCAGACACTTGACATCTAACACGTAGTACTGAGTGTTTAACCTTCTTTTGGTTTCAGAGAAAATGGTAAACACGTTGTTTTTTAAATTGCTGTTTGATTATAGTTTTGTGAGGGGAACTTTAGCTGCCATGGCATCTCTTTCTGTTAAAATTATTAATTCCTTGTTTGCATTATGTTCAGCGATCTTTATCCTACACACCGTCAAATCAGATAATTTCTCTTCTTCACTTTAGGCTGATGTGAATTGGGTGCATCATTCAACCCCAAAAGGAAAGATGCACTCCAAGCTGCCAAAGAAAAACCCTCCCTCGGCTGAGAAGGGCGGGCAGAGCTCGGCGGTGAAGAGCTACGAGCAGCCCACGATCGCCTCCAAGTCGCGCTCCCCATCCCCGTACACCAGGCGCCGCATGTGCGAGCTCTCGGAGGAGGCCAGGCAGAGACTGGCCCATCTCAACCTCGGGCCTCACGAGTTCAGGAGAGACACTGACAAACCTCCCTTTGTGATCAGACGGGTTCGTATTTGCTCCAAGGTGCTTCCAGCTTAAGCTCAGTTCAAATATTGTTCTTTCACTAAACAGCGCTCCAAAAATTCATTCAGCTCTTAGTTTAGATGAATAATTTTCCTCTCCTTAGCAGTCTGTCACAGAGTGATTTAAATGTAAAATTAACTAAAATAAAATTTCTTTTATCCGCTTTAGTAACAGGCAAAGATCAAATTCTTTCATGAATATCTTGGTTAAATTCTCTGAGGCCCCATTTCTTTTCTTCCAGCACACTAGACAGGATAATAGGTGTATAAATTCAGCTTGGAAGTAATTGATATTAGTATTAAAAATTCCTGAATAAGACTTTAAAGAAAGAGTGTCTAGTCACATTATGAACACTTGCACTTCCTCTCTTTCAACTTTTTTTTTATGTTGCCATCCTGTGATCTTTGGAACACTTCCTTTGCTCAGAGCTACATCTCAAACACTTTGACTTAGAGTTCATAACATAAGGACTTTTTGCCATACATGAAAAAGTGTCCTGAAATTAGGTACTTATTTAAAGAAATTGTGTGTAACTCTTTTAAAATGAAGGGGCTACGTTTCCCAGCCACTTGGAGGATCGTATATCATATTTTTTTTTTCCCTCTCTTAATTTTTTTGCTTGTTGCAACAATCCTCTGTTTTTAGAAAATCACTTTGCATTTGTAGAGGCAAAAATGGGATTGTTCATATTCTGTGCTGTGACATTACGATTTGTCTACAATTCTGGGCACTTACTACAGCCAGTTAGATAACTAGTGGTTAAACAGTTTGCTTCTACCTTATCTGTTTGCTTAGTATCGGCACTAACTAATTAATAATATATTGTCAGAGTTTAGAATTATTTTCCAAGTTTTATTCTACATACAGCTACCTTTTAGAAATTCAGAATGGCCTTAATAGGTCATTAATCAGTCATCAATCTACTGTTTCTCTCAAATATTTTTCTTTTAACTCCTTTGAGTCAATTCTTCTGGTTTTTGATCTATAGGTGAAGTTCACAGTTTAATTATAGCATCATTAACACTGATTATTGATTTTCAATGCTTGGTTATGTTTGTACAAAAAAAGGAGAAAGCGTGTCTCTTAATTCGGCATATCCTGACTGTCATGGCCTTTCTAGATTGAGAATGCTCCTTTTAGGGCATCTTTACTGCTGAGAACTCTTTTGGCCTCGAGATTTTGTGTTATGTGAAGATTAAAATTGGATTATATTAAATGTAACTTTTTAATTAGGAAGAGATTCAGATCTCTCTTGGTGGGATCTGAGCTGTTTAGAATAAATATGAGATACCAAGGATTGTTTAAAAAGTCTGCAGACATTGCAGATGAAGGAGAAACTATCTGTATTTTCTTTGTTTGAACAATAGGATATTCAGAGTTTTCTAGACCTTTCTAGCACCGTTTTTGTTTATACACAGTAATGCTAGTAATGCACATGAGGCAAGTGTTATGAAAATAGTCCAAAACAGTATTTAAATAAAACAAAGTATTTCAGAAAGTATTAGTTGTGATCTTATGAAGAAAACCAGAAAAACCAGGAATTGATATATCTTCTACTGAGAATTTTAAGGGTATTTTTGCTTCAGATTGGACAACCAAGTCCTGGTGCTAAACTTCATCCCTGGTGTTCCCCGCGAGAAAGCACAGCAGAAGTCTGGCCCAAGGCACCCTCTGGTCAGTGTTTTCTGCTATATATCTCATTAATGCTTTTGATTTCTGCAGTGAGTTGTTTTATTGGAGCTTTTTATTATTATTTGGGTTTTTAATTATTATGAAAATGCCAGTATATGATGGAGAACAAGCTGTTAGTTCTTCCTAGGAAAAGGAAGAATACTGAATAAATTACTGCTCCATAGGGTGCCCTTTAATAGTTCTTTACCTCGTGAAGCTTGGAACATAGTTCTACATGGTGTGAAAATTGGAGGAGAGAATTCTGAAGCCCAGAGAAGTGCTCTGTTTCACTCCACTTTTTTTGCTGACTTGGATGGTGAAGCAAATCTGCACCATGGTTTGTGGGTGTGTTGATCAGGCTTGGAGTATTGACTGTTTTGAAGTTCAAGGACTCCGTTGCTTCAAAAACGAATAATGTTTATTTCAGCAGTATTTGTGAGTAGTGGATCAGTGACTTACCATTATTAACGAGCATCCAGGATGTGCTCCAATATCTGCTTCAGCATCCTTTGGTATCAGTAAGTGAGAGTTTAATAAAAAGTGTGGGACCAGAAATTTAGGGACGTGCCCTTGCCGCTGTGCGGCCTGGCTGGTGGAGGAAGCTGTTGCTTTTCCCTAAGAATTCCTGGCTCAGGAACTCCTGGCGGTGTCCGGGCACCTCGCATACAGCTTCTCCCTCACCGTGCGATGGAGGCACGCGGCCAAGCCCACACAGAGCTTGCTAGCTCGAGCGGTATCAGAAGTAAAGAGTCCAGAGATGGCTCTTGCGAGGGATCCGATGTTTTATTTCTGACCGGCACGCAGGCTGGCCAGGTAGCAAGAGAGCGGGCTCCGCCCACCAAGTTCCTTATCAAGGGATACAGACAGGGGAGGGACAACAGCTGAGGGCCAATGTGGTGTGACCCAAGGTTAGAGTGACTGTCTGGCTGCTGACCAACCAGGGGGACCCTCCTCACACAGGTCACAAGACCAGGTGAGGGGATCCTGGCCAGCTGTCTTGTGGGGGGTGTTAGATCTCTGAATTCACCCACCACTGAGCTGCTGAGCCCCCTTGTTCCCCAGCCATCCCAGCTGGTGGCTCGGGGACTACAACATGCCCTAAAACTTATTTTTATTGCATATGTCTGACAATATGAGGATTTTAATGAGTCTCATCAGTATTTGTTTATGTGTGCTCTGCCTCATTTTTATTTCATTTCCTCACTAATTATAATTTGCTACACAGCAAATCATTATGAACACGTTATTTTACATTTGTTCTTTGTCATTGCACTGGGTGCTGGATTTTAAAGGTTTCACATCCCCTTTGGGAACAGACTTGTTCCCTTTGGGAACAGCTGTGATAGCTGGATAATGTAACAGACCAGATCATCTGATACCATTGCACACTTACACAGTGAGCTGGTGGTTTCTGGCCAGTAGTTAGGAGACCAAAATCTACCTCAGTATTAATATCCAGAGGATTCTTTGGTCACCTGCCTGTGTCTTGAGGCTTTACTGTAACTTCTGAAAAAACCAGATTCCTAGGATTAGAAATGCAGATAGTACAGTTTAGTCCTTTTTTGCTTTTCCTGGGTCACAGTGTGAGAGTTGTTCAGTACAAACTGGTAGAACAGATCAAGAAGGCAAATTTAATGCCAGTCCCTGGAGGATGGGGTGCATAATGACACTGGTGAAAAATCCTAACCCAGTATGGGCCTAAGAGTTTCTCCATGTGTGTGTCCCTGGGCTTCATGTCTTAGCGTCAGTGGTGAGGGAAGGAATGCAGAGGTGATAGGAGGAGGGAGAGTCACAGGGAAACTTGTTCAGAGAGGATTAGTAAGGTAGAGCGATGTAAATGGGAATTTTTGGGAATGGTAGAGCTTGTTTTGATACTGATTTAAGCAATGCATAGTGTAACAAAATGTGCCACTTCTGTCTGTGCAGAAGATGGTGCCCACACTGATTCATTATTGCAAGCATTGTATTCTATTCAATGTGAAGTCATGGCTTTCAGCTAAAGAAGGTGATTTCCTGAAATATACTGTGGAGACAATGTATAATAATAATAGATTGCTTTAGTTTTGTTTGTGAAGAGAAATAAGATGTTTTGTAAAAGATTTCATAGAATTTAGGAAATGCAAATGTCTTTTTTTGATTTCTTCGGTCATGAACCTTCTTTCTTTCTCCAGATCCTTTTCCTCTTGGCAGCTACAGACCCAAGAAGGCTGAAGTGAGTACTTTGAAGTGTTATTGCTTACACGCTGTTTTTTGGGAAACTCCAAACTTCCCAATACTTCTTGGATTGTCTTGCATAGGTATTTTTGAAATTTCATTAACTGTAGTATCAAAAGCAAGAAAAAAGGACATTTTAAATCTGCTCTAGCCTAGTTAAGGCCTGCTGGCAGGTTATTTACAAACAGGAAAAGGAAACTTAGTACTCTGTAAAGTTGGCTGAAAATACAAAACTTGCTTTTTCTTGGCATTAAGGCTTGCATCGAGGCCATAAGGAGCCTTTAAAGGCAGCTTGCATTTGCCTTACCAGTTATTGTGAGAGCATCCTTCATTCTGGAATTGTGTGCAAAGGTAGGACTGGTACAACTGGCAAGCCACTGCTGTGGTATTTCATGTCCTTTCTTTTTCAGATTTTAACTTCTTTGTGTATTAAAAGAATCTGAAGATTAGTGTCAGGGTTCTTCTGGGTTTTATTCTTTACATTCTCATTATTTGTTTTTTGCCAGCATTCCGGTAGAAATTGTGGGTTTAGGCATTTAATTATGTGAGCCCTCTTAAATTTCCTAATGGCTGGGAAAACTGATGATAACTGGGAGGAGGAAAGAAAGGGAATTGTAAGGATAAACTTTGATATGTATGTTAAGCATACTTTTGTCATACTCTGAACTTCTATTGCCAAGGACTGTAGTTCTGTGTACCATGTGAGTCTATTACATTGTGCCACCTCTGGATTGTTCCATGAGTTGTTTAGACTTTCAGGCATTATTCTGAATCTGTGAGATTCCTGGGAAGGGTAAGCCTTTAAGTTATGCACTCAGAAGAGTTGATAAAAGGGCTGTTGCAGTAGAGTTTGACATAAGATGGTGTGTTAGTTACCAACAGGGAGAGACTTGTTGATTTATTTTAGACTATGGATTTTTGTATGAAATAAGGGTCCTTGTTCTTTCCCCCAGCAGACAGATATTCCTGAGTGAATGTACAATCTTTAACCTTTCAGTTTGAGAAATAAAAACATGAAAATTGTAGATCTTGATGTTCATAATAAATTTTAGTTTGGTGCGGTATTTTTCAGGCCAAATCTACCCGTGGAAAAGGCTTGGACAGTTCTGTTGCTTCCAAGGAGGATGTGAGCTCAGATCCACCCAACAGAGAGTCCCATTCTGCTACTTCATTGGAGCATCCAGCATCTCCAGCAGTTCAGGAGCCTTCTCTGACTTCTGTGCTGAGTCGATCTTCTCTGAGGGAAAGGTAATGCCCTGGTTTTGTTCATGACCCTCTGGAATTAGGAACATGAGCAGATGATAACAGTGCCTGCATGACCGTAGTTTGCATGTTTGGAGGTGCAAGGGCTGAAGAGACTGAAAAATCTTCCTGCAACAGCTGTGTTGTCATTTGACTTTTCCTTCTGCTGTGTTTTCCATCAACTCTCTGCTTAATGATGACAATCCTAATAACATGGCAGTGAAAATCCCTGAAATGGTGACACCCCGGATTTTAGGCTGCCAATGTCCATCTGAAACAGAGAAGGAATAAGTGAATCATCACTGTTTCAGAGTGATTGGAATCCCAGGAATGTAAATACAGATACATGTCAAGTAAGCTTTATAGTAGGTTCTTGGAAACCTTTTTTCCTTTTGGCTTCTCACTGGTGTTTTTGAGCACATACTTGTGGCTGTGCTGTACTCAGATGTGTGACTGACATGCTTGGGCTAGCTTTAATCTACTCAGTGTGGTTTTTTCCAATCTTTTCACTTTGTTGACATCCTAAGATTTTGGTTTTGATTTCTTGAGTTGAAGTGTAGACCAATGCAGCAATTGTGTGTATATTAATTGCTATATTTCAATTATTTTTCTTAGCTATCTCCTCTGACCCCGGTGGGACTGGGTTGGGAACAGTTTCAAATATCTCTTAATTCAGTGGACTTCAGTCCCTGGATCAGTATTTCGAGCAAGCTTCACAGCTTCGGTGTCTTTTGAGGGTGGGACGGAAGAAATGTCAAAAAGCGACACATGGTTTCATGCTTAAGCCCTCCAGTCCTTCAAGGGGAGTATTCCCTGCTTCCTGCTGAGTAGAACGTGTTCTTGTGCTTCTCTTGTACATTCAAGCAGTTAGTTACTGGTTGGCTTTCTGGGAACAGAAAAGCTAGGCCTGAGTAAGCCAATACATAAAATAACTGGGAGAAACTAAGGATTAAACTGCTGACCTGTCCTAAATGCTGAAGATGTGTTTTGGTGACCAGTTCACACTCTGTTACCATTGGCACCAAGTTAGTCCATGCTTGCAGGTTGCATTTTACAGCCTACACACAGCTTAGTGCTTGTTTCCAAAATAGAAAAACTGTCTCAGTTTTTTTCTTTAAAAAGAAAAATGACAGATGGCAGGTGGGGACTGAATTTTTAATACTCACAAAGATCAAGTTGGTGTTTTAACGTCTTCCTCTGCTTGAAAACTTGTTTGTTAGTTGTTCTTTGTAATAGTGTATCCTGAGAAGTGTTATACAGAGATTAGGATGTATCTGGGGTTTGAAGGAGGTTTCTTTGTCATCTTGTCTGCCTCACCACTCTCCTCTTGACAATGTTTGTGCATTAGTTACCCATATCTGGGGAAGAGATATTGTCATGGTAGCTTTTTTATCCTTTTTTCAGCTCCTTTTGGAGGGGTTGGGGCTAAATTATATACCCATTTTATTTAAAGCTGATGGGGTGCCTTCTATTGATAGCAGGGAAGTCTTCTATGTTGTGAGCTGCTGTTACATGCATAGTAATTCAGTCATCTGCCAGTTAATCTTGAACTTGTCTGAATGTTCTTGCTTTTTCTCTTTATGAGCCTCTCTCCAGAAGAGATTTCTGATCTTGTGAAATTATGTTTTTCCTTCTTATTAAAGCAAATGTTCTCAGCTCTTCAGAGCTGTAACATCCCTTTATGTAAAATATGTAACCATTTACTTCTGTCATCAGAAAAGAAATTCAAAATGAGAAATAAAGGGCATAGTCTAAAAAAAAAATTGATCTCTGTTTCGTGCTGCTGAGATAACAATGGTTTTAGCTGATTGTGTACTCAGAGTTATACTTGGAATGACAAACATGGTTTAGAGGTCAATGGTTGGAAATGCATGCAAACGCTGCTGTTCAGATCATAGAAACACAGAGAAAATCAGTGCACTGA
Organism: Gymnorhina tibicen; assembly: GCA_013399875.1. Classification (NCBI taxonomy): domain Eukaryota; kingdom Metazoa; phylum Chordata; class Aves; order Passeriformes; family Artamidae; genus Gymnorhina; species Gymnorhina tibicen. Next base: position 2,855,139 of record VXAZ01007995.1, read on the forward strand.
AAGTACAGCAGTGTTAGTGTAATTGCAAGAATATGGAGTCTTATCTCACAGTATTTGGTGTTTATTTCCTCAATTTTATTTTGAATTACAAAGACAAATTGCTTAGCATATCCAGGCTACTATTTTTAATGCTACTCAACCCACAGTCAATATGAAACTTGACTCCCCACCTCAACCTTTAGTTCCCTCTTTTCCCTTTTTTTTTTTAAAGTAGTGTGAAGTGACTGTTTGCCTTCTTGGGAGTACTTCCCAGAGCCCTGCTGTGTAGTTGTTAAGCCACTGCAATACTTTGCAGTGAGACAGAAATTGGGGTCTTGTGTAAGGTCCTCTGAGCCCTTTTGTATCCTTCCTGGCAGTTTCCAGTCCCTTTCTCTGAGCCTGCTAGAGACACCACAAATCAATCCTCTTCCCCTTTCCCCTGGGATTTCAGTCAGAAGCAGAACTGAAATAGATTTACTATTGAACAAGACAGCCAAGTTTTGAATATTGATTTTTCATACTTTCTTTTTACGTTTTCATTATGTGCATCGTCTAAGGAAAGCATTTGCTGATGTTGGAAGCTGATGTGATGTGGCCATACAGCCCTCCAGAGATCTCTTCCAGCCCTCACTATCCCATGATTATGTGAGGTTTGACTGCAGCTCCTGTGCAGACCAGTGGCACATACAGACCTCGAGCTCCTGCCCGTGGTGTGTGCCCCACAGCGTGCCAAGGCAGTTGTCTGGTTGGCTGTGCAGAGATCAGTGGCCTTTTGTGCAGAGAGGAGCATCCTGGATGCCTTGGGAAAGAGCATTTTTACTCTGTTCTTTCAGTGCTGCTTTGGGAAAGCAAAATTGGAGCCCAGTCCTTGCTTTCATGGTGCACAGACATCCTCATGCACTCCTAGAAGATGGTGTTTTTCCTGGGGACTTAGAAGCTAAGCCTTCCTTGCAGCACTGAAACCTGCAGCAAAGTACCTGTCAGAAAGAAAAGGAGAAATAGTGAGATGGATTCCATAAGGTCAAGAAGTCCTTTGAACAGAGCTGTGTGCTGGCACAAGAAAAATCCTCTCCTCAAGAGACTACAACAATCATGGGAGTATTTGACTATTTCTGTTATGTGAGAGGCAGAGCTACTTCTCGTGCATTTGGGATCAAAGGATTCTTTTTCCTACTCTGGAAATAGCATGCTTCTGCTTTTGTTTCCAGATTGAAGTATAGTTCGATGGCTTTTTTCATGTTCTCCTGGCTATGCCGCTGATATGTGATCTTACCTACTATAAAATTTAACAAAAACCTAAGTTCTCTTTGAAGTGAGACAGAGGTTAAGTGTCTGGATCAGATGCCCTTCTGTAATATTCCTCTATTGTTTTACTACCATTTTTTTATGTTCTCTCTTTCCAAGTGCTAGGGAAGTAACAGCACAAAGTTAGCTATTGGTAATGATAGATACAATGACAGATACTAATAGATATTAATGAAATACTAGATCCTATGTGAAGTCCTTGAAAATACCAGTTATCGGAATTTTTGGCTTCAGTGATCTTGAAAACTCATCCCAGGATCTTGGGGGTTATTTTTATTGCACAGCAGAATGCAGAAACAGGTGATTCACCTGGTGCTTTAGAGACTGGCATGCATCCTGAGACAGGGTTTGCTTCTGTGAGAGGGTATGTTTTAAGTTTTGAAAACTTCTACTACAAAGTAGAACACTGAAAAATACTGCAGACTTCTTAGGGAAAAAGCTTCCTCTCAGGAGGGGCTGCACCTAGGTTTCTTGTCTATTTCTAGCCATTTAAAAGTCATTATTTCTGATTTTCGGAATTTACTTTGGTAGGAAGATTTTGGGTTTACCAATCTCACCTCTTGGGAAAGTTTACTTATTTTGCATCCTTCAGATATTAACTTCTGGAATCAGCAGTTGAAAATCAGTTATTTTGTACTACATTCTGCAAAAGTGAGCAGTACCTAAGCCTTGTTTCATATTTTCGACCAACATCTGTACTATTTGTCATCCTCATTGGTTCATTTTGCTGCAGCAGTAAGTAAATTTGAAATTGATTGCTGTCAGAGCCATTTTGTGTATAAATTAATAAATTCAGAGAAGATGGAAGGTAATGAAAAAGCTTCCAAAGAGCATAAGGAGGTGCAGCCAATTTGTGACATACTAATGATTTAGTACCACAATGACTTCAACCTTTTGGGAGCAACTGCTCGGCTGGAGTATTGACTTTCATTGAAATTTCGGAAGCTGTCTGCCATTAAGTTTCACTTTTTGCATGATGTATATTGCCACAGTTTTAAGGCCTGGATCTGAAAAGGAGGGGGGAAAGAAAGCATTTACTAATTTAAGAACTCAGCACTGAACGTGTCACAAGCGCTTCAAGGCCCAGCTGTAAACAGGGCTTTTGAAAGTAAGAGAAGCTACATAGAAAGCATGAGGAATTTTACCTTTTTTTTCATTTCCTGCTGAAGAGGGAGAGCAAATTGGTACACAGCTAAGCTGTCAGCTTCTGCTTGCAAATATTTAGGCTTCTGTGCTTTGATTTAAGGCCCTGTCTGTGTGTAGTTGTTTCTGCTTCGTAGTAGTATCGTGCCACTGTGAAAGCAGCCACCCTCCTCCACTTCCAGCCTTGTGAGAGTGTGGGGGGTTTGTGTTGGTATGCCTTCATTACAATTCAGGCTGCTGTGTACAAACAGAGCCTCTAAAACACTTCAGAGCTGCATTGCAGCCATCGGTCACTTTAAGAAAAAGCAAACCAAAATTATGTCCTTGACTAAATAAACCAGGAAAACCCTGAAGTGTAGCCCAGCTTTTCTTCTGTGCCTCCTTACAGACTAGTGTGCACTGCAAACTAAGTCCATCCTACTGAATTACCACTTCATGTCCTCTTAAATGACAGTAAAGCAGCTTCCTTCCCTGCCATGAATGCTAAATAAATACCTGGGTCGATATAAAATATGTGAGGTGGTTTTTTTATTTCAGAATTAAGTATTTTTGGTTTTGCTGAGACTCTCTCCTCTGCCATGTGTAAGTTCTTGCCGATTGTGGTTTTTTCAGGTTATACTCAGCTTTAAGTGTTCTTACTCCCTCTTCCCCCCAGTTACAGCAGTGTTCTCTCCAGTTGTGAATCTGGTGCTACAGGACTTCATCGATTTCTGTCCTCTGATAGCTTGTCCTTGTAGGTGGTTTTGCTCAGCATGAGGTCTGTGTCTTTGAAGCTGATGAATTCTGGTGGAGGCCGCATGCACAGAATTGTTCCCAAGGCGGGGAGGTGCCATGGTGGGGGAAGGGGTCACAAGAGCCACTGCAACTGTTCTGCACAAGGCTCTGGCATTAATGCTGCTGATGTGAAATGTATTAATATCTCCTGCTGAAATGTGATATTAATGTTTTTGCTGTGTGCAAGTGGATGATTGGATTGTCTGACATTTAAAAATTCCTATTTATTACAGCTCTCAAGTTTGCAAGCTGCTGTTTGAGTAGAGTACACGGGTGGATGTATCCTGTTTGCATTTCTAATGGAGTATTTCATCCTAATGGATCAAATTATACATGAAAATAATCTTTAGCACAAAATCTGCACTGCCTGTTAGGCTTATTTTTTTTTTCACCAAGGTAGATGTTGTCTGTATGACCTTAAAAAAAATCCTTATCTCATAAAAGAAAATAAATGCCTTTTAGTCACATTAGAAGGGAAAATGGTTCTGTTTCCTTGATCGGACTCAACACAACATCTTTGAAATTAATCTTGAAAAGTTCTCTGATTGATCTGGCTTTTTCTAGGTCACTGAGCTATATTTCCAAAGCGTTTATACAATCTATTGGAATCAATAAACAATTTAAACTGATGTAACTGCAGAATGTTTGCAAGTCCCGGGGAAAATTGAAAGTATGACAAAGAATACAGCTGTAGAAGTTTATTTCGTTTATCAGGACAAACAGTCATTGAAATGAAATGACTTTCCTTTGAACACTGCAATACGATAGTGTCACCTTAATCACATAAATAAGTAGCTGGTCATTTTAAAGGGTTGTTATTGCTGGTTTTGGGCAATTGGAATCCTTCCATTTATACTCCAAGAAGCTATGCTATAAGCCCATTTTATAAAGTATTTCCAATAGGAGAGTTAGGATATCATAAAAAGGTTTCACTTCAGATTATAGTTGTTACATTTCAGGCATGATTTTATTTTAGTTTATGTTTCAGGCATGATTTTATTTTAGTTTGCGTTTCGGTTGGTAAATATTAACATTATTCTTTAAACATGGATTAGACTCTATAGTTGTTGCTAAAATTAGACAATAAAAATACTAGAAAAGCTAATTAAAAAGAAGCTGATACCATTTTTAATCACACTTAAGGTTTTGAATTTTTTTTTTTTTTTTTGTTGGTAAATGAAGTTTGGGGGTCTGTGTGGGTGGCCAACATTTGTTATACCACAGCGCACACTAGTGGATTGATCCATAAAATCACCTGGAGAAAGAATTTAATAGTTCTTGAATTAAGTACTTAAATCTTCTTGCAGACATAGCCATGTATTTTCTAACTGAATACAATAGCAAGCTGGGTTTTCTCTTTTTCCCCAAAAGTAAATACATTTATCTCCAAGGATATTTGTAAATTTACGATTAATAACAATAATCTGAAATCTTACATGTGAATTTCATAAAATTTATTTCCCAAAGGCAATCTATTCCAGCTTCTCAGAGCAAGCAACCTGAGTGCTGGAAGAACAGCAGCTGCTGTATAAATAAGAGAAAATGCCATGACTTCATGGCTCTATCTTTTATTTGTCAAATGGGAAATTACTCACTCTGACTGCATCTAGGATGCAGATTTTTAAATGTGCATTTCAGAGGTCCTTTCATATCAGTAAATGTTGTAAATTCTCGTGGGAAGCCATGATTGTACCACTGCAGCCCCTTTCCCTTACCTCTCTTCTTTTAAAAAAAGAAAGTGTTTTTTTCAAAGCACAGGTGGTGATAGAGCACATGCATTGTAATGCAGTACATCAAATGGGGTTTGACTGCATTAGGGAAATGAACATTCCTTCCTGCTTAGGGGACCCAGGCTTCTGTTTCTTTAAAGGCAGCGCTTTTCTCCCCTAACAAAATTCACAAACCGTTTTGCTTTCTTTTAGAAGAAGTTATGTGAGATCTTTTAGTGCAGCAGATTGCTGGATTCTAGTATTGTACAGTATGAATTTGCCATACATGCTCTTGGGTTTGGAATTGATTGTAAAATTCTCAGGATAGCATTATGAATGTTAGAGCCAACTTTTTGAAAATTCTTGCCTCTAGTGATCCAAGGATAAACAACAATAAAATCATTTTAGAAATGTGGAAATACATCCCCCTGTAGATTATATGTTATATACTTCCAATATTGTGTCATTTCTTGGCACCCTTTCTTGAAGAAAAATAGAAGCATTCTCAAGTAGATGAATTGATTTAAAGAAACTCATAAATAGGCTGAAAATACTGGAGCTGTTTAGAACCAAGAGAGATGTTTTGGAAATACAAGCAACAATAAGTGAGTCCAAATAAGTTGCTCAGCTAAAAGAAAATAGAAGATTACTCAAAAGCAGAGAACTGGTCACTTTCTAGTTATGTTTCAGTCTCTGTCTCTGGTAATAAAACGAATGATCCGAAAGATTGCAAAGAACTCCATGCCCTGCCTGCAACCTTCAAGGTAATGTGGCACTTCCCATTTTCAGGATCCTGCTTCCATTAATTTTAACATTGCCAGGCTGCTTGTTTTGTACTGAAGCTTTGTCTTTGTACTCGGTTTGTTCTTTTTGGAGGGAGCTGGGCAGTTCTTCAGCTGTATTGAGATTTCTGGAGGTTTGGTGAAGGTGAACTGAGCCAGGCACGATCAGACTGGGGATTTGAGAGGGATAGACTGGATAATGCAGGGAGTGTGATAAACTGGGGAGAGGAGGGCAGAAGAGCTGGCAGTCCCAGTCGCTGTACAGAGCAAACTGGGGAATCTCAGGGTTCAGAGTCATGCTGTTTTCCCACTGCATCAAATGTGGGAAGGTACCAAAGCATGTCGGTGTTGCTGGTGCTCCTAATCCAGCCAGGAATGGCAGCTCCGTGCTGCTGTTGGCTGCTGTTCAGCAGCTCAGATTGCAGTGCCTGGTTTGCCAGCTCGCAGCTCGCCCAGTGACCCGTGCTCACTTAGCATGATACCACATCATGAGTTTTGATTTTCTTGGTGCAAAGTCAAGCTCTCAGGGCTTCGGAAACATGGAAATGAAGATGCACAGTCTTCATTTGGTGCTCTGTTTCTATCCAGTGTGATGAGCTTATGTAAGGAAGCATTTCATAACTTTCCTCCGATTATTCTTTCCTTCTATTGATGTCACTTTAAAAAAAAATACATTTTTTTAATGTTATAATGTGGTTGGCATGTAAACAATCCCATTCTTAAATCTTAGTTTCCTCCCTTAAGAGACCAAGAATAACTACTGATATGAAATTTCTGCCAGCTTCTGAACTTGCTGAGAAGGATGAGGGCTTTTTTTTAGCAAAGTGGAAAAAAATGTGGTCCAAAACATAAAAGGGTAAAATCCAAAAGTAGCTGTTTGTTTTAAGTTACTCATACCAAGGTATGGTTTTTAATATAAAAAAGCCAACTTAAAATGCAGTTCCTCTTGTGAAGTAGAGACTGAATTTGCATATTTTTAACTCAGTGTGTTTTCCAGTTTGGATACATTGGGGTTACCTTCCTTTTGATTTATTCCAGGGGAAAGAACTTCATGTGTGCAATACTTCCTTTAAAGAGAGGCAACTGAAAACTGATCACTGGGAATAGTATAGCTTTTCTATTCTGTAGGGACCACACAAACATTACAGAAATATTACTCAAGTTACAAAATCATCAACATTTTCTGTGTTTTGCATCTTCTCTCGGTGTTGTGGCTGCATACTGTTTATGCACTGCTTTGAAATGTTTCTTTACTTGTACCCCAGAGGAGAAAAAGAATCAAATCTAAACATTGTGTGTGTTCCAAATAGAAGGAAGTAATGCATGCTTCACAATTAAAAGGAAAAAGAAATCTGATCAATGAGCTTTTCAACAAGAAAATATTTCTTCACTTTGTTTTTTCCTCTTCCTCTTTCAGATTTAGCACTGGTTGGCTTTCACCAGCAAATGGAGATGAGATCCATAAAAGAGTGAAAAGTATTTTAAGGACACACAGTGCTAGACAGCGCCTAGTATTTGTAAGTTTGACTGCAAACTAAATCCTTTCTCTTCTCCAAAATGGCTGAAAAAGAGAACTGTGCCTACAGTCTTGGATTTATTATAATGTTGTCCTTTGGGACAGCCTTGATTGTAGAAATATGGATTTGGTGTGTGAGCTGAACTGTTTCACACTGATTTCAGAAGCCTCCTTATCTTTAGCCTTTATGGGCAAGTGGTACAGGCAACCCTCTCATGGCTTATTGAGGACAATTATATTGGGGTTTGGGTTTTTTTATATTCTGATTCTCCACTTCCAATTTAAGCAAAAAATGTTACAGATGTGTAGAACATCAAGGCTTAACATGTTGTGCAGCTGCACATCAGCAGCTGCATGTATCCAGCTGTTTCTAGAGCTAATATTATTCTTCAGATGTGTGCTTTTTTCCCCTTAATTACCTGGCTTTCAATGAACAGAGCTCTTTGTCTAATGAGATTACACCCGGGGACAGAATATTTTACCCTTGATGAAATTTTGAGGTGTGGTTTTAGAGAGACAAAAATTTTTCCTATTGTAATTTTGAGAAACATGGTTTGTCAAAAAATGCCAGAGCATTGTACCAGCTGAATAAGAAGATTGTTCATCTGCAGAGAATTTAGAATCTTGAATGTGAGGTGAAGCAAAAGAAAGGTAGGATAAAAAGGATGTAAGGATGAGAGATGATTATGATATAATGATCATAATGATGATTATGATCTAAGATGATTAGGAGCTCTGGCAGTCTAACTCAGAAATGTTACTGATGGGCTAGAAGAGACATAAGTCTCCCAAAGTGGAGAAAGGCATCTTCTTTGGCTTCAGTTTCTCTCTTAGAAAATGGAATGTTGATGGAAATCTGCTTTTGAATGTTGGTGCACTTTTAAGTTGCTGCTGTCCCCAGCTGTCCACCTTTCCCCTCAGCCGCAGTTCCCTGTATCAGTGGGAAGTGGGATAAAAGGTGTGGGAGCCCTGATGTCCCCCCCTCACATTCCCCACAGCAGGGGCAGGGGCAGCACTGCTGTGCTGGCTGGGATGGGGGGACTCCACTGGCTACAGGAAACCCATGGCAGAAGTGATCTTTTTGTCTTGATCCCTGCTGCAAGATGGATTGAAGAACATCTGTCTTCACCCTGAAGTCTTTATTTATGTATTTATTTATTTATGTCCCCAGATTTAGCCCTGTTGGGCAGCTCATTGTCTCACCTCATTCTCACTTAATCTGATTATTTTCTCTCATTTCTGTTCAATCTTCATTTTTAGCTTAGTTGTTGTGGGTTCTGTTTTAAACTCAGAAAAACCTTTTCTCATGCATACTAAGACTGTGTGATCTAGTTCATGCTGTACCTCCCTGAGTTCATATATGAATGTTATGATTTTGTGAGCTGCTGCCTCTCAAATAGAAGATGCCCATGACATTTTTCTGTGTTTCAGCCACTCAGAATAGGTAAAAATCACATCAAATGCTTCTCTAATGTTTCAATGAACTTAAGATAACAAACTGGATTTCCTATCAGTCCAGCACCTACATTTAATGAAAGCTTGCACAGCCTCAACTATTTCCAGTGGTTCTTGACTGCTTTCCCTGAACAGTAGACCATGAATTTATGATAAGGAGAGTTGGATGATTGGTTACATGGTGTCTCCATGCAGTCAAAAAGAGTCTGCAAACATTGTGATGGAATTCTTGAACTGGGGACTTTCTGTTGGCTTCCTCTCGGTGCACCTTGTCACTTCCAGGATCAAACACTTGCTGAATCCTCACGGGGATTAATAAGCAGAGATGATGCTTTTTCCTGTTCTGTTGGAAAACCTTGTGTTTCTGCCCTAAAAAATCCAGCTATTAGGGTATTGGGCTTTTAATTATCAATCTGGTCAGAGCAATGCTGGCAAAGGACCATTTTTCTCACTCCATTCCCTTCCACTGAGCAAAAGGAAGGGAAGGATGCTACAGAGAAGTCTTGTGGTGTTGGATAGTTGTGTAGAGCTGGCTTGTGAAAGCTGTGCTAACAGCAGCTGACCTGATCAAAAAAAGAAAAAAAAAAACCAGTTCTCCTTGCAGTGAGTGCTGTAAAATACAGGATTGGTTGTGCTTCGCCACATGGCCCAAAATCCAGGCTGTGGTGTTGCACAGTGGATGGCTGAGGTAAATGGGTCAGCTTCAAAGTGAGGGAGTAGTAAAGCAAGTGCACTGGCAATGTGGTGAGCAGATTCTGGCTCCAATCTAGATCCTCTTCAAACTTTGAAAGGTTAAAAAGTATCTCTTGCTCTGTTTCATTCCAAAGAGCCTAATGCTAAATAACCGTCCCCAGAAGCATCCAGCTGTGTCTTCAAAATTTCATTTTCATAGTGCTCTGTAAAAATAGTGTGGCTGGAGCTCTGCTGCAGATTCCTTGGGGTGTCCACTGTACCTTTCTGCTGTGACATTCTGACAGTAGCGTAATGTTTCCATCTTTTTTTCGCTTTCCAGAACATAATTTGCCTCTGGCAAATGCTGCAGAGTTTTATTTACCACTGTACCCCATTTCCTCTTCAGTGCTTTGTAGTCTGTGACTGCTGAAGGAAGAGAGCTTTCCTGTTTACAAACACACTTATTACCTTGTATTTCACCACAATAAATTCTCTCAGGTTTTTCCTCATCCATATGCTGCTGTTCAGCTTGCTCTGCATCTTATTGCCATCTACCACTATATTTATTGTCTTTTCTCCCAGTTCTGTGTTACCAGCAAGTGTGGTTATTTTTACTGCAGTCTTTTTTCCAATTATTTCTCCTATAGCATGACAGATGACTTTGTTTACTAATCCTTACAGCAATTGACTTGTGCTGAAAGCATCACTTAATATCAGCCCTTAAGTAGGGTCTTTGCTCTTCAGAGTAGAGTGAACATGATTGTGTGTGCTGGAATTTCTACCATCCCATCTCAGGTGAGCAGCTGGCTCCCTCCACATGGGTGTTTTGTTTCTTTCTTCCTTAAGAGGTCAAATTTGGGTTAATTAATGTCTAGATAGCATTTGGAAGGTAAAACTGCATTCTAGCAACTAAGAATACCTGACTGAAGGGTCATTAAGCGTATCAGATTTTTTTTTAATTCAGTAAGCGTGTACTCAACCGTGTATATGAAATTGAAGAATTCAGATGTGTGGAATGCTTCTGCCGGGTAAAACACATGAAATGGATAACATCATTAAGTTTCCCCTTTTCTGCAAGAAACACAAAAGCAGTAAGCAGTAGGTTTCATAGCATTTTGCCAACGTGTTGTTGGGGATTATTGAAGCTTGTGCTGTCTGCCTATTTCTCTAGATCTACACCGTCTAGAAATTCTTTATTACAGTTTATTACCTGAAAATTATTAGCTGAATAGTACTGAACTTAATTTAAAGTGTTCATAAATGGCATTTGGCTCATTACACTTTGTCCCTTTCTCCCCCAAGAAATGTAAGCACTTTAACAGTCCTCTAAATGGAAAGAAAGTATTTTTGAAATGAGATCATTGTAATCAGAAACCAAGGTAACGAGAATTTGATTTCTGGGGTTTTTTAGGATGACGTGCCTCAGACAAGAGAATCTTCAGATAACGCGCCCTTAACCATGAGTGAGCTGCAGAGCAGGTATGGAGCTTTTCTCTGACCAAGACAAAACATTCATACTCAATATTGCCCTTTACGTTTTGCTAAAAATTTCTCTTCCCATGTTGAGCTTTGTCCTGTATTGCACAGGGAAAAGGTTTCTGGAGGCGTTACTCATACCAAGCTTTCTCACCTAAAAGCAAAATACAGTTAAATATAGTTATGCCTTTGATGTTGTTTGGCACTGTGTCAGTACAGTCTTCATAAAACTGGGTTCGGAACTGGACTTGGCTACGAAAATGATTCTTGGGCAGAAGTTTTTGGAATTTGTCAACCAAGAGAGCAAATGTCGCTTTTAAAGTAATCACTTGGTTATTTTTTTCTTAAAACTATAGGAGTGCAAAAGTAAATTTATTTAGTAAAATGGTTTGGGGCTGGTTTTTTTGTTTGTTGTTTTTTTTTTTTTTGCGAAACAGATATTTAGAAAAGAGAAGCATTTTCCAAAAATACACCAAATTTATATAGTGTAGTTTAGTGGTTTAGCATGCCATATATCAGAAGCTGTCTTGGAAACCTGAGATCTTAAAAACCTGGTTTATGTAGATTAATTACTCTGTGTACTCCTCACATACATGACCAGAGTTTAATTTGAATACTTTACTTGTAAGATACTGATTGATTGATTTTCATGACTTCTGTAGTAGAAGTTGCTGATACTGATGTTCTCTATGTATGTACACACAATGTTTTGTGCAATGTTTTGCGTATCTATTGGAGGAAAGATTACTTAGTAATGTAAATCTTTTTTAGGCTCCTCTGGCTTTTCTGGTTTTCTTTATATTAAGGGAGAAGTAGAACTGTGGTGCTATGTTTGAGAGGTGTTGCCATTAGAAAAGAACAGGGTTTATTTTGATAATTAAATGTGACACACTGTTTTCTAACAAAGGCATCCCAAATCACCACTGTCCTGAAAGCAGAGTATTTTAATATGGGTACCATAGCAAACTCCTGCTTGAAATTTGTTAGCTCTAAAAAGTTCACTTATGATTTGCTGGCTTTTTTTAAATATCTGTGATTTGTAATCCCCTCTGTGCCAGGGATTACTCAGATTTCCATACAGTTGTGAAGTTGCTGCTGCAGTGGTGTCTCCTGTACCTGTGCTCACTCCTGTATTCTGTGTAGGCTTTCTGCTCCCTTATCCTTTGTCCTGACAGCTGGGGCAATTCAATTGTGTAGGATGTGTTTGTGAGAGAGAAAGTGCAAGTTTTTGTTTTGGGGCAGCTTTGGGACTTTGAGATTTATCCTGAAACTGGACACCATGAAAAAAAAGAAAAACAAACCCTAATACTTGAGAATCCTGAAGTGATGGGATATGAAATGTGACACTCGGGTTGGGAAAGGACTGCTCCTTGGGTTTAGAGGCCGGCAGCACTGGGGGTTAGACAGAAAGGACTCGAGGACAGTCAGATTGCTGAGTGCTTGCCACAGTGCTATAAACAGGATACAAGGACAGAGACAGAGTTCATGGAAGGACAGGGTACTGTCGACCAAATGCTGGCAGTAAAGTAGATGGATGATTGAAAACCACTGGGAGTAAGGAAAAGGTCTGTGTTTTGTGAAATATTTAGTATATGATTCACTCAGAAAAGAACTTCTGGGACTCTTAAAGGAGATGTATGAGGGAACAAAAGCATATGACAGGTATTTCAGAGCAGGGAGTTGCGTGCAGAAATCCTGCTGTTAATATGATTTGTGAGTGTAATTCCCAGATTGCTTAGCTCAGGTTGTCAGCTGGTTTCCAGTTGAGACAGGAGAGGAACTCTTCCCTAGCTTGGCTGTAGCTTTGTCCAGGTATCTCATGCACCAGGGCTGGCTAATGGAAATACAAACACACACCCCTCCAAAAAGAGAAGGGACAATTAAGCCTTTTTATAAGTCTTTGTCAGTACCAGAATAAGGAACTTGTAGAAGTTACTGTTGGTTTTTGAGTCTTTACTGCAATTCTAGTGGTTGGATTTTGAGTGTCTCTAGGTAAATTCAGCTTTTAGGAGAAGAAAAGGCAAGCACAAGGCTGCTGCTGGAAATGGATTCCAAGGAAAAGAGTGTCAGAGCTGTTTGTTGTATAGTTACAAGTACTGTGCCTGCTTGTTGGGCTGAGAATTCTCCATCAGAAGTGAGGTGCCATGAACTGCAGGAAGGAGAGGGTGGAGCTGCAGTTGCTGATGAGTCCCCAGGGTGTTCACTTGTCTGCATTTGACACAGGCTTGTATAACTTCTCATTGATTTTGTTTGGTAGGTTGGTTTCTTTGTGTCCAAACTGTGAAGCTCAGTTAACTCGGGATGATAAACAGGTTTAACTTTGCTCCATGCCATTGACTGGAGCCTTTTGAATAAGTGGGAAAGTGGCCTTCCTCTCTTTTTAGTATTGGAGCCACACAAGAGGTCTTGTTTTATTTGGTATAGCTAGCATCACCTTAATATTTGAATGTAAGAAATCTAAAAGCAAAAGCTGTTCCTTCTTTTGTTTTCCATGGGACAGTGGAAGCTTAGAGATGTCAGTTTAGAAAACTGATCCTACATCTTCCTCTTCTTCCACTTTTCTGTTCTTTCAGTGAAAACCTTGTGTTTTGATGCAGCTGGATACATGTATTCATGGATTTGGCATAAGGCTTCTTTCAATTTTGTCACGTGTTGCCAGATATTAACTTGAGGATGAAGTTTTAGGTACTGGTTTGATCACAGAAGACACTAACATTAATAAATGACACATACATAAGAAACTGTAAAGCTTCCCTGTGAAATGTAATCCATTTCCTAAGTGAAGATGGTCACCTTAAGCTTCACATTTCCAGTTTCATTTCCCAGACTGAGAACATTTGCAAAAGGCTGGAGATAACTGAGTCCTAATTTTTAAGGGTCCTAAGTGCCTAAATCTCTGAGCAGATGTGAAAAATGTCACCTCGGTTGTAATTTTTTTCTGATGATTTTTGAGCTTCTTGTTTCATGCTTTATTACAGGGAAATTGCTCATTTAATTATATGTCACAAACCTTTGTTTTGAAAGCATCAAGAGGAAGCAAATAGTCATGATGTTTAGATATAAACTATTCAGACTTGGCAGTGTTTTGTAATGATTTTCAGAGTATAAATTTCACTTCACAGATCTAGGAGATAATTTCTCAAAGCAACTGAAAGATGAGCCTGTATTTGTGTTTAGTATTAAAACAGTAACACAGAAGATGGGGTGGGGAAGGAACCCTGGATTGCCACTATATCAAAATGTATTTGGTCGAAAACTTAATCCAAGATGCTTCCGATAGAGCACTTTACAGCTGCAACCACAGTAATTTAATATCCCCCTGATAGATTGTCTTCATATTGAAATAGCTGCTTGTGGTTACAATTTCACCTTCAAAGGACACAAAAATCCTACTGTGTTGCTCTTGCCTAGTCACACAGCCTGCAAAAATACAGCAGAATTACTGCAGGTTCTCTGAAAATTAGTTCTGTTTGGGGGGCATTAAAAAGTGTACTCAGATAAGTGGGGGAGGATTTGTGTGAATGAATCACTTTGGGGGGGGTCCCATTTCTTAAAAGTAGCTGCAGTGCAGTTTTTATTTTGGTTGTTGGAAAGTAATCTGTGCTTAGCAGCTCTACACTGGTATTTCTGCTGGTTTTGTGCCGCTGATTCCTCTTCCATATCTAGATTTGATCATTGTTCCTTATCTTCTTCCCTCCGACAGCTCTCCAGTGCAGCAGAGCGCTCCTGCTCACTTGCGCAATGGGGATTGTTGGTCTGCTCCTGCAGCTGTGTACAAAGAGAAGCCTTACAGAGCAATCTTGGAGGAGAGTCTTGGAAAAATATACAAAAACATGTACGAAAAAACTGCTGGTGCTGTTTCAGACCGAGAAACGCATTCCTGAAAGCAACTCACCTGAAAACACACGGTGTACAGTATTTGTAACTAAACCTATTTTTATATAACAATATTTGTACTCTGTTTTTTAAGGTGTCATTATGATTGGGCAGGGATTTGGAGAAATGGGGGTTTGACAAAAGGAAATTATTAACATCCACCCCCAAAAAAGAAACAAAAAATCCCTAAGAAAACATCACCTCCACAGTTAAAGAAGATGGTGTTGCTCCTTTGAGACTATGAAAATAGAGTAATTTGAAGACTGATAGGTCTGCTGGACATTCCTGTCTGACATCAACTCAGGTTTCAGCTGCAGCCAGTTCTTATTAAACAACTAAATCTATTTAGCAACATAAACAGAATTGGTTGAAGAAGCAATATGTCCTGGTGGTCAGAGAGGTGACCTAAAGGGGAAGGTGAATGTGGGTGTTGGTTTAAAAGTGACCCGTCTGGGACAAAGAGAATTGTTTTCTAGACAGTTGCTTTTAAATTGGGTTTTTTTTGAGAAGGGCACAAACTCTGGTACTATAGGACCTATAGGCATGTATTTGAAGTGGTTTTGAGTACCTGTAGTCACAAGTGTTCTAATACTGTGAAATTTTAAAAGAAAACCACCCAGCCCACCAGCCTTTGTGTCAGATGAAAGGTCATCTTCACACAGCCTTTGCATTTGAAAGCTTCCGCGTTCTCCTGAATGCAGCCATGACATTTGCCAATACACTTGTCATTTTAGAAAATATGAATAAGAAAGGAGTGTGCAGGGGGAAAGACCAGAGCTAGTCAGCAAGCTCCTTGTGTTCTGTACAGGCCTTCTGAAATTCCTGCATCACAATCCCACCTAATTTGGAGCCTGTCCTTCCCGGTCTGCTGGGATCCTGTTGGCAGAAATCACTTCGTTTTTGCTAAAGGCCACCAAATGTTCATCAGCAGTTCGATGCTTTCCCCAGGGATGGAACCTTTTCAGCCTTGCACTGAGCAGATCCCACATTAGCAGACCAGGGCAATTTGCCCATCCATTGAAAAGCTGAATGTTTTAAAAGGGCAAGAGTGTCCATCTCCTGCTTCCCCCTCAGAATGCGGAAAAAACAAACGCCTGTTCTGGCTGCTTCCCTGTCTGAGCGAACAGAGTCAGCTCCACCGATGCCATTTTACCTGTTGTGATTAGATAAAGGATAAAGTTAGCAGTACAGATGGCACAACATATGACTGGAACCTGCCAGCATGCCTACGTAAACAGAAAGTTGGTCTATTCTGCCTTCCCTCCTTTAGTGCTGAGACAACATAATTGATTTGAGAAAGCAGTTGGTGAGCAATTCCGCCGGTGGGAGAGCACGTGGAAGGGCTGCGTGCTGCTGTTTCAGGCAAGGGCACTCTCAGAGGAAGTGTCTCACGTACAGACATTTCTGTTCCTTGTAGCTGTTGGACCGCTTGCAGTGGATTAACGCTGGTAGCGTCCCGTCCCTGCTGCCATTTAGCACATCAGTGCTTTCACAGGGCATTGGTGGCACAGCCTCCTGTGTGGAGAAGTGCCGAGTCACTCTGAGAGGTAGCAGGACGCTTTTTTTTGCAGAAGTGAAAAGAAAAACTTGCCCAAGCTGTGCCCCTGAAGGCATGGAGGCCATGGAAGGTTGTGCTGCCAGGACCTGGTCTCTCCAGTGACCCCATATTACTCCACAAAGGAATAGTTTTCTTTCTGCTCAGAGGAGTAGCTATACTGAAGTAGATCCTAAACAGGCAGGGCAGATTCTGAGAGATACTTTCCAAGGTTTTGGAGTAAAATTAGTCTGTTGAAGCCTGGAGGTTGTTGCAGTTCCTGTATGTGTTTGAGCCATAAGATTCAGACTTGTTCTCGTGGTATCCTGCAGTTTTCATTCAGTATTCTCTGTGCATTCCCTCCCCAGTGTCACAGCTGAGTAAAAGTTATTCTTCTGAAGATTGGCTGCTCCCCGTTGGCCTGATCTGGCTCTGTGACATAGAAAAGCTGTTTGATTTTTCCCTCCCCAGCAATCCAGCAGATTTCAGTCCCTGTTTGTTCAGAGCGTGAGAAGGCCTGAATGCTGAGGGATTGTTGTGGGGTTTTTCTGTATGCTTGATGAAGGACACAGTTGCCATGAATTCAGCACATGAGGGGATGAGAAAGGTTTGGGGCCACTATGAAAAAGCAAGGTGGTGTTTTCAGGGGTCCAAGGAATGGCTGGAGTGTACCTGTTTGATTCCCCTAGCTAAAGAAAGGAAAGCATATGGTAATATGGCAACCTTCAGTTCTCATCAAAGATGAAAAATTTTTCAGCAAAGGTGAAAACTGGATGGGAGAAAAAAGTGTCATTATTGAATGTTGACCAGTATGAATATTCTCAGTGTAGCCTTCTTCTGCAGCATACCATCAACTGGAGCAGACAGGCTCTGAGTGTCTTTGGCCCTGCTCCAGCAGGGAGGGAGATGTGTGTTTAATGTCTCTCCGAATCAGCTGCTGCAGGAAACGTTCCTCTCACGGGTCAGAGTCATTCCACAGCTCACGCCGTGATACAGCAAAGAGTGCTCTCTTCCAAGCCCTGTGCTGGAAATCCAGTTGGGTAAATGGAAAACTTTCCTCTGGAGTGTGACTTCAGACCCAAATTACTCTGATCTGTCCCCAAAACCTTCAAGGCACTTTGTTTTCAGAAGCATTTTGCCCTTCCCTGTTTGCTCACGTGGCCCTGCCAGCACGCACAGCTCGGAGCGTGGCTGCTCCTCTGCCCCTCCAGCCTGGGAGGAGTGGAGGTTCAGGCACTGAACCAACACAGCAATAAACTGTAATTGTTCAGTGCACCTTGCCTTCTGATACAAATGCAGATTTCTGGGTTCCTGAGTGGAGCTTTAAATAGCATTTTCTGTGCTCATTCCTTATCTTTTGCCATCCACAAAGTTCTAGTGACAGTGGGATGGCATAATTCCACCCCCGTCATTTTAGCTCCTAAAGGAAACCTGCCTACTCAAATCTGGCAATAATGGGCCAGATTAGGAGTGAATTAGTGTTTTTCTGTAGAGTCTGTGTCTCTTCCTTGCCTTCCCCAAGTTATTATAGCCCACGAGTATTCTCACCAAAAGCTGTTCAGCATCCAGTGATGCTTGCAGGATCCAATCAGTGCAATATTTTAATCACTTTCATTTTAGTGAGTCAGACTCTGCTTCCTACTTGCTGCCTTCCATCTCTCCTGTGAATAACTTGGTACAGTTCAGGATCTTGGGCTGGCTTTAGATGAAGTGCCTGCCTGTGTTCAGTAGAAATGCAAATCCTTGGCTGAGGAGCAGCTGCTTTGGCAATCACTCAGTCACTGACCTGATGTGAATTAAAGGCAAAAATGTCAAACTCTTTAATGATTTGCCTTATCTGAGTTTTTGACTGAGAGGAAGAGAAGCTTAAATTGCTCCACTGAGGATAAGAAGCATAGGGATGGCTGGAGTAATGGGAACAGGTAGGAGCAGCTTTGTAAGATAGATGGGGAACAGTGTTTATGCTCCAAAGCTGAGCAGCTTGGGAAGTGATGAGGGCTGTTCTTTAGATTGTGCATCGCATGTTTGAATTTTACTATTACTTCAGAGGCTGCCAAAATTGTCAGGAGAGACAGAAATCTACCTGGAGATGTTGGGAATCTATTTTTGGGATAAAATAACAGAACATTTAGCTCGGCTCAGTATTAAATAGTCTTTTCCAAACTCCTTCTCATTGTTACCTCAGCTGTAAAATGGGGAGTTTGTGCTCTGTTGAAGCTTAATTAAATGACTGTGAAGTGCTTTGGGATCCTGAGGTGAATGTTAAAGAAATTACTTTATGGAAGCCTGGCTGAAAAGTCCCATCTCATCTCCAGGTTACTAAAAAGGCTTTATTTTAATTTTCCCAGGTTTATTATGTTTTAATCAGACAATTATTAAACAAATCTTAATCAGATTTAATAGATTTCTATCTTGATCAGAGAGGGCTAGAAAAGATAATGAGCTGCTTTACTACATGTGCTCTTTAGGAACTAATCTTTGCAGTTGCTATCTTGCTCAGCTTCTGTCTCCTGCATGATCCGGGTTCATATCCTCACACTGATTGCTCTTATGATAACTTTTTTTTCTTACTTTTAATATAAATTATTATTTTCATCCTGATGTCTTAGTGCTATTTGCTCTGTGTACTAACCAGCGCTGTTAACATCTCTGACATCATTTGTCCTCATCCTCTCCCCAGCAACAAAGGGTGACAGCGGAAAATTTTGGGTGGTGTGCCATGGGTTTGTCAGAGAAAATAAGCTGGAAGGAATCTCTGCCTTCCCACTCCATGTGTGAGGAATAACTTGGTACATAATTCTGGTCTTCACAATTTTTATGCTTGAAATGTTTAATGAGACACTGAACTATGCAACAAAACTCTCAGCCTTTTAGCAGTGGTCTCTTGCTGTATAAATCTGGTAATGTGGAATTTCTGGGTCATAGGAAAGGCCGTGGTGTTAATTGCTTCAGTGGTCATGGAGTGATCATTATCAGGATGCTGAGAATTTCTCATGAGATTTGTTTAGTAATCAAGGAATTTGAGGAAACTTTCAAATCAATGAAATTGAGCCTCTTGGTTCCAGTGAGAACACTTGAAGCTAAGAGAGAACGGCACTTCCAGGGCTGATCTTGATGAGCTGCCTCCCTGACAGAAGGGTTGTCTGCCTTAGGTGATGTCTCTGGGAGCAGCAGAGAATTGGTCTTTGCCCAGTTCCTTTCAGTTCCAACAAATGCAGCAGCGTTGTGGGAAGTGATTGAAACCCCCAATTTTCCTGTTTCCATTGCACAGGAGCTGTTAAGCACAAGCCCCCTTGATTACTGTTGGTTTCTGCTGCTTTCCCCATGGAATTCAAAACATCATCAACCAAAGCCCTTAAAAGATGTGGCTGTAGCTCCTTTTATCAGAGTTGGCTTGCCAAAGGCATGGAGTTTGTTCCCAGTTTGTCTTTGTGAGAAATTCTCTGAAGTGTGGTGATAATTTGTCTGGATGGCAACATAAAGGAACTGTAATCTTTCTCTTTGCTTGATCTGTGTGGGGATTGGGCTTTTTCTTCATGTGTATTTCCCTTCATTCTGGGTGATTGCCTCTGGCCGAGCAGAGAACTCCCTGCAGCGTGAGCTGTGGGGATCTGAGCCACCTTCTCACCTCCTCGGGGAAAGGAGTTTGCTGCTGCAAAACAGCCTCCCTCCTGGTTCATAAGGATTTACTGATCCTGAGGAGACAGCACAAAAAATTCTGTTCTGTGGCCAGGCCTTTGCACAACCCTGTGGAGCTGATGGCATGGAATGAAGAGTGCTTCACACAGAGCAGGGTGGGAGGCTGGGAGCAGGGCAGATGTGGAGAGTGTTTGATGCCTGGCATGCCATGAATTATGCATTTCTATACCATGAATTATCAGTGTAGGAAATAACCTGTGCAACTCCTGAGTAACAAAAGCACCATTTACATCACCGAGTGGTGGTGAATTTTAATGCTTGTATTTGTATTGTTACCCTGACTGTAGCTGTAGGAACTGTTTCATTCAGTATTCCAGTAGTAAACACTTGCTAAGAGGTTGCTTTCCCTGCCTGCCTTGTTTTCACCACAGTCATCTAGTGTTTACACACATTTTAGCCTCTGTGCCATTTTTGAAGGCTTTATTTGTCTCATTTATGTTTCTGGTTTGGATAATACTTAAATATGAAATCCATCTGGGAAACATATTGTATATTCACGTTGAGGGGTAAAACCAGTTTTTAATTAAAATTTTATACAGCACTTGTATTTCACTTTGTCCTGTTTTATTATGAAACACTTCAATCTTCTTCCTAAAACACATATGTCTTGTGCGTTTCAAGATGTTCCTTGTTGCTCATGCAGAACCAGTTTGGGAGCTCTGTCAGCACAGTGCCATATGTTCTGGGCTTCATTTAGCTTCTCTGCCGTTTGTGGAGGCAGCAGATTGGATGGAGCGCAGCTCAGCTCGGCTCCATTCTTCTCTTTGTAAACTTGTCAAGAGATAAAAAAAGCAGGGAGAAGGAAAACACTGAATAATACTCGAGTGAGTCGAATTATCAATAAGTTATAGGAACGTGGCCAATCAAAATTGAGGTTTCTCGTGTATTTGAGGATTTTCCTTAACTGCGGCTTTTGCAGAGCCTATAAATTGATGCATCCCTCGGTGCTACCCAGTCTTACACCCAAAACAAGTGCTGACGATTGAGATACAACCCGAGTCATTTGGAAATGACAAGCATGAAGTGCTCGATTTTGCATTGATCTGCTGGTTTAAATTAAAAATAAAAAAGTGAGTAGATTTCACAGAATGTTCTGAGCTGGAAGGGACCCACGAGAACCATCGAGGCCAACTCTGAAGTGCGTGGCTCCTACAGGGATCAAACCCTGCCCTCGGTGTTGTTTGCACCAAGCCCTGACCCCTGGAGTGGGACCAGGTGGACATGTGGAGGAATCCTGCTCCTCTTCGGTGTCTTCTGGCTCTGAGGAGGATAACGCTCCACTTCTTAAATGCCTTGGTACTGGAAAGAGGAAGCTCAAGAGCAAAGGTGACCTTCTGCTAAAAAAAAAACACCCAAAAAATCAAAAAAGGTTTTTTCTTAACAACCCATTCCTCTTTCTTCCCTGCCCCCCATCATCTGGACCGTGAGGCAGTGGGTGCCATCAGCCTTTAATCCATGGCTGGTGTGTGGGCACAGCCCAGTTGGTCACTGGTGGTACCCAGGGGTTCCAGGCACTGCTCTGCTCTGCCCAGAGCTTTCAGGACCACCACAGTGGCTTTGACAGAGGACCAGAGTATTTCTGTGATTCTGTAACTAGAGCTTAAAAACAAAAGAGAACCCCAAAGAAGAAGAAACTGGCAAAAAAAGGAATCCATATTAGTCTGCTTCCCCTTTGCTGAGGTGTGAGGACGGAGGGGAAGGGCACGAGCAGCTGCTTGATGTGGCTGTGGAGGAGTGGGGAGGGAAACTTCTGCAGTCCTGACCTGAGGTCGGTCAGAAATCACCAGCTGGAGTGACATGAGTGTGAACCTGGTTGAAGTGACAGGCAGCTCAGCCCCTGGGACTCTATTTACATATGTTTAAAACAAACAAAAGAAAGCTGCCTCTGTTCCCCAGGAAAATCTATTTACTTGGCATTCAACTCATGTATAAGCTGGAACTTCTTTCACAGAAGTAGAAACAAAGCGACTGACATTTCTGCTTTGATGTGAGGCTGCAGCTAAGATTTGATTTTGAAATATGAAAGTAAACTGAGACTACCTCCAATTTAAAGGTGGATTTTTAATGACCTTAAAAGTTTTGAGAAGTTTTTTTTCCCTTCCCTTAGGGACCAGAAAAAATTATAACAGTAATCTTACTTATAGCTGTAAGTCCACAGAGACAGTGGCTGTAGGTTAATGAAAAATTGACACTGCTACTTGCTGTGCTTCCAGCAGAATATTTTTTTCTTCAAACTGAAGAGAACTATTGCACTGTGTGAGCTGGTTATGAGTCTCACATATTAAACTGGATGCTGCTTTTGTGGGAGCCACAGGAGCAAGTCACAGAACAGCATTTCTGTTTGCAACATGTGGGGCAATAATTATGGGGTTCTTAAAATGGTTGCCCTGGTCCTTCCCACAGAAATACAGAAGTAAAGGATTAAAGCTTGCTGGGTTAGTCTAAACTGGAGTAGCAGAGGAGCCATTTCCCGTGATCTCCATCCCAGTGCCTGATCCTGAGAGCTGTCCAGCAGCCCCATCACAGTCCAGCAGAGAAACCCCAGAGCAGGAGCTGGGCGTTGTGTGTGCAGATGTTTTGCACACGCGTGTGCACTGTTCCACCCTGCTCTTGTGGCACAGGGACTCCTCGGGGGACACCCTGTGCCTCACAGAGAGCTGCTCAAGTGCCCTTTCCAGGAGCCTTTCTGCAGTGTCTTTGGGGACAGCTTGTTCCAGGGAATCCGAGACGGCACCAACTCGGCAGCTCGGGCTGACTTTGCTTCGGGCTCTGACAACTCAATAACTGTTTGTTGTCCTTGGCATGGTGGTGCCATCTGGCCCTGCTTGGCCAGCGGGGCTGTGATCCCGCACTGCCTGGAATTTCAGCTCCTGCTGATGAGATCTTGGGCTGTGCTGGAATGGCAGCAGCGGCAGCTCGGTGCCAGCCCGTGGCAGATGGAACTCGCTTCAATCACCCCCGGGAGCTGTGATGGAGATGGACACACAGAGATGTTGGAATTGCCTTCGAGGCAATTCAGGGAAGGCGTGAAGGTGGCTTCAGGTGTGATACAGGATCCCAAGGCAGGAATTAAAGAGCCACTGGATACAGGCCTCCCTGCTCCCCTTGAAGGATTCTAGCCCCATACCAGTGAAAGTAGGAAGAGGATTTTGATAAGTTCTTTGGTGTGTATTTTTTATTATTATTATTACTACTGTTGTTGTTATTATTTTTATTTTGTAACTCAAATGAGGGAAGCGAAAGTTAGAAGAGAGTGCAGAAGAAAGGAAACTAAACCACATAAATTTAGTGAGTTTCTTTTTGTCCTGGGGACCAAAAATACAGAAGCGTGCTGGCACCCAGCACACACGTGCCCTCCTCTCCCTGAAAGCCCCACGAGCTTTACCTGGGAGGAGTTCCCTTCTGTAGGAACACAGGGAGGGCAGTGCTCCCTGCAGGAATGAGAGCTGTGATCCTGGTTAGGATCCCCTTTAACTGAGAAACAGGGACCTCCAGCTGCAATTCCCCTGGGCAGGTGCCCATCTGTGCATGCCAACAAGGCTGTGGGTGCCTCTCCCTCCTTGTCCCAGAACTCCAGTGTGAGGAACCAGAGAACACACGGTGCCCTGTTTGCTTACTCTCCACCCTGCTAGAATGCCTGTGGTTTGAATCCTTTCCTTTGTAATAAACTGTGCCCACCACAGCGTATATTCTTTTAAATAACATTTTAAAATATTTTCCGGTAAATTAAAGTGATGACATGTTTGTAGGGCTCATTGTTAATTTCATTTCCTTTGGCTCAGCCAGCCAGATAAAATGCAATGTTATTAATCTTTGTTTAAAAGAAGATCCTTTGCCGAACAGTAATAAATGATCTTGATAGATTTGTCAGGAAAATGAATGATAATCATTTGCAGATAGACACAAGCCTAGTATGGAAGATTAATAAGAAAATATGTATTGGCATCATTAATAACATCTGCTGCCAATGCACTTGGATATTGGTTACAGCCTGAGAGTGATGTGTTCGTGTTAGGACACCACAGCTCATCCCCTGCTGCCCCAGCCAGGCTGCACAGTGCTCCTGTTCGGCTGGGGCTTCATTTTTTGATTTATTTGGTTTTAATTTTTTTTCAGCTAATTACATTGTTTTCCTAGAAAACACAAGCAAAGGTCAAGATGTTTTGAGACAACTTTGCTTTATTTCAACAAAACCTCTCAGACTCCCCCTCCCCAATCATTCTCCTCTCTTTTGTTTTGCTTCAGTGTTTCAAAGCAGAGTAGTTAAGTCAAATAAGTTTACCAATGAAATGTGTTCCTCCTGGTGGTGCACAGCTGGCTGCATCTGGCAGTGTGGGTGTCTCCGCTCCTTCTCAGGGCCAAGCTCAGAGATGCAGTCACAGCTCTCAAAGTGCATTATTTTGTTTAAACAACATCAACATCATCATTTTAAAGGAAGAGTTACCTTCAAGGATCCGTGGGGTGAGATGGGGAGGGGAAGAACTCATCGCATAACCAAAGATCAAAATTATTTTGTCATTAAAAAAAAAGGCTTAGTAAAATTCAGTTCTACTCTCTGCAAAACTGAATTTTTCTTAGGAGAAAAAAAATTATCTCAAACATTTAAAAAACTGCCCCAGTTTGCTCATCCTGCTCTGTGTTGCTGTCCCCATGGTTTAAGTGGATGTGTGGTCCAAAAAAGCCAATAAACCCATTGAGCTGAGAGCTGCTGAGGGTCTCTGTGGCCCAGGGTGAGGAGGTGAGAGCCTCAGTATTTCTAAACACACTAAAAATGTACCTGTTATTATCAGACACTTGCCAGCTTTTAATCACTGCTGGTAACTTGATTTTCTCCAAATGTTTTGAGGCACCCTCTGGTCTGGGCACCTCCTGAATAGTGGAAAGGCAAGACAAACTCTGTGTCATTGCCCCTTCCCATGGGGATGGATGGGCAGCTCATGGGGCTGAGATCTCCCTTGTTCAAAGGAAATCTTTTTCCTCTTAGAATGAGCAAATGCTTAAATTGACCTGTGTGAGGCCAGCACAGACCCCATCCTGCTCCATCCAATCTGAGGAAGGGGAATCATGGCCCCAACCTTCCCATGCCTGGTGGAAACAGAGCCTTGTTTCTTCCCTCCTTGCTGACTCATGACTCATTTTCTTCATCGTTGTGGTGCTGTGCTCCTCTGTGTGCCCTCAGCTCCCCACACAGCCCATGGGGACTTGGACCTGCCCTTTGGATGCAGGGTCACATCCCTGTGGGCATTTTCAGCCTTCTCCAGGTGCAGATGGTAACCGTGGGTGCTGCTGTGTCTTCATGGTTTCAAAGATTTTGGTTGTGCCACGTTACCAAGATGGGTCAGAAAAGCCCAAACTTGCTCAAGAAAGTGAGATCCTGAACCAGGCCCCAAGGAAGGATTTTTCTTTTCCCTGCCACAGCCAGGTCGCTGTGGTCCCAGGGAGCCCTTTGAGTGTCAGAGCAGGACAGATCACGACAATAAGCCATAGTCAGGACGGGCTTGGTCACCGAGGCACCTTTATTGCTGGAAGTGCTGTTAAGGGGCAGCATCGGCCCCGTGAGCAAAGAGGCTCAGGCTGGAGTGAGCCCAGCACTCGTGCAGCAGAGGGGGCAGGATGTGGGGCTCGGGGAGCAGGAAGAAGCCCCCTGTCCCCACTGCTGATGCCAGCGAGGGGTGGGGTGGGGTGGGAGGTGTCCCACACAGGTTGTGGGGAGGCTGTGGGAGCCAAGGTTGTCACTGCTGAGTTCATCCCTCTGATCCCATCTGAATTTTGGCCATATGAAAAACCATAGGTAGTGTTTAAGTCTCCTTCCTCCCGCCAGTGTAAACCAGAACTCCTTCCCCTAAGCCCAGCAGCGCAAAGTCAGCCATGAGAGAGGCCCCAGCCATGCCACAGCCGGGCTTTCCAAAGCTTTTCCTCCTTGCTGGGCTCAGCTCTGCACCCTTAAACTTGACCCCAGACCTCCTGACTTGTCCCACATGCTATCCCACACATCCCCTGCATCCCAGATGTGGCCAGTGCTGAGTCTTGGTCACCCCTCCTGGAGAAACTGAGCCCCACAGTCATTCCCAGCAAGAGGTGCCTCCAGGGAAGGGCTGTGCTGCCGTGTGCCAGCACCTGGGGACTGTCACCAGGGGCTCTGTCACCTGGTGCTTCCAGCTTGGACAGGAAGGTGAGAGCAACCAAAGCCACGCGATTCCCGACCCCAGCTCAGCCGAAATACGCCCACAGGAAGACGTTGATGGTCAGCAGGAGAATGGCATTAGCATTGCACACAATCCTCCACAGGGGCTTTTCCTCGATGCTGGTGAGTCTCTGCTCCAGGGCAGCTCTCTCCTCCTGGGACAGGGTGGGCGTGGGGCTGGTGGGCAGACCACAGAACCACAAATACAGCATTTTCCAGCAGGGAACCTTGGCTGCTGCGAAAGGGGACAAAACATGGCTGTTAGAATCTACTGGGACTGTTCCCTCCCTCGTCCCAGTCGCTTGGAGGTGCATCGGCCAGTCTGGAGTGGGGCTTGAGAGGCACCTTGGGTACAAGATGCATGATGGGAAAGGGAAAGGAAAAGGGAAAGGGAAAGGAAAAGGGAAAGGGGAAAAGGGAAAGGGAAAGGGAAAGGGAAAGGGAAAGGGAAAGGGAAAGGGAAAGGGAAAGGGANAAAAGGAAAAGGAAAAGGAAAAAAAGAAAAGGAAAAGGAAAAGGAAAAGGAAAAAAGAAAAGGAAAAGGAGACTTCTCCCGTAACCATGTCCAGCACAGCCTGATTGCAGTCAGTTGATTGCAACACCAATCACTCATTAGTTAATTAACAAACCTCTTCCCCGCCCCCGTCCCCAACCCAGATTCCATCTACTTTTAAAAATTCCTGACAGCATGATGGTCCATTTAGAGATATCCTGGCTTGTTTATTACACACAGCATGCCAGGTGAAGTGTGTGTTTTAATTGTCAGTCCTGTGCTGTGTGTATTTCACTCGCTGTTCTTTCCAAATAGAACCTTTTTTTTGAAATGCAGGATGTTATAGGGCCTTGAAAAAAGGTGTTACCCAGAAAAAACCTTCATTAAACTGTCAACTGCTATGTTTCACATTTCCTTCCTCATCTCTGCTAATTACTGAAATACCAAGAGACTTGTTTATAAAAATCTGAGCTAGTGAAATGAACTAGGAAGTGATAAGAAATAAGAAACAACGCTTAATGATTGCATTCAACTTAAACACAAATTTACTCTGTTGGGGAAATAAAAATAAGGGATCTGTTTAGATGTTCGCTTCTGTTTAGCTTGGCTGTGATTGGTTCCAGTGTCTTCTGGACTGACCAGCAAATGGAAGGGGTGAAGAAATCTTGTGTGTGTCTTGGTTCTGAGGTCTCTGCTCTGTAACCTTCAAAGGTTAAGCTAAAAACCAGAAAGCTGCATTTTTTAAATTGATTTGCAGAATAAAGCTCTGTCCACTCTGACAAGAACTTGCCTACGTAGCATCTCCTGCTACTGTTCTGTCTCCTGACAACTCTTTAAGTTCACTTTGCTCTGCCTTCCTTCCTATTGAATACCCCTGGTAGGACACGCAGTTGTTTAAGGTCTGAGTTTTAACCACGGCTCACATCTTAAGGGAAGATGAAAAATCCTGTTGGCATCATGGAAATGAGAAAAGTGAGGCTTGTGGGTCCATTCTAGGACATCCACAAAGTGCACACGTCTGCTCCCAGGCTCTCTTTGTCCCCTCAGACCGTGCTGCTATTTTGGTGCTCTTTTTTTTTTTCAGGAATGGCAGCTCTTCTGAGCCACTCAAAGGCTGTGACATGAAGGGAGGTTGGGAGGACCAAGAACCACAACACTTTCATTTGTCACATCCTTATAAATGTAAATACAAGCCCCAGCTCCCGTGAATGCACCAGGTGGCCCTGCATGAGCTTTAGGGACTTGCGTGGGATGCTGGCTGTGCACTCCCAGGCACGTGAGCATGTTTGTTCACAGACAGACCCCTACCTGCCTCCTCCTTATCTCCTGAAGCTGCAGTTTCCACCAGGTGTTCTGGGTTGATCTGTGCTGCTTCATTCCTGCAGTTTTTCAGGTTTATGGCGGGTGCTTTTCTGTGTCTGGTCCACCACGTGAGGCTGCCGAGCTGCAAAGCAGAACAGAGAGAAACTGGTCACTGCCTGTCAGTCCCAACGTGGCCACCCAGTCATCTCCTTCCTTGGGGGCACAGATCCAAGGTGGTGCTGAGTCCTGTTTGGGGCAATCTCCCACTTTCCCTCTCCTCCTTCCTGCACAGGTGCCCACACCCTGGAGAAGAAGGTTGGCACCATCCAGCTGGAGCTGAAAACATGGGAAATAATGTGAAATAATCTGGTTTTTCTCCTTCCATTTTTTAAAATAACCTGTTCCATCCCTGTCTCTGCAAGGAGTAACCTTCTAGCAGACATTGGAGAAGCAGCTTCCTATTTGCAAGGCTCATGTGATTGATCTGAAATAATGATGGTCTGCATCCAGAATGGCAGCCCTCCAACAGGGAAGGGGAATAAAGTCAAATAAATAAAAATAAATCAAAAAAGAAGCCAAAATAGCCTCTCTGGATACAGCCAGTCACAGACAGCTGTTGTGCCCTCAGAATATTTTTTTTAATTCCAGATTTCTCTGATGGGCCAATACAAGGCATTGCCTGTCTCTCCAGAAAGTCACAAAGGACAATCAGTCTGCTTTACGAATGCCCAAGTTCTGAAACCTTTATTGTACAGCAAGCCTGAAAGTCTTCTCCCTGGAACACAGGAGTGCACAGGAGACATCAATCTTGCAAACTTCAGTGGCCCTTTGGCAGATGTGGGGGGGGTTACACACCCCAGGGGCTCAGGGATTTGGGGTAGAGCCAGGCCTGCTGCTGCTGGGGCTGACCTTGGCATGCCCAGGATCTCGGTGGCTCTTCCTGACCCCTGCCCTGGCCAGGCCAGGCAGCAGGGACAGGCTCATCCATCCCTCCCAAACACAGCTGCCAGGGCCGGGGGCTGCCCTTCCCATCCAGCCCACGCTGCCTGGCAGAGGGGCACGGGGAGGGACAGTGCAAAGGTGTCCTGGTGACAACAGGGCAGGCACAGTCACACGTGTCCCCAGGAGCAGCTGCCTGCCTGCTCTGCCCGTATGGAAATGAACCTCTGCAGTGGGTCACTCACAAAGGAACGTGAGTTTAATTTTTGTATTTTGCACACACAAATTCGGGCAGAAGCTTCCGGCTGACACAAAATGTTGCATAATTTCCAGAAGATTTATAGCTTTATTTAAATCATTTTCAACCAAGATGAGCACTGGGCAGGGCTAATCTTTCTTGTCATGAAGTGCTAAATTGCTTTGATTTGATGATCCTCATCTTTCTCGGGGATTCTTTTTTTTTTTTTAATCACTTAGGAAATGTCACTGGCACATAGTAAAGTTTCAGGGTACTAAAGGATTTCCAAAACTTTTTTCCTTTTCTCTCCTCTTCTCATGTGTCACTGAATCACTGCCTCTTCACATCACAGCAAAATCTGCAAGGGCTGGAGCGTACCTGGGGCTCAGACTCCAGAGGGAAGCAATTCCCAGTGGAAAGCAGCATAGAAACAGGGAACCTCATGGCATCATCCCACTGACCCTTGTGTTCTGGGTGCCTGGAGAAAGCAGGCAAATTCACAACTAAGAATTGCCTACAGGGGAGCTGTGTCAGCTTTACTGACTGGGACCTGGGAAGAGCTGCCTGAGGCCACCATGTCCAAGGGCAGGGGAGCAGGAGGGAGCCTTGTGCTGGGTGCTGGGGAGCCCTGTGTCCCCCCTTGGTTTGCTGCTGTCAGCACCCACAGAGCTGAGCATGTCTGGCTCTCAGTGCCACCAAATGATGCTGTGGGAGCTCCAGCTGCAGCATCTCGGAGCTCTCAGGGTGGGCTCAGGCCAGCCCAGATGGGCTTGGTGCTCCTCCTAAGCTGTGCTCCAAGAGGAGCCACTGAAGCCAGACCTCAAGACGCAGGGAAAGCATCCCGACCCCAGAGTACACCGGGTGGAACTGCGAATCCATCAGCCTGTCTGGGTGAGCCCTGACCCCTGGGGAGCTGACCTGCTGGTGCAGCACTCGGTGCTTCGTGGGCTGTTCACCCTCCCTTTTCACCCTCACAGTCTCCTTGGGCAAGGGAGTTTGCAAGAACTCAGCAAAGTTTTTCTTTTGTTGTTTGTAAACTGGAATAAATCCTTCTGTTCCAAAATGCCATCTGGCACCTGACAGTTGTGTTTCAGCTTCACAGTCTCAAATTTAATTGTAAGCTCTTTTGCAGGGTTTTCAAGGACGGCGTGACACAATATGGACTACCTACAATGAAGACATATGAACTCTGGAGCATACCAAACAAATTCCTTGCATACTTGTTTTCCAGCACAGCATCAATCACCACAGGGATGGGAGAGTGTCCAAAACAGCAGGAGAAAATGCTACAGCTTGCAGTTCTCAGATTGTAATTCATTTAAAGCCAGGAACATTAGCTGTACCGCTCTAACATCAGATACAAATCTCTTTTCTCCTTTTGCCCATTTACTATCTCAAAAGCATTGAGATTCAATATTTAAAGTTGTCCAGTGTAGATCCTCAGCTGGTATAAAACGACATAACTGTGCTCAACAGCTGTTCCTGGTCTTTGAAGGCAATGGAGCTGTGCTGATTTACATCTGCTGAGGTATGATCTATCACTGTATTTCCTTGGCTTTGTCTTTGCTGGCTTGTTTTTCTACTCTTTTTGCTTGACAAAACAAATGACACAATTCCTAGCTCCTGTACCGTGTCTTTCATCATTCCATCTCCAAGCACTGCAGTTAAGGACGAGCAGAACCAGCCCCATGCGAGTCTCAGGGGAGAAATATCCGAGGCTCAGGAAGGGAATAGATTAACCAGGAAGCACCAGAACTTCAGAGATCCTCATCCAGGACACCCAGCACAGCCTTCCCCTCCCAGCCACTGTCGTGGGGACGCTCAGGCTCTTCACCACAGGTTTGCCCACTTGCATGCCAAGTAAATAGTGGCCAAGCACAAAGGCCAGGTGCAAGTTTCTACCCAGAGAGTCAGAGCCTGACAGATCCACCCTGATCTCCACCTCCTGCCCTTCCTTCCCCAAACCCTTCTGTCCCTGAGCCACCTCAGCACAGCCACAGACTCGCTGGAGATGAGGGGACAAACCATGAGGAACCATGTCATCAGCAGTGATGGTCCAAGCCCACACCTCTGCTCATGTCTAGGGCAAAACGTGGGGTGGGTCTGACCCAGGAAAATGAAAAATGTTGGTCACGGTGCTGCCCACTCAGATTTGTGCCAGACAGGCAGAAACCCAGCAATGTTGTCTCCTACCTCAATTAAACCCCATGCCTTTCCTTTGGCTGTTCTCTGAGGAACAAGGGCAGACTTTTCCTGTTGAAATCAGGAATAAATAGTAGAAACTGAATGGAACCAGACTAAAAGAAATGGGGACAGACTGTCTCATTCCTACTGAGCTATGGGAAGAGGGAACAACTGCTTAGTGGCACGAATTTCCTGGCAACCCATCCCATTTTCCTTGTGGTGGGAAGATACTGAGGGGCGGGGGGCACACGGGATGGTCATCACAAATATCAGATGATTGATCTGGGTCTCTGTGTCCAGCCTCTCACTGCCACAGGCAGTATCATTAATTCTCATTCATTTCTACAACAGAATCTCTTACACAGAGACTAAGCACTGAGCTCAGCACTATGTGAGGTCCATGGCATACCAAAAGGCTATCCTGAACATCCCTATTGAGAAAATTTCCCCCAGAAAGTCCAGCTGATGTTACTTCCTGGCCAGTGCTGCCCTTCAGCAAGCTCTCCTCCCTCGCTGGCTCTCCAGGTGTACCTGAGGGGGGCAGCCACCACCTCTCATCCTTTGTTCCTCTGGGATCACTGCACACAGCTGCTTCAGACAAAATCCTGCCCTCCCTGACAGTACCCCTGGCTCTTTGAAGAATGTGTCAAATAAGGTCACTTACATCCAGCACCTATAAACTCACACATTTCAGTAGAAATACCACTGAAAAACTCCCCTGGGGAATCTCTTAAGATCATAACCTCTCTTTCCCTAATTCTATTCTAGTGGGCTCCATCTTGAACTTCCCCTCTTGGAAGATGCTTCAAATGTTTTCATACCTCTGAGGTCAGACTAAAAAGCCTGGAGGTGCTGGGGCCAGTTTCTCCATCTCCTGAACTGCTGGTTTGACGCGCACTGTTCACCAGTGCTGTGTTAATACATCTTATCTTGCTGTTGCTGTGGGCAGGGAGCACTGCACATGTTTAGCTATCACAGGTCAGATGATGAGTGGGAACTCATTAAACCACAGTAATTAATTGCTGGCAACCATCTGGCCACCCCTGAGCAGCCGTGAACAACGTAAGCAGCAGAACTAATGGTGCCTCCTTGCCAGTATTTCTCTCTCCCATGTGCATCCTCTGATAGCTAATAAAAGCTGAGAGTTTATCTCCAAGCAGACACAAAGACAGCCTCTCTCCCCCCTCCTCTCCCCTATCTGAGCACCTGCTTTCATGTAATCTTTAGGAGCGGGGTGTCTTTGACACCTATAACATTCCATCAAACATTGATGGAGCTGGTTAATGCTTTACAAGTTATGAGGAGGCAACAGATTGATGCCATCATAGCAGTTTCTCTCTCATGCAGTTAGACAGGAAAAAATAGGTCTTTTTAATCTACCCAGTAACCTTTGCTGAGAGGTAGGTGGCAGTTTTGTTATATTGGCAGCTGCTTTAAAACTTGGGACTGGGAAGAGTTGCTTTAAGGTTTTATACTATAAAACCTCCCAACTCTGCACCATTTTAATGTGCTAAGTAAAAGAAAGTTGTGCTTCCCTCAAAGTTATTAAATTTAATTGAGATCACATTGGGACAAAATGTTATTTTCCTAAATGCCCATGTTGCAAAAGATATTAATCTTGTTTGCCTGCAAGATTGATGCTGGCTCTGCTGAAACAGGCTAGATGCTACAATTAGATATATTTAATTCCTCCTCAGTGGTGCTCTGTAATGTGATTTCATCTCCTCCCCCTTCTTCTTTTCTTTCTATTCCAGTTATGACGGGCTGTGGTGTCTGCCCAGCTCTGGGCACAGCATGGGAACTCACACTCAATTTGAAGCACTCAGTGCTCAGCAGCATTAACACTCTGTGACCTGGGGAATAGAGAGAGCTGAGGAGCAAGGGCTGCTCGGCAGCTAAACACCATTTCTTAGCCACTGGAGGAACAGAAAAGGGCAGATCTGAGGGATTTTTGGTACCCAAACGGGGGCTCTGGGAAAAGGGTGTCACTGCGAGTCACCTACCTTCTCCTCAGGGATCGGTGGGGTGCAGAGACTGATGAGGACGATGACAACGGCAGTGAGGGCACAGAGGATGAGGGCGAAGTAGAGGTAGTGCAAGTCCTTTAGCACAGCTGGTCTCCTGTCCTCCTCCCCACAAGACGGGGGGCTATAAATAAACTCCATGATCATCCGAACCAGACCCACAGCAAGCCCAGCCATGAGGCCCCAGAAAGCACCCTGAGGAAGGCAAGCACAGAGAAAAGGTCACTACAAATTACCTCTGGTTGTAGTTTTCCCTCTCCTCTCCCTCTCTTCTCCTTCTTCTTTCCCAAGACTTCTTATGCCTGATGGAAATTCACACTGATGCGCATCAAAGGTAAAAATCCTCATTTTCTCTCTCTGCCCTTGAACATGGAGCAGATAGAGCACAAACAATGCAGGAATCTCCTCCTAACAACACTCCTCCAAAGAGCCTTTGACACATCATCCCTAAATGGCAG
This sequence comes from Gymnorhina tibicen, assembly GCA_013399875.1. Classification (NCBI taxonomy): domain Eukaryota; kingdom Metazoa; phylum Chordata; class Aves; order Passeriformes; family Artamidae; genus Gymnorhina; species Gymnorhina tibicen. The sequence continues at coordinate 2,888,881 of VXAZ01007995.1, forward strand.
AACAACTTCCCTTTCATGCTTTCAAACAGGACTGCCAAGAAGTGCCACTTGCTGTGACTTCTTAGAAGCAGACCCACACCCACTAGAGACTGGGCTAAGATCCACTAATGCGTGCCAGGGAAAGGCTGTCTAATTGTCACACTTCAGCTGCACTGGCTCCGAGTTTACAGAGTCTCAAAGGCAAAGTACTGAGGGGAGAGATATTTATTTATTTTCTCAAATTAAATACGTGTATCAATTGGTTGTTGACACTTCACTTACAGGCTCATTAATCCTCTTGCAGAAGATTGCCAAGATGAAGAGGGCTGTGATTGGGGGGGCCAGATAGCTGGTTATGGACTGAATGTAGTCAAAGAGCTTTCCACTGTTGGCTGATTGAATGATTGGGATCCAGAGAATACTGATGACCACAAGGATGAGGATGAAGACTCTGAAAGAGAAGGATAAAATTGTGTTAACTCTGTAGGCAGAGTTAAACAAAACACACTCCCAGTTGCTCTCGGAATTTCCTAAGAAAAAATCCACAGATCACTCTCAAGAACCTTTCCTTGTGTACACAGGAAAAGAGAATATTGTTCTCCCAACGCAAGCCTGGTGTATCCTAGAGTGTGACATGGTCTTCAGTGACCTTGGCTCTTGGATACGACAGAAAGAGGGAGCTGGAAGCTTGTGGAAGCAATTTTTATGCCACCTTTCCAAGCAGGTAATGTGCTCAGTCTCTTGCCTTTGCCAAATTCCAACATGTTTGCTACTTATTAAAATCATGTTTGGGGTCTCAGATGAATACTGTAACCTTCTTCTGCCTTTGCACTGTGTCACAGAGGTTTCTCCATACTGCTGAGCAAGAGGTACTTGTCCTCTCACCACTCTGCCATGGTGAAGTGTGAGCTTGTCTGCAGCCTTCAGCCACCCCTCAGCAAAGTTCAGAACTCGATGCTGATGACTGGAGAGCAAAAGCTCCACAAACACACTGAATGCAGCCTAAATTGCCCTGTCTGGAGGAGAACTTTGTATGCCCCTGATATAATGCAGCACCAAAGCTTGTCTGCAAAGGACACTACAACTTATCACAGAGACAGAGAGCTGGGAGGCTCAGCTCTGTGCTTTTCCCTGGGAAAAAAAAAAAAAGAAGAGAAGTAATTGCAACATATCACTCCTGTCTGATGCAAAAATAACACGTTTTTATAGACCTCTGGTGACAACCACTCCAGAGCACTTTTGGCTTTTTTAAAAGTTACATTTAAAGCAGTACTTATTATAAGTTTAGAGAGAAGAGAGGCAATTATATGCTTAGCTCAGTGGAAAACTCAGAGTTTCTCCTTGACCAGATCTACCCAAGAAGAAGCTGGAAAATGCAGTGCTTTTTCCCAAGCTGTGCTCCTGCTCTCTATTATAGGCAGCAGATTTTTCTCAGTGAGTCCAGCCTGGAGGATGTAAATGCTGCACTCAGAACAGATGATGAGAGGAACGAGACATAAATAAATGTAAGGACCTGCCCACAATCATCAGCTCCTGCTCTGAGGCCTGCCTGCGGACCCGCTGCCAGATGTCGATAACGAAGAGGGTGCTGCTGCTGTTGAAAATGGAGGTGAGGGAACTCATCAGGGCTGCCATCATCACTGCAATCATCAAACCCCGGAGCCCTGCGGGAGCCAAACACAGAAGGGGAATCAGGAATGGACCTTGGGCCTCTGAGCACTGCTTTTTCCACCCCGCTGTCTGGTATCTGCAGTAAGATTTCCACATGCTTAGGATGGGTAAGGGCAGACTGATCCCCCCCTGCCCAGCCTGGCTTAAGCCCAGCTTCACAAGGATGTTTCTCACCATCGGGCATGAGTTCAATCACCAGCTTGGGGTAGGCAATGTTGGAACAACCCACAGCAGCTCCACAGACCCTCTTGCAGATGTCTGGGTCCACGCAGCCCACTTCATCTGTGGAACACAGGGGAACAACAGGGAGTCAGTGCAAACCCCACTGAGCCATAGGTTGTTTAGATCAAGGGAGCAAATCCTGATGCCTTGTATGGTTTCATATAAATTCAGAGGTGGAATACATCTACAATGAGTGGAGCTGGAAAATGTTTTATATCATGTAATGGAGGTGAAACTTTGACATGACATTTTGAAATTCTGTTCAGGGTACAGCTAAAACTCTCCCGGGTGTTGCATAACTGTAATCCTTGATGATTTGTCACTTGTGGGAACTGGACTGTTTCCATGAACCTGTCAGCTTGGTTCCCAGGGATGCTGGAGGCTCACTTACTCCTATTTAGGAAATCTGGGAGGTAGGCTCTTTCCTCTGGGAGTGGTCCTTCTAACCAAGGTATCCTCCCTGGGAAAGGGAAGGCTCTGGGGAAACCAGCAATGAGAGCTGTTTGGGATATAAGGGAGGCTCATTTAGCCTAATCCACCAGGACCTGAATGAATCTGTGTGGCAGATTGCTAAAACTCTCCAAAATACCTAATGGATGTAATCCATAGGATCTGAAGGACAACCTCAGTGCTCCCTGAATTTTATTTCAGACAGATGGATGCAATGTCCACAGCACGGAGCTATATGCCCCCAGTGGTAAAGTATGCCCCTTATGGCTACTGCCAGTGGCTTATGCCACTATGGGAGAACTGGAGGTGGAGGGAGGGCTTGGGAACACCATGGTGCAACAGGAATCTCTATGAACATGCCTGCAGGACAGCAGTTTCTGAGATGTAAAAGTGCTGGCAGACCTGTGTGGGATTAGTGGTCACAGCAGGTATGAAGCCCCATGTCAAGGAGCAGGGGAAGGCTTACCTGGGTAAAGAGCTCTGCTGATCATTCCTGGCATGACAATGAAAAACATAGGGAAGATTTTCAGATATCCTCCCAGCACTGATCCACCTTTGGCATGGGAGAGGTTCTTGGCAGAGAGAGACCTCTGGACTATCACCTGCAGTCGGTGCAGAAAGGGAGCAGAGAATGAAACAGAAACAGAGAGAGCAGGATCCATCCTCTCTCTGTCTCTCCTTCTCATGGATGACTTTCATCCCCGCAGGATCCCAGAGTGTTTTGCATGCCAAGGACAGCTTTCCCACCTCGCTGACTGCAGCCTGCTGCCACTGCTCAGAGCTCAGTCCACAGGCTACAGGAGAGGGCAGCGTGGAAATTTCCTTTACAGGAATAATTTCACCCTTGACTGAAATGAAGCCACCTTGAGGGATGGAGACAGCAGCTGTATGGCGGCAAGGGACACGGAATGAAGCAGACTGTGGGTGTTTTGGTAAAAGCTCAGTGGTGGGGTTTCATAATTATCCCATCTGAAAGTACAGAAGCACCATGTCTTGAGAAACACACGCAGCTTTCCTTGTTTGTAGCTTGGAAAGGAATAAGGGACATGAGACATCTGGGAATATGAACGGAGGAATATTGTCTGGAGGTCTACTCAAGGTCACAGCAGAGCCAGCTCCAGATTCACATTTTTATATCCTTGTCATGGTAACTGCATGAAGGCTCCCAGTACTCATCAGCCCACAGTGGGATAAAGACAGATGAAAATAACCTGTTCTCATTGCACTAAGAAGTGCATGAAATTAGCAGCTTGCTGAGAAGGTGGAAGGAGTGAGACATTCTGGTCTAGACCAGTAAAAAAGGTAGCAACTCCTGCACACTGAGGCACGGTGATTTTTTTCAGCTCACAGATCCACAGACTGAAGAGTGGACTGAAAATAAGAGTGTGGTGGTTTGTCTGCTGAGGGAAAGATTTTATTTACCTGGTCAGTGCACCAGCACCAAAGAGCCAGCACAGAGAGACCAAATATAAGGCCAGGCCAGGGAATGTCTCCTGTGATGGGATCCCTGAACAAATGGAAGGCATCTGCACGGGGGAGGTGACAGGTCGTGTTTGGGACCGTGATCTTTGGTATTGCTGTGCTGTATTTCTCCTGAAGTCCTTCATACCAGCCAACTTTTTCAAATCCTGTAAAGAAAATGCCAGTGATTTAAGGGCTGGTGCATCCTGCAAAGTTATTATCTTATCTGAGTCTCGTGATTACTTTTCTTTTATCTTCCTCTTATCTCCTTTACTTTTCATTCCACCCTTGCTTTTTGCACTCAGGGTTTCTACCCTGAAGTCAGCTGGATTTTGCCCAGAGTCCTTGTGGTTTAAACAACACATTCTGGAAGAGGATCAGTGCAGGAAAATCTCCATGATCCTAATCCCGGCAACGTCATCAGCATCTAGTCTTTACTTATACGCTCTCCAAGAGCTAGATCAGGAAGGTATGACATCAAAAAAGATATACCTGGTTTAGATATTTCTGTTTGCCAAGAAAGCTTAAAACAAAGACTGATGATGGCCATTTCCTTGTTGCTCTTTATTTTTTTATAACTCTCAGTTACGCCCACATGAATCCACAGTAACTCCAAAAGTCAACAGCAAAAGTCAGCAGGATTACTCTGAATTGACATGGGCTTAATGAGAGCTGAATTTGGCTCTGAGAATGCAATGTTCCAAAGCTCTTTGGCAATTCCAGTGAGGTGAAGTTATCCAGAGCCTCACCTCCATACTGTTAGTGCAAAGGATGAAGCAAGTATGATGGCTTGGAGAATGAGACTTATGCTGGCACCACTTCTGTGAGTGGTTAAAACTCATTTCTGCACCACACAGGAAAGGGTGAGACACCCTGCTAAGTTCTAGTGCCCTTGGGACCACTAAACTGCTGTGTGGTGCCACTGCAGGTTCCCCTTACCTATGAACATGAGGACCAAAGCTCCCAGCACCATGATCAGGGTCTGCAGCGCGTCGGTGTAAATCACAGCAGTCAAACCCCCTGCCAGGAGAACCAGAGACAGCAGTCAGTGCATCACCATGCACAGGGAAACAGGCACTTGGAAAAGAGCTTTCTTAAGCCCCAGACCTGTGATTTCAGGACAGACCCACTGGGAGAAGCTGGCACTGAGCTGGTCCCCTGGAGCCCGCAGCTGTCACAAGCCCTCCCATGAGGAACGTTGTGAAGGGTTTTCCATGTTCATGAGAGGATTTGGAGGCAGTTCAGCATCTTAACAGCTGAAGTTGCTAATTTTGCAGAAAGAGAAAAAAATAGCAAATCTGGGCAGTGGTAACTTCCTGCACAGAGGCAGCTGAGAGTCTTGTGCAGTGTTAGAAAACCCTCTAAAAACAGTGATGTTCCCCCTGTACCACTTTCCCTTGGGCCAAGAGGGGAGAGGGGAATAGCCAAAGGTCTTCAACAGCTGGGAGTGACAGGGCAGGTACTACCAGCAACTGGGGCAATCTCTCCCACAGACCAGGACCTGGATACTCTTTCCCCTCTGCAGGAAATGGGAAACTTATACTCCAGGCTCCAGTTTATAATGTGTCCTTTAAAATCAGCTATTTACCAGCTATGGTGTAGACAGCAGTCACTGCTAGCAAGACCACAGTGGACAAGTAGAGGTTCCAGCCCAAAGAGATTTGAATGAACAATGCTCCGGAAAAAATGTCTGTCTGGAATAAAAAAACCAAGGGCAGTCTGGCATTAGTTGTGCTTCGTGCAAGTGAAATCTAATAAAGCAGCCTGCAGCCCTCTGCGGCTGAAAGCATTGACAGGGGAGGACACCACGAAGGTGAAGTGGATGGGGAGGGGAAGAGCTGTTGGGGCTGTTGGCTCTGAACCTTGTTCTGCTGTAAGGAAAAACTTTCCTCCAGGTCAGGGCTTTCAGGGTCTGGGAGAGCAGGAGGGTGAAAATGAAAGTGCTACGCCAAGGGACTAAAAAGTCATCAAAATAAAGACCATCTTCGTGTCCTAGAATCCTGGCTGGCACAGAGAAGGACTGGTGGAAGCTGTCAGTCCTTTTGGTGACTGTGAAGACATCCCTGGATAGCAGAGCCCATGTATCCACAGGCAGACACAGGAGGGAAAGACGGTGAGATAGCAGAGACCATTTTCTTCCCAGGGCTGCATCTTGGTGGCCTCGTGGTCAGGAGACATTCCCCCTTGAAAGACTCCTAAAGAGTCACTGTTGTCTTGTACCATGATTTGTTTATCTGAGAAGGTCAAAAGGTGGCTTTGCTGTTCGTGCAGTTCAGCATATTAGAGTGACTCCAGAAAAACAGGTTATACCTGCTGAGGACCTCACTAGAAATACAGAAACCCCCATCAGCTGTGTTTTGTTTGGACCTTCTGGCAGAGAGAGTGACACCAGAAACCTGTGAAACCTGGAATTACACAGATAACATCATTCAAAATTGCAGAAGGTGATATGGGAGATGTTTAGGTTGGGAAAGCAGGTAGAAGGACACCTGCAAATCTGGTATGGGTGAGATACAGGTGAAAACCTTTGCCAAGGGAGACAGAAGGGACAGGACAAGAATTCCATTTGCTGTGTCTGAAATGAGCACCTTTAAAGCAAGGAGCCAGTGCAGCCCCTGACCTCTGCAGGCCTGAGACAGGACAGGCACAGCCAGAACACCACAGAAATCACTGCCCTTTCTGGGATTTGGCTTCCCAGCAGCAAATACAACCACCCTCTGTAGCCGTGCAGGATCAGCCCTCTGACAACACTGTTTATTGAGATCTCTGTTTTCTTTGCAAGCCAAGAAGACTGTGCAGTGCCCTGGTTGTTAACCTGTGTTTGGGCAGAAAGCACAGGGAGAAAAATCCTTCTTGTAACCAAGTGCCTGCTGTCCAGCCAGCCGCTAAATGAGCTCTCCACAAACAATAGCTCTGCTTAATAGAAAGCACCTGTCATGGCCATAAACTCCCCCAGCCACATCCGTCAGCCACGCGTGAATTGGCTGCACAGAGGAGAAGCCACTGAGATGAAACAGCAGTGACGGGGGCCAGGGTCCTGCTCTGAAAAGCACTGGCAAATACTTCTCTGCTGAAGGTCACTCTGAAAGACAGCTCTGTTTCGTACCTTGGCTGTGTGGCTGTGCTCACGGAGGGCTGCTGCAGGAGAAAGTTGCCATTTATCCCTCACAGGTAAAGAGGCTTCAAGTGCCTCTTTGCAAGACCTCACTCACTCTGCCACCAGGGGCAATGCTTTGATACCACAGGGCCAAGCTGGAGGCAGTGGTGACAGCAGTGGGTGACATGACCAAGAGCTGCCCATTAGAGGAGGAAATCTATCCCACACTCCCAGCGTGGAACTCCTCCTAACGTCCCTCCCAGGACCTGGGACATAATAAGCCTGGGAGAAGGACCTTGGAGCCACTCGAGTGTCATATCTCCAGTCAGTGTCTCCCAAGGCAATTTGACATCTGAATACTTCAGCAGGGTCTAGTGAAAACTGGCTTGTACTGACCTTGGGATAATCAGCTGGAGACAAAGGACTGACATCTTCAGTGCCTGTAATGGACTCTCAAATACACTCCTCTCCCTCCAAGAGCACAGGTAGTTCTTAGTAAACATCTGAGCATAACTTCTGTTTCTTTCTGAATGGCATTTAAAAGGGGGAAATACCCAGCAGGCTACACTGGTTTTTGGTTACCAGCAGGGTACAATGCTACAAGCAATCCAGAAAAAATGCTGAGTTTTGTCTTAAGCCAGAACCTACCTCCCTTTCAGTGTACCCTTTTTGTGCAACACAAGTGAGATAAAGAGAGAGGAACAACCATAAAATACCCAATGCTGAAAACTCAGCTACAAGAACAACAGCAGGTTTACAACAATTTCAGAGAATTTCATCCCTGTAAGATGCAGCCAGCCAGATTTTCAGGTGGGGTAATGCTGCCCTTCCTCGGTCTCTGTTGCCTAAGGTTTGATGTGATAGAAGAGGAAAAGCAGGCAGACAGCCCACGGTACTTACACTGTTTAGTAATTAGCTGCACATCCCTGTAAAGTTCTCACTGTGCGTTGCTGTTTAATGAGGGCTCTGTCTCTCTCTTAGGAAAGGTCTCCATGATCAATACAGAGGCAGGAGCAGCACACTAACACACTGCTGCTGTTCCTGGGAGCTGGGCTGGTCCTCTCAAGGACATCTGAGTTCTCTCTGAGCAGCCCTGCCTTGTACCAGGATGCCCTGTCCCTGCCCTAGACACAAGGGTTGTGTTCAGTTGGATACATACGGATATCTTGGTGAATATATAGAGAATCAGGGACAGCACGGACATGTAGATTTGTATCCTCTGCCCTCCAAACCTCTTCTGCAGGTACTCAGGCATGGTGACTACTCCTGCTGCGATGTAAACAGGCACAAAGATCCAGCCGAGAGCCAGCAGTGCCCAGGTGGCCTGTTAAAGAGACAGAGAATAAAGGCACAGGATTTGACACATGGGAACAGCTTTTTCCCCTGTTCTCTCAGTGGCCATCCTAAGAAAGCAGAAAGGTACAGTGCCATGCAATGTGTTTGAGAAGCAGACTGACTTTTTCTCCCTGCTCAGAAGATGAGCCACCAGCTGGAGGAATTATTACAATTCAGTTAGAATCTTTTGAAGTTCTCCTCCTAAGCCCTGTGTTTCTCTGTCTCTGTCATGGGTGTCACATCCTCTCCCATCTCCTGGTCTTTTGGGCAAGATGGTGTATTCTGTTGCTCTAGTTCTCTGAAAGATGGTGGGGTATTTGGTGGCCTTTGAAACCACTGATGCTGTGGCAGTGAAGAGTTAAGTGATTCAGAGCAGGATGAGAGCATCTGTTTGTTGCTTGATTAGCAAGTGATGAGGCTGAGGCAGCAGACTGTCCCTGCGGAGCATAAAAATAAGCAACAGCAAGACTCTGCTGGGATGTTCTCCTTGCAGGCTGGAGCAGATGTGCTTCTGTCACTGGTAGATAAAGAGGCACTTTAGTTGCTTTGCCACAGGTGAAGAGTCTTTTGCAAAGTGTAAAGGCATTTCCCATCATGTATTTCTTCTCCGATTCCCAGCAAAAGCCCAAGCAGGAGAACTTAAAGGTAAATGAAAACCATTGGATTATCATACCTCACCTCCTGGTTGTCTCGGGCCATTATCTTTCATCCTTACATTTATTTTGATCAGTTACTCAAGTTTTCAGAGAAGAAACTGATTCCTGTGAGCAGAGATTGTGACTGATTGAGGAGAACAGCTGTGGCTCCTGCAGGGGCAGAGACTGGCTGAGGTGAAAGATGCTCATATGATCCCTCCAGCTGAGCGATGTCCCATGGCAAAGGGAGAGAGTAATGGCATATCTAAGTTCTCTTTCCAATCTGAAATAAATTAATCTGAACTCATGAAGTTAGATTTGCCCTGAAACACAATCTTGTCTTCGTGAGCTTCTAAAGTGACTTGAATAGATTTCCTGAAAGTACAGCAATACTGTTATGTCCTACATGCACCAGGCTGAACACACTCTCTGTTTTCTTCACAAAGGATTTAAAGGTGACCTTAATGGTCTAGAAAAAAACAGTGCAGTGAATACACACCCCAGGAAAGAGCTTTTGGTGGGCCCTGCCGGTGCTTGGCAAGTACCCGGCATTATTAACACTCCGTGCTGAGGTAGGCAAGAGATTCAGAGTTAGCTGAGTGATGCTTCTTGTGAGGCTGGCACTAATCTCGCTCCTCATCAGCTGAGAAATTTCATTAGCATCACACACCAAGGGCCTGCTTTTCATGCTCTGTGTGTGTCAGTGGCAATTTTCCAGGCCACTTCAACAGGGCAGAATGAGACCTGCCTTCACACCCAGATGTTCACCCCAGAGATGCCACATTTTGGCAGCTGCCAGGTGAAGACAGTGTTGCTGATTCTCATGGATTTACACTGCATTTAGGAGCACATGCTGCTTCTTTTTGCTTTTTTTTTAACTCCCTGTACCCAGAATGCTGTGATTATCCAAGCACCTTCCCAGCATTCATTATCTTTTATTTTAATCTTCGTGAGTGCAGACTAAAGCTTAAAAATAAGGCCATGTACCACTAGGAAGGTCAAAGAGCTAATAATTCTAGTGCATTCCACTTAAACTAAAATAAAGATCTCATGTTTCCAAGGCTGTCGGAATGTCTGGAGGCTTCTCTCCTGAGAGCTGAGTACTTGTTGCTGCCGATACTGTTAAACACCTGATTTTGGAGAGAAACCCCAGTCCCTTTGTAAACAGTGACATCTTAGTTGACAACAGAACAGGCTCTTACGTTCCACTCAAAGCCCCCAACAGCAAGGCCCCCAGCTGCTCCAGTGCCTGCCAGGCCAATGAACAAACCACTGCCCACGTTGCTGGACATCAGGGACGCTCCAATCTGAAACAGGGCACAGGGACAAAACCGAGAAAGCCAGTTAGAGGAACTTCTGTATCAACCCAAGTGTTTTCCCCAGGAACTCTGTTTCCCCAGGATCTCATGTCCTTGTAGTTAGGCACCTGAGTGCTAATGGAGAGTTGAGCTTTCCTTCACCTCTCAAAAAACCCTACATTTTTATATCTTAAAGCATGTTCCTGCTCCCTTCCACTGCCTCCACTTCAGTTCAAAGCTTAATCTCAGAATCAGGGCTCACATTGCCAGGGGTTCTCCTGAGAAGCACACCTGGTACAGAGGCACAGGAGAGGGAGGGGAGCCTGGTGACACCACCGATTCCTCAGTGTCTGTGAAATGTGATGGATTTCTCCATTCCCTTGTTAATCAGCCAGCAAGGCGCCATCTCCGACCCTGCTGACCCTTGCTCTGCCACCCCGTGACTTGCTGACAGCCTCTTTTGAGTCTTGCTGTGCACATGTGTGGTGCTGGTTCACACAGCCATGGTGACAGGAGTGCTCTCTTGGAGCTCCTCCTGAGGGAGGAGGTTCCTGAGCCGCAGCATGGACATGCTGGGAGAATGCAGGTGTTTGTTCTTAGTGTCGAAGGCAGGTTCAAAGCTATGGAGCTCTGCAGCAGGCTGGAAAATGCTCATACCTCAGGTTAACTTTAACTGCAGGCCGTGGGCAGGGTAGGCCGTCCCTGCCATAGCTCATTGGCACCCTAATTGGAAGAATGCCAGCTCCAAGGCTCTTTAAACAGGGCAAAGGCTATCTGACTTAATTACTGCTTTTACTGGCACAAAGCCTCACCTCCTTTCTGCATGCCAACATCAAACCTCTCTCAGGGTCAAATGAAAAGTTACCCAAAGGACAACCCTTTCATCCTACAGTTTGCTTTCAGGCACATCACCTACGAGGAGCTTTTCTCTCCTTAGTACTGCCCCGTGTGAAATGAGGAGTGATGGAAGCTGATCTGCTTCTCACCTTTGGGTGGGGTAAAACATTAATATGACATCAACACCCACACTGCCTCTGCCTTCTTGGCTCTCTGAGAAAAACTCTTGTTTAAAGAAGCTACTGCAACAGGACTTTGCAACCGGTGCTCTCAAGAAACATGAGCAGTTTTCCTGATATGTAGATCAGACACAGAAATACAGAAGATAAATTGCAGAGGAGCAGAAATTTAATATCAGGGCTTAGCTGAGGCTGTTTAATGCACAGCTGAAACGTGTCACTCTCATAAAAACAATAATAAAATGCAGGTAAGCCGGTCGTACTCAAGGTGCAGGCCACAAGGAGCTGAGCCTGCAGGAGAGCTGCAGAGGTGGAATCAGCTCTGACAAACAAATCTGGGAAGTGAACAGCATCAGAGGTTGCTCTGACCCTGAAACGGTTCAGAAGAGCCAAGAGCTGACCTGTATTCAACAGCCTCTGTAGCCACCTGTGGCTGGAACCAAAAGCAGTGAGGAGGCTTTGGGGTTTGTTTAGGGGCTTTTTTAATAGGAAAAAAAATTAGAAATCTTGTTTAAAAGAACAAGATTGAGGAAAAATATTCGATTTTAATATCTTTTAATTTTCCCCTCCTAATTAGAGAAAACCATCAAGCTAAGCTTTTCCATTAAATGTCACTTGGCTGAGACAGAAGTATAAAGAACATTTAAGAAATGACAGATTTTAGAGAGGTGTTTCTCTGGTGGAAGAGGCTGAAAATCTAGCCTAGTGAATTTATGGGCAATGCACAGCCAAAGGAAGAAAAGAAAAAAACTGTGTTTTGGTTGAGAAGTGCATTCCGTTATCCACAACTCACTGGAGAGATATATGGTTCTAGAGTATTGCATTGGCTGAGAAGAATCTTTATTCCTGTGGCATTTTTATTCCTTTCAAACTCTAAATTATCTTTATATGTACCTTTCACTCCCAAGAAAAGGCACCTTCAATAGATTATTTTTTCCTTCATAGTGAAGATTTATACTTTAGTGGTTTGAAGTTTATACTTTACATCATTAGTCAATAAACTCAACTCTACTCTAAACAACGAGGACTCAGAAAGTCCTGGGATTTGGGATTATTTTTAATTCAGTGTCTAAATGCTTTTTACTGGATAACACATTCCTAGATTACCTAACACTCTCTTGACTTGGGAACATCAGTAGTGAGTTGAGGCCAAAAAGTTTAAAACCCAGCTAGGCAGCCAGCATTCCCTAACTTTCATCAATGGGAACATTTTTATTGCTGACTTTAGCAGAGAAACTGAGAGTTCGAAACCCCTTCTGGAAAAGATGCTGAGCTACCCTTTTGGCCTGGCAGCTCCATGGTGCAGCCCACTGGCAAAGATGTGTGGGATGATTCCTTATGGATCCTTCACCTGTCCCCTTCATCTCAAGACTACAGTCAGAACATCTAAGGAGTGGGTCCCCTCACCAGACCTGCTCTGACATCTGGAATTGCTTTCAAACCATGAGAAACAGAGGGAAGCATTTCACTCACAGGCCACCAAGTCATGGATCGCCCAGCCAGAAAATAGCCTCCAATGGTGCCCCGGCTCGCTCGTATCGATGACTGGAAGCACAGGAAAAAGAACAGGAAAAAGGGTTTTCCTCCATTCACCCACACTCGAGCCAGACCCAGCCAGGAGAATCCTTAATGCCTGCTCTCAGCATCAGCTCCAAAATAATTTTATGGATCTGTTAAGTATGCCAGGCTTCACCCACTGCTTCTGCCTCTCTTCGTGCAGGCTTCTGATAGTCGTGCTCTGGAAAGAAGCTGCTTGTACCTCTTTGATGACTTCTCTGTGAATGTACCAACTGGGAAAGAAGAAACAGTTCAGCCAAGCAGAACGCAGTAGGTGTCTGTGACAGAGGCCTTCACCAAGCAACATGAACAAATAATTAGCAACAATCTTTCCGAAGTTTTTAAGTCCCATTTCAGCACAACGCTGGCTTTTCTTTTGCCTCCTGCCTGTCCACACCCAGATGTGAGACTGCTCTGCAGCATAGGAGTTGAGCATCTTTCCCAGAACAACCTCCAGGGAATGATCCCACTGTTGTTCCCATATGGGGTGGGAGTGAGGGCTCACAGAAGAATCCCTGTCACCCCCAAATTTGCTCAACAGGCCCTAGGATAAGTTGTGCAGAGGATGCCACTTGCAGACAAACCCCTTTGCACCCAGGAGGGGTCCAGGGAGCACCAAAGCCTCTCTGGCTCAGGCAGACCCAAACCCGGCCCCCTCAGGGACTCACCCATATCCCGACAGCGAGGACAAAGGCGAAGTACAGAACCACGACGATGATGTCTGCCACTGCAAAGGCTACTGCCGTGTCCCCTGGCAGCCCAGGCAGCTCCGTGGTGGCTGTGGTCGGCTGGCTCATGGCTGTGAGCAAACTGCTGATTTTCTCACTCACGCTGGACTTTGGTGCATGTTGGCCTTCATTGTTTCCCTTGTAATAATTAACAGGGTGAAGAAGCTGTTAGTGGGGAGCAGAAGCCAGGCAGGACGGTGGCTAAGGTTTCCCAGCAGGAGCTTGGTCTCCATGGCTCATCAGTGAGGGGTCTGGGGTGTGAGGATTCCTCCCATTCCCCCTTGTGTCCATTTACCAGTGGTCCTTTCTCCTGCCCAGTTACGCATTGCTGACACCACTGGCATGTAGGAAATGGTTCTGCTTTGAGGTCTGGGGTCTGCCTTGTGCCACAGCCAGTCTGGAATGGCTCTGCCAGCCCCAGTAGGAACCTTGTGTCCCAGGACATGGGCAGGAAGGAGGAGGGGGCTGGACCCTGTCACACAGCAAACTGTGAACCCAGGTCCTCAGTGCAGCAGGGACATTTCTCATCCTGGTTTGCAGAACGGGGAAGCACCCTGCAGCACCAGCCCCCTGAACCTGGGCACAGGGAATGGGCCAGACCACACCTCTGCTCCTTTGCTGGGACAGCTTTGGGAGGATCACAAAAGGTTCCTATTGGGGCCAGCAGAGCCATTCCAGAGCCTTCCTCTGGCAGACCCCAGACCTCAAAGCAGAACCATCTCCCACATCCTCCAACTTCCACCATCCATGGTCCCTCACCCAATGACATATCACATGGGACATTTAAAACTTAGGTGAGCTTTGCTTGATCTTGGTTTCAAGGGAGGCAGCAAAACCTGTCTCTCACTTTGTTTTATTCCCCTCTCTCCCAGAGTTTTCTTGCAAATGCTAGCTACCTACTTGCTCATTAATTGCACTGCTAACATGAGGCCCACATCCACCCCTGCTCCCCAGTCTGAGGCTCCCTGGGAGCGGTGCCTTCCCGTAGGCTCGTTATCCACAAGAGGCTTTTCAAGACTGAAATGTTTCAACAAGCTGAAGTACAGTTACCAGAAATTAAATATCTGGAAGCCTAAATCCCCAAGTATAAACAGGCAGCTCTCCCTGCACAGGTCTCCCTGCACAGAGCTGATTTACACTCACCCACACACTTCTCCCTCTTAACACCTCAGCTCCCGAAAGCAAAAGACAGTTGCCTAATCCTAAAATGCATTAAATACCTGCCCAAGAAGCAAACACAGCCAGTGTCTCCAGTCTTCCCAAACCAGGAATCGTCCTCTACATGGGAAGCCCAACCCCAAGTACCTGCCTGACCTGGCCCTTCACCCCACCTTCCCATGGTGCTGTATCTGCAGCAAGTCACACTTGGAAACACTTGAAAACTTTCACCCTGGGGCTGTAAAATATATCCAGTAAGCCATTCCCAACAGCCATGAGCTACCACGAGTCCACTGGGCAGACTAAAATGGCACAGGCTTATGGCAGCAGGATGTTGTCAGGTGTTATTACACTGACTGGATCATCCCAAACTGCAGTGGCCAGCCCGATTGCTGGGCAGGATTGCAGCAGCTGCCCCTCTCAAACACGGACGGTACCTTGAGTGCATTTGTGGCAGTCCTTTCCTCGCTGCCCGATCCTGTCCAGGCAGGAGTTGCTCCACTCCCCGTTCCTGGGACAAGCTGCAGAGGCGTGCTCCTCCCTGGGGAGGTGACCGCTGTCCCTGCCCACAGCCCAGGGGATGGCACATCCTGCTGTTACGTGGCTCTCACCCTGCTGCAGCAGCCCCGGGCAAGGAGCGGGTGCACAGTGCCCCGCTGGGTCCCAGCAGCAGGACATCGCTTATCTCCTGCTCCATGCACTGCTAAGTCAACACTGCCGGCCGTCCACCCCCAGGAGATGCGGCGCTCCTTGCCCTGGGAACGGATGTGGGAATTCACATACCCAGGAAACAATAAAAATTCATCACAGCTGACAAACAAACAAGCAGCCCTTGGAGTGAAAGATATGACAGCAGCATAAGCCCAGCAGGTGTGATTTGGCAGATCTCTGTTGATTCAGAGGGTGGCAAACTCCCTCTCCCACTTTTCTCCAGGGACCTGGTGAGGGACCTCAAATGTGGCTGGTTACCCGCGGCAGCAAACCCACCCTCCCCAGGCAAAGGGCTCAGAGCTTCTTGGCCATGCAGGCAATGCTGAATTTTGGTTGCCCAAAGTGAAGGAATGAGTTGGTTTATGTTACCTGTGTTGGTGGGAGCGATTGTGGCAGAGGAAGTGCCAGGCATGATGAAGAGGGGTGAGCCCATGAGCAAGGGGACAAAGCTGTTGTGGGGTGTCACCCACGGCAGGATCAGGTGCTGGCAGAGCTGTTGGCTGCACTCATGGGGGTGATTGGGACAGAGAGCTGAGGAACACAGATCTTCATCCTCTCCCCATTCCTCCCCTCCTGAGACATCCTCTGCCTTCCAAAAAACCATTCCTCCTCCCTCCAGGACTCACTTCCTGGTGCATTCCTGGCTTTATGCAGTCTTTTTATTGTCTTGGTGAAGGTTGAGAGCAGGGCTAGCAAACAGGGGACAGAAGACAGCCCCTGAAGCTCACATCGTGTCGCTGGGGCCACCTTGTCTCCTTGGCCAGAGACAGACCCACGGTCACCAAGCCCTACATCCATGGCTTCTCCCAGCCCTGCTGTGATGCCCAGCAGAGGTGTGGGGCAGGCTGCAGAGTTGCAGCAGCCCTGTAAAACCCATGGTTTCAGCAGTACCTGGAAGCTGCAACCAGGCATCCAGACCCTGCAGCACAGTTAATACACACTCCTCTCCTTGCAGCAGAAGTGACAGGACGTTTAGTGTCCCCTTGTGGGGTGTTCACCCTCACTCCTGTCACAGTAGCTGAGAACAAGCCCTTCAGGGACTGGAAATTGTAAGTGGCATTTCAAAGTGTGCAGCTCAGAAAAAAACAAAAAGGTGCTGGAGAGCAAGTGTTTCTGGGGCAAAGGATGTTCGGTGGAGTGACAGGCAATTATTTCCACAATGCTAACGAATAAATGGACTTCCTCTTCATTACCAAGCTACTTCACTGTCATCAGCAAATAGTTCCAATGATAATTAGTGAATTTCTAAATGGATTGAGAAATTGGCTTATACACAGATACCAATGCAATGAGGTGAGGCAATAGCCCAGCCTCGCTCCTTACCTTTCCTCCTGGGGGATTTTCCTGCTTGCTGAATGGGTGAGGCATTCAGCTAACCATTATTTTCTTCTCGGCCCTTTCTCAGGGGAATGACTCTTGAATGAAATCCAGCAGTTTAATTTTGGTTTGATATGAATGGGCTCTGAATGTATTTAATGTTTAAAGACAGCTATTCAGCTCAGAGCCTGCTCCAGAGGAGCAGCGGGAAGCAGAGCAGACCCCCGGGAAGCGCAGTGGTGCTACCACAGCTCTTTTCTTCCCTCTGCAGGCCACACTCTGATTTTCACTCCTGGACTGTCCCATAAACCTGGAGCCAGTCCATCACTTCAAGACTCTTTGAATTACTTTTGTTTGTTTGTTTAACCCTGGGACACCTGGGCTGAGGCAGGGATAAAATGCCACGCAGAGGAGCCAGGGAAGGTGCTGGTTTCGGTGGGAACCTCAGTACCTTGTCAGGCTGCTTTGAGCCCTGTCAGATCAGGGGAAAGCTCCCAGCTCCGTGTACTGGAAACTGCTCCTCTCTGATCCTGGGGATGGGCAGAGCTCCCTGCGCAGGGTGCACGGACTCGGTTCCAGCCATGCAGCACAGGTGGGCTGACATGGGATGTGCTTCCCATGTTTGGGCTCCTTTGGCAGGGAGCTGGGAGCATGGATCTCTCCCAGCAAGCGGCACTGACCATCTCTTACCCCCTCACTCTCTCCCAGAGATCACCTGTAGCTCCTGCCTGAGCACTGTGAGCCCATAACCCCGGCATCTGCCTGTGGACCAAGGACAGCCTTGACACACAGGACAGTTTCAAGTTACCACACAGCTTTTGCTGCACCTAAGTGGGACTTAAGTGAGTTTAGTGAGAGGAGACACCTTGGGCTAAGCATGGTGTTACCAACCAGTCAGTCCAGGCTGAGGTGGACACTACTAAGAGTGGAGTCCCAGCTGCCTTTATCCAGACAACTCATTTGCTGCCCCAAACAAGGGTTTGCACCTCCCTGTTCAGCTGAACAACCTCCTCTGACTGCCTCTGCCATCCCCACACATCCCACTGGGAAACTTCTGTGACTGCTGGGAAATTAAGGTGAGAAGACACAGAAGGAGTTTCAGGTCACACTTCCAGCCTTGGCTGCCTAAAAGAATCATTCTAGGACCAAGCAGACTTAGGCTGGAAAAAATATGTCACATTTACTGAGTGACTTTTTTGACTAACAGCCAGACTTTGAAAAATATTAGCAAGGGTAAAACATTAAGTGACAGAACAAGGACACTTCAGATGAAGGATGTTGTTCTCCCTTTAATTTACTCCCCTCCACAGCCTTGCAAAGATCTCAGCAGAGTAAGTGTCCTTATTGATGGATACGCTATCCTTGTTAAGATGGGACAATATACTTATTTACAGCTTTCATCATTGTCATGAAGGCACAAAGCAAACAGATATAACTAATGAAGATTTAGCTGTTACATAATGTCTTTGCCAACTCCATGCAGAAGTCTGGGTAAAAACCCTGGAAATAAATCTCCTTATGAGAGCATTTTTAAATGAATTTAAGACATGAAGAGATGTATGTGTAGTTTGTGTTAGGACTCTGGGTATTGCTTTTCTGGAAAGAGGTCTCAGGTTTGGAGTACAAATGAAATGATGGTCTGAGAAACACCAAGGAAGTGAACGTCACATCAGCTCTACGATCCAAGCAGTGAATTAGCACATCCATGCTGATGCTCCACAGTAAAGGTGGTGTGAGCTGTGACCATGGGTACCACCAGGAAGGTGGAGACTCAGTAATAATGGATCAACAGGCAGAAGAGATGGAGGAGTTGCAATAAGAGCTTGTTCACTTCATTTGATCCTCTCTGGCTCCCCCTGAAGATGTCAACAGCCATGGGGGAGCAGCTCATGGTGGCTGGGACAGTGATGCTCCACAGCAAAGCAGGCGAGGTAATGCTTTGCAGCCCCTGCAAGAGGCATGTTTGGTACTGCAAGAACAACCAGATTCCTTTGATGTTCTCCTGAAATCCAATGTCTGAGAATCATAAGGAACCTAAGTACAAGAGTGGTAAAACTGGAGGTGGTGCATGATCACCCAGTAAGCTCCTGTGGAGCAGGGAATAGGATGTCTCTCTCTGTTTCCCAGTGTGACCTCACACAATCCTTTTGCAGATCACACAGTGGGGAAGAAAACAGTCCTTGCTGAATGATTCTGATCTGTGCTCTCCCTAAACACAACTAAAAAGCAACCCAAGGCATTTAAATTTTTACTCTGTGTCCCATTTCAAAAGAAAATGCCCCATGGCAAAACCAGAGATGTGAACATCTGTTTTGGAACTGTGAATTCAGACAGGCATCAGCAGCTTGATCCATCTCTGCTTGGTGACTACTTAAAAAACCCTTCTCCTTCATGTCAAGAGAAAAATGGCAAAGAAGAATCAGATCCTTCTTTTTAAAGTTAGGAGTTAGAATAAAGGCATTCTCCCTTGTGAGAGATTAGTCAGTGTTTGGGGGTTTGGTGGTTGGTCTCACCGGGAGGTGAAGTCTGGTACAAACCCGCTGTCTAGAAATACTGAAGTCCAACAGAAGGAATGAAGGAATGGTTTCTTCCCAGCTGGGACCTCATCCCAGGGCTCTGCAGAGCTTTTGTTAAAGCTACAAGGTTTCCCCCATGATGCCCTGTGCTCCCTCTTTCCCTCCTTCATACACAGCTCCCTTGCTCAGTGTCTGTTCCCCACATCTGCATCAGTGCCCAAGGAAAGGCCCCTCTGCCAGCACAGTCCAGCTGCTGATGCTCCCTTGGAGGCTGCCTTGAGCATCAGGGGCAGCAGCTCCTCTTGCTCCAGTGAGGGGTCCATCAACACATCTAATTTCTTTTCACATCCAGGCTCAACAAGATACAGCTATATTTCACTGTCATTTCCCTGCAGTCACTGTGTTATGGACTCATGGAACTGGAAAGGAAATCCATGTCTTTGAGTCAAACCCTGTAGATGCAAGACTCCCTTTTAAGCTTCAGGAAGACCTTTCTACAATGTCTGTCGATCCATTTCTAGCTGAATCCCATTTCAA
Organism: Gymnorhina tibicen; assembly: GCA_013399875.1. Classification (NCBI taxonomy): domain Eukaryota; kingdom Metazoa; phylum Chordata; class Aves; order Passeriformes; family Artamidae; genus Gymnorhina; species Gymnorhina tibicen. The sequence continues at coordinate 2,908,569 of VXAZ01007995.1, forward strand.
AGAAAACTGGCCAGATAAGATACTTTTTTTTGTAGAAGGGAGTATTTTTGAATTGATGCTGAATTTCCTTTGACTAGTCAATAAAATAGAAGTTGAAAAGCTCTGAGAGTCAAGGATATACAGGAAGTGAGTACAGTCTTCAGAGTTACTATCCCTAAGGAAAAGGACAAGAAAGGAAGGCTGAGACAAAATGGTTGCTGAGAGAACAGAGGAGGAGGAAAGTGGAGCGGGGGAAGGCGAAGGAAAAAGTAGTAAAATCAAACTTAATGGCTTGCTGCAGTTTGTGGGGACTGAGGAAACAAATTCTGGAACTGAAGGAGTTGTCAGGCAGTGAGATAGGGTTACACATCCTCCACACAGAGCCTGCAGTGTTGGCTTGATTAGGCGAAAGGACTCGGGATCACTACGCCTTGCTCCCTGTCAACTTGCACAAGTAATCAGCAGCCCAAAATGACAGCTCCCTCCAGGGCTGAGATTTCTTAAAACAAAACTAAAATAAAAATAAAAGGCTTCTTTGGTCCTGCTTCAAACCTAGCTGCACTACCAAAAAGAAAAATAATTAAGAGACAGAGAGGCTGTGACATTCTCCAGCAACATCCCCAATGCTAATCTTCACCATGATATTAATAATAACAACAACTTATATTATTCCTATACCATAGCTGAGCAGCTCATATCCTGAGGAATACATCAGACTTGATAAACTACTGCCATCAACTCGCACAGTGTGATGAGACTTAGCGTGGGAGGATGCTGATGTTTCGTGATGCCCTAGAGAATCTGAGGACAAAATGTGATAAAGACTCCCCCCTGCAGACCTCGATTTGCAGGGAGGATTTGGAGTACATGGAAGGGGAATCACGGAGTTTGGGACACTGGCCAGGACAGAGGAAATAATGCCCTTGTTCTTGGCCAAAGCATCAGTGAAGCTTCATAACTGCCAACTCCAAGCCTTAAAAATTCTTGAGATGGGGGCCAAAATGGAATGATATTGGCGTAGATATGATGAGAACATTTTTTTTTTTTTCAGCAGTAGAGGTTTTTGTTCTTTCTGGTTTCTGTTCCCAGAGGGTGCATTTTTATACTTTCCTCCATCATAATGAGTTCGAGCAGCAAGTCTCCTATATGCGTGAAATTTGGGAAGCTTACTGCACTCCCATGACTGCAGAAATTGGGACTTCAGGGAAAACAATAAACCTCACCAGTTTCACAGGAGAATTGCCAATGCCGGTGCTCAGCTGAGGCCCCTCTCCACTCTTACACTCCCCTGCTCTCCTGGCAAAGCCTCTGCTCTGAAATGTGCAGCCTTCCAAGCTGCAGCTCCAAGGCTGGCTTTCCAAGAGGGCCCCAAGAAACAAGGTCTTCAGTGAGCAATTAAACTGATGAAAACAGCTTTTGTTTTGGATGTACATCGTGGTGTAGGAGGCTCTGGTGTCAGAGGAAGCTGTGAGGTCTCACACATCCACTCTGATGGTCAGAGTGCACTGCTGCTGTGGATTCTCTGCTGGCTAATGAGGCTTAAGCTCACACTTTAATTTTTCCTTTGTGGTGGGACTGATAGACTCTTTCTCTTCTGATCCATAATTTATTTTCATAAACCTTGTAAAGACTTCAGATATTTAAAGCTATCAGTTCTCTACCACGTGTAGTCAGAGTTAACCAAGGCACCCACTGGGTTGTGATGTTCACAAGGACCAACACACCATTGCAACCTCCTCCCTGTAATCACCCCAGGAAATGCCCCTTCCAAATCTGGAGAAACAAATTCCTCAGATCGCTCCTGGCAGTATCTGTGGCTTTTCTCCTCCCACCTACAAGATTCCTACATGCAGGGAAGGCAGGAATGGTGTCACAGGGCCTGGTGCTGCCTGGGCCATGTGCTCAGCCAGTATTCTTCTGATAGACCTAAGACCTGACTCATGTCTTTTATTGTTAAATATGCAGAAGAATGGTTCTGAAATTGCACAATTCAATTAAAACCAAACAAACCAAAACAACTCCCAAACCCCACTAGTCAAAGACAAGCTCTCAATAACCTCTTTCACTTTTTGCTAACTTGCTTTTCTGTGCCTAACTGAGCAGAAAGCAGCAGAAATATATTTTAACAGATTGTTTCCCACCTCTTCCCCGCCTCCCCAAGGCAGGTTTAATATCTTTCCAGAGAAAAAAAATTAGTCTCCAATAAATCATCAAGTTTACTGCAGTGCTGAAACCCTGCTTGTCCTTCAGTGTTCTGCTAGAAGGGGACTGACTCCTCCCTCACACCTTGAAGCGGGGTCCCTTTGGCTCAGCTCTTTGCCATCCCCTGAGCCCTGCTTTTTCCCGGCTGACGCTGGAAGCCGGTCCTGGTCCCCAGGGATGCCCGCCCAGCGCTGGCAGCAGCCCGGGATGGCGCCCGGCAGGGATGCGCTGGCTCCAGGCACCGCGGGCGCAGTTACCAGCAGATGGCAGCTGGAGATCGCAGAGGGAAATTTGGGAGTTCTCAGCTCTCGCAAGCATAGCCCGTAAACCCTGGGTGACCTTGGCACAGACATGGTCTCACCCCCGAGCACGGATGGGACCTTCCCGCTTATCACCCCGCGCTGGGGGGGATGCACAAGAAGCTCCAGCAAGGACAGAGAAGAGAGGGTGGGGAAAGACACAGTGCTTATCCTTCCAGGCATTGGAAACAACGAAAAAAAGAAAATCTACCAATTCACAGGCCACACTCTCCTCCCTTCACCCCAGGCTCAACCTCTCAAGCCACAGAATCATTTAGATGTCATTTTCTAACCCAATCCCACCACAGACTTGCTCATGCAGGTCCCAGCCAGCCCTCAAATGCATTTTAGGCACAGTAACTCAGAGGACAGGAGCAATCCCTGTTCTGCCTCCACAGCAAAGCCTCACCCACAACCCAATACTGCAGCAGTCCCCCAGAAATGAGCACTACCCTGTTATCCTTTCTTGCTCCTTTCCTCTTCAGCTCTCACTGCCCATAAATGTCCGTCCCTCCACCACAGTCAGTCCTGCGACAGGACTCACTCACTGTGCCATGGCACAACTCCTGCTCCAGCTCCACATCTTCTGAGATGTTCTTCTCCTCTGCCCTATCCTCCTTCCACCTCAGCTGATGGCCCAGATGGGCTGTGTCACAGAAGGCAACTCTGAGAAGGAATCACCCCCACCTGCTCACCCAGAGGAGCTGGCTTTGTGGAGCTGCAAAAGTGAGAGGATCCACCCAATCCCTCATGCACTGATTGAATAATTGCTTCTTCCTCAAGAGGCCAAGATGGGCTCTGCTACTGCACCTGCTTGGGTTACCCCTTCAAGCCAGACAATAGGAATGCTTTGTATTAAAATATATCAAATTTCAAAAATACCCTACCAGCTTCAAAAAGTTTGAGGGCCAGATCCACATATGATCCCAAGGTGTAAGGAAGCACTGTGCATCCTCTGGATCACTGGTCAAATGTGCAGGACAAAGGTGTGTCCCACCAGGGTGACTTCTGGGCAGCCTATGCACAATTTGGGGTCCACGGACCCCCTGAGCAGCTTTTATCCCCATGAGGATCCTTGCTGTCCCAGCTCCTTGCACAGGCTCCTTCCACAGGCAGCACAGAGATTATTCACACACAGAAGCTTTTCTTGGCAAGGACAGAAAATGAAAATAGCATTTTTTTCCCCATTCCCCCTGCCCCAGCTCCCAAAGCTTCGGCTCTGCAGAAGCCAGTGGAGCCAAAAAAGGGACCAGACAACACATCAAGCATTACCCGTTTAATCCAGCCCCAGTTCCTCATTTACCAATGTGAGCCTCCTGTCCGGGCTTTCTTCGGCTTTCATCTTTTCTTTTATCTGCGTGCTGTCTCTGGTTTGCCCCTTCTGGTTGCTACTGCTTTGATCTCCTGAACCTCTGCAATCCAGACCCAAATCCATGAGAGCTTATGCTGAAGAGTTTCCAGTTTTTTCCTGTTGTTACACTCTTTAAATTCTTCCTTTGTTTCTCCCCTGAAACTTCTGTCAGATTCTTTCTGTACAGAAAATGAGCATTTTAGATGTCCAGCCTGGGCAAGTGACCCTTTGACAATTCCCCAGACCCTCGGACATTCACATCCCTGTGCTGGTGCTTTTTTGTTTCTTCCATCCCAACCCAGTAGCAGTTCCCCTGTGCAGGCTGAGGCCGTACCTGGCTGGGAGAGGTCTACAAGAGCCCCAGAATTAATTGTAGAGGTTTTCATGTACCATGTTATCTGGTTGCTATGTGGCACAGAGAGTGTCTACTGTTCCATAATTAAATTTATAAGAAAAACATGGGAGACAGAGTGGGAACTCTGTGTGCTAACTCATTTGATTTCAGCTATTTCTTATCCAGAGATGGATGGTGATTCTTTATTTCATCACGAATACAGTGAGAAGAGGAAAAAAGGCAACAGCAGAAGGATGGACAGGTTTTTCAGTAAGTTTTGCTACTCCCAGGTAGGGATGCAATTATGTGAGGGCTCATCCTGAAGAGTGCAGGAGCACTGCAGCAGAACAGAGCACAGCAGGGACAGTGTGGATTCCTTGTGAGCAGCACCCAGCCTGCTTGCTCAGAAAGCAGCCCCTCATGCTGTTCTCCAGCAATTTTAGAATAGCTGTGTGCAAAGGAAGTGTCCTCATTTTTACTTAGAAATGTGGGAGAAGAAAAACATGAGAATGCATGGCTGTGCCTTGAACTTCCTAATTCTTCACCCTAAGGGACAGTGTCAGGGCAGACTGTCCAGCCTGTCCCTCGTGGCCTCTGGCTGATATGGACTAAGTTGAATGGGAGCCGAGGTCACTGCACTGAAGTGTCTGCCCCAGACCTACCTGGGACAGCCACCACCACTCACCCCCAGAACCACTGCAGGGTGGGAGCTCCTCTGCCCCAGACCCCTCAGCACTGGGGCAGCAGCTGGGCCAGCAGGACCTGCCTCTCCCTCACAACCAGCCATTCCCGGCTCAGGGCCCTGCTGCCTCTCCTCAGGCTGATTCCTTTTGAAAGCAAAGCACATAACATAAGGCCTGTGTTTATTTTCCCCTTAAATTAGGGTGGCTTGATTTTAATTGAGAGATCTGCCAGAATAAGGCACGTTTGTGCAGCTGTCATCAGAAATGCATGCTTGCTTTTTTCTTCTTTATTTTTCTTTTTTTTCTTTTCCATTTCCTTTTCATTTTCTTCTTTCTTTCTTTCTTTCTTTCTTTTTCTTTCTTTCTTTCTTTCTTTTTTCTTTCTTTCTTTCCTTCCTTCCCTTCCTTCCTTCCTTCCTTCCTTCCTTCCTTCCTTCCTCTCTTCTTTCCTATATCAATTTGCTTCATGCAACCCTTTCCAGGATAAGCGGCCCCATTTCCAGACAACAGGACAAAAGGGGAAGAATTCCCAGGGGAGTCTCGGGGAGACCCAGCTGAAGTGGCACATTTGTTCTCATGTGCCTGGTCACACACTGGTGGAACTGGGCAAGCCGTGCGTGGCACCTCCAGAGTGAGGGCTGCAGGGGAGAGACTGGCACAACCTCTGTCTCACAAGGAGTTTTCCATTGCTGCGGCCCAGATCTCCCTATAAAATGTGGCGTTTGTGAAGTTGGATGCTGAAGGAAGGCCCCAAGTTCATATCATTCCCAGACCCAGAGCTGAACAGCTGATGGACAGCGGTCCTGGATATAGGATGCTGGGAATGGCTCTGAGAAGAGCAGCTGCCTGACAAGGAGAGGAGTCTTGCTGGCATCATGTGTAGCATCACCATCCCAGCATCCTCTAACCTCTCTAGCCCCTTGCTTTATATCAAGGAAGTCTACTTTACATCATGGAAAGCAACCAGGGAGATCCAGCCCTGTCTGATCCTTTTTCTCATATGGAACAGCTGGAAAAAGACAGTAGCCTGAGAAATTGGCTGACCTTTTTGATGCATTCAGCTGTCTAGCCTTATATTTGTCCTTTAAATAATTTGTCAAAAAACAAACAAGCCCAAAACAACCAATCAGCAGGAAAACAAGAGCCCAAACAAAACAAGAGAGACTTCCTTTTCTAGCCTTGCCCTTCTGCAGTTGCCTGTCTGAAGCAGTTTAATCTAAAGCAGGCTTTGGCAATTGCTGGAGAAAGCAATGTCCGTGATGGGTATTTAGAGACCGGGTCTCGCCTGCCATACACTGTCCAGGGGTTTATTACCTGCTGAAAAAGCTTAATGTGCTTCAAGTGCTACGTGATGTCCAGATGTTGTGGCAGAAGCCGCCTGGAGAGTGCTGGTGATAGAAATGCTGCTGGGTGAATGCAGAAACATTAGTGCCAAATGTGATATTTAGTCCCAGTTCATCTATTTGTAAAGAAACACAGGAGTGGCTGAGCTGGTCAGGACCAGAGGCCCATCCATCCCAGTACCCTGTCCATGGCAGTCAGCTGTAGTAGGTTCTTAATGCACAATATCAGGGCACACAGATCGTGGCTCAGGGCCAGTGATTTGTGGTGCTGGGATTTCCGGAGCCAGACATAGTGTCTTTGTATTTAATAGCCCCTGGTGAATTTTGCTTCCAGGAATTTACCTAGCTAATTCTAAATCCCTTTGTACCCACAGTTTCCTGTGGCAAGCAGTTTCACAGCTTAACAGCACGTATTGTTTAGTGTTGCCCATTTTTTCATACCCTGGAGCTGGGTGAGTGTTCTCTGTTGGATGCCACTCAAGACCTGCCCCGGATCCAGCTCACACAGGAGAAATGGATGAATGGGTGGATGGAATCTGAAATAACGTGGCTGTTGTGATCAGATGTGCAATTATCAGCAGGCCACAAGCAGGGTGTGTTTTAGGAACCAAGACACAGCTCCTCACCTGCCTGGTCGTTAACAGGTCATTAATGGTGCTGTCTGCATTATGGGCAAAGGGAGTTTTGGAGAGTGAATAGGAACAGGAGAAGATGGGCACAATCTGGGTAGGGAATGAAGGGCAGCATGGAACCAGGTGTGTTTGTCAGATCGGTAGTAGATTGTGAGACTGAAGGCAGCATCCCCTGTCAGGAGGTAAGGAAAAGAGAGTTGCAGGCTGTGATTTGTATGCACAGACTTGGAAGCAAGACCTTGAAGAGGGAAATCCTACAGGGACACAGGACACAGCACCCATTGTTGTAACACGTGAGGGGACTGATTTCTCCATGGAGGTCAGTGAGATCAACCTGGCAGACCCAGCTGTCCCTTCCATCTCAGCAGTGACAGCTTTCGGGCTAAAGCCCACCAAGTGGCTGGGCCCTGGCAAGGTAGAATCGCTGCGTTTAAATTAGGTCACTCAAGAAGTTCAACTTATCAAAGCCACCTGCATCATTTCTACCCTTATCAGGAATAGTAGTTCATGGGAATTGTTCAGCAAGCTGTGGCTCAGGCATGGGGGATTTAGAAATTGTTCTCAAATCCACATATGGTAAAAGCATCATGGTGCTTTATTTCCCTACAAACACGAGTGATGAAGCAGAAGTGGGAATGTTTTCTACTTAGAGTCCAATTTCCAGAATTGCTCAGCTCCCATTTAGGCAACAAAGTCATTGGCCAGATGTGGGACAGGGACAGTCAAAGGGATGGTGCTGAGCAATCCTGTGTGGCTCCTTTCTCGAATGAGAAATTCAAAGCCTCCTCAGCTGACTGGCAGCCTTATCCAAGGGCTATTTATGGATCCAGACACTGTTTAAAAGCTTCATGGTTGACCTCAGGCACACGCTGGATGGTCAGCACATTTTTCTGGGAAAGAAGAGTGCAATTCAAGATTTCTTGTAACTCTTTTTGTTCACCTGACACATGTGCTCCAAAGACAGTGAAAGATGAGAAAATAATATGGGCTTGATAAATGACCGAAAGAAAGTTTCCGATCTGCAGCGGTTCCCATTATTCTTCTTATTCTTGGCATCAGCAGAGTTATGGCAATCTCCCCCTGCCCCCCTTCCCAAGCTGTACTCCGTTAACTTTTTTTTTTCCCTGTCAAATTCACAGGAGTGGCACCTGGGAGCATTTTGACCAAGGGGAAATTGACTGAGCAATGTTGCCTCTTTTCAAATACATTTTCTTGAGGGACTGGAAGGAATGAGAATCATAGTCATAACTTGGCTAAACAGTCTTTGTTTAACTTAATGCAATATAATAACCTAAGTGTTGCAACACAGCTCCTTGCTGTGACATCCTTTTTCCATTTGCTTAATTTTCACCCCAAACACACGCTGTTAATAAGCTGCTGAGAAAATACAGCTCTTGTGACAAAATCCAGAAACTGAGCCCCTGTATGGTGTGTTAGATACACAACTCTTATTTGGACTGGCAAGTGGCACTGAAATCGGTATTGCAAAATAGATCCATTTTTCTTGCTGCCAAACGTGATGGACAGATGAAAAGGGAGGGTTGGAGAAGTGGATGGCAATAAGCAGAGAACAAGTAAAATGAAATCCCCGACAGAACGTAGCATGTGAGTTAGAATAGACATGTGAATGCCAGAAGGGAAATGCAGGATGCGGGGTGCTTTGTCAACAGCCAGAGTTAAAATAAATGTCACACTGGCACTGAAAACTGCAAGATTAAACTCCTCCTGGTGATTTATAATTTAAGAGAGAAAAAGGCAGACACCCAGTGACTGAGCTCAAAAGAAAAACTCCTATTGACTTTAGTAGGTCTTGGAGAGGATCCAGTGCAGTAAAGGTTCAGATCTGATCTCTGGAGTCAGAGTATGTTTGACCAGTGATTTTAATCAGCAGAATCAGGCTCTTAATCACAGTTTGGTTTACATTTACTGCCTTTTTACTTGCTTTGTAGCAAATCTGGAAGTCATACTTGTTCTTTAAGAGCTAAGCGAAAGTAAATAAAGACTGCCATAAAATTTGGACATCTTTAAATTAAAACACAATTACATTAAGGAATATGAATAACCCTTTCCCTTTCATTTTACCAAACCAGCCCAGTGCTTTAGAAATGCCTGAAATAAACTCTGGTTTTGTACAAACAACAATATCTTGAAAGTTTCACAAATCGTCCTGAAGATTTCTGGGGAAAGGAGATTTTCTCCAAGAGAAAATGGAAAAGACTGCCTTACTTAGTGAAAGCTGCAAAATGTGTTTTATATAATTTATAAAAAGTAATTTATACAAAAATGACATGGTGCCATGTGGAAAATAGGAAATAAGGTACAAAGGCACTGGTTCCCAGATCTTTATCCTTCCCACAGCTAAAGCATTCTGTGACTTTTTCATCAGGGATTTCCAGACTTCAGTTTAAGAGTGCATTTGCCAGGCACTGAATACTGAGATCCAAGATGCTAAATCAAGGACAGAATGAAAAACAAGGAAAAAATCCAACTTTGGCCACTCAAACCTTTTTTAAGTCTCAAGCATGTTTTAGGCAACAAGATCAGTGTTTGTGGAAGGAGCGTTCAGCACGACATTTCCTTTGTAGGTGTCCACTTCTGTAGCAGTGGATGGTTCATAAGCATATAGAAAACAGATAAATGCTGCTGAGGTTCTCCACACATTGCAAGTGGCTGTGCAGGGGCTCTATTACCCCGGACAATTTGGCACTGGCATTCAAACCAAAGAAAAGGCTCCCTGTTTGACACACTTCCTTTGGAACACTGAGCTAGTGAGAGGACTGGGGGGAGCCAAATGGACTGCGAGTGATCTACCAGGAATGGTGAATTCAAACATATTGTATTTGGTTATTGATGATTTTGCTCAGTTATTTATTGGATGAGTAAGTTTTCCTTTCAGTTAGACACTGAAAGATGGAGACACCCAAGTCATTTTTAAATAGCAGGCAGATTTCAAACCTCAAAAGCCTATGACTTCCCAAAAGAAGAAACACTTCAGGTGATAACTAACAAAATTACTTTTCTGTAGTCTGACTGTAGTTTTGTGCAGAATCTCTTACTTCTATCTGCTAAAACCAAATAAAATGGGTGATTAACAGTTTCCAGTGTTCCAGAAGTTACGTCAGGCTCTGTCAAAGAGCTCCTGGGCTGTTCAAAGGGCTGTCTGAAAGGATTACAGTTCCCTCTTGTTGATGAGATCCTCTGCACAGAGACCTGGCTCAACAAAGCTGAGTCAGAGTCATGGATTTGTGAGCAGAGTCCTTTTGAAGAGTCAGGAGAAAATCCTTCCCCGTGCCACCCCCCTTCATGGTTCTGCTTCTCACGTAGAACTAGAGACAACTCTGAGCAGAAATTTCTGGCAGACAAGAGCCAACATATGGCACAGGCATTGCTCTGGTGCAGAGCCCGTGGCTGTGATCATCCAGGAGAGGAAGGACTGACTCTGTGGGATAGCTGGAAATCACATAACTGAGATGGGAAGATGTCTTAACACCAACACCAGGAAAATAAAGAAAACCTAAAGACAGGAAAGAAGGCAAAAGGTATTCCCTGCAGTTGAGGGGGGAAAAAAGTATTGTAGCAGTTGCTCTAATGCATAAACATAGGAAAAAAACCTGAAAATATCTCTACTTTGAAGAATAGAGACATCTTCATTGTTTGAAGGGGATTTTGCTGCTGGGGATGAGAAGTCAGCACAGCTGCAAGGCCTTTGATTTGAAGGACAAAAATTACTGAGGGAGTATGGGCAAGATTGCCCACATAAGCTACAAGTGGAGACAAACATGAATCACATGGACAAATAAAAACTCCAAGGAGCAATACCCAGAAACTTAGTGCTGTCTGTCTCCGGGGGACTGGGATTAGATCACACATTAATTGTGATTTTTGTTTGACATTAAAAATTCCTTTGGAGCAGGCTTTGTGTAACAGCAGCATTGCTGGAAAGAAAAGGTCCTGAAAAATATCTTCATAGTTTTCTGTGTATGTGTATAAATATTAAGCTGCCTTCCCTTCAGACATGGCACTGAACTCTGTTCTTGTTTGCATGTTGAATCTGGAAACTTCTCAAAAGTTTTGCCTACGGATAATTCATGAGTTAAAGCCCAAGCCGAAATGCCATGTTACAACTTGTAGAAATGTTAGACAAATATAATGACCATATTTTCCAGTTACCTAATACCCACTCAAAATATGAACCCCAAAAGAACGGAATTGTTTTCATTGCTGTTAACCAGACAATATCACTCCATCTAAATATAGTATGTGATGAAACCAATTTAAATATTGTCCAAGTATTTAACACTGTAAATATTAGACTTAGCACTCCATAAAAACAGGCTTTGATGATGTAGGCTGACAAAAGGGACTAGTTAATTGCAGATTACATCATGGCTAGGACAGCATCACTGCTAGGACAGCCACGATAAATGTGAGGTGCAAAGTAAATCTAATAAAATAAAAATAGTCTCTGTTCAGTGTTCACCTTTATCAGTTTTGCTAACCTTTCTTAGCAAAGATTGGCGGGGGAATGTAGTCCTAGGTAAAGGAGTATCTGGAGTTCAATGTGTCGGTGAAGTTTGCATTTAGGGCCTGATTCAGAAAAACATCCAAATCTCTGCTACACTTCTAGGATGGGTTTTTGTCCTTTTCACTACAACGGGGCTCATTTGTACTTCTGACATTTTCCTGCAGTGGGAAGATTTCCTGAGTCAGGGTCTGAATCTGCCTCATGTTATAAAATATGGCACAGCTCCATCAGAGCTGGGGAAACAAAATTTTTAAGCTTTTGGTTACTGATAACTTCAAAGGATTTCTTAAACTTCTGAGTTCAGATAACTATCTTGAAAATAGGGACAATTTCCTGGCATTACAGACCTGATTTTCTTCTTGTAGCAACCTGCACCCTTGTGTGTCTATCAGTTTGAGTTAACCTTCCTTGACATCTGCCCAGTTATTAACGTAAAGATGGATTCTGCTCTGTGTTTCCAAAAAGACAGTTTAGTGGTACCAGGATGTCCTCAAAGCCCAGAGGCGGGATGTGTCTACATGGGTTTAACTTCAGGCTCATATTAGTAGGAATTTCAGCCTGCAGGTGAAGCCTGGCCCCTCACTTGAACTCCTGAATGGGATGGAGGCATCCATTCCATCATCCTCTCCCCTCCACCAAGGGCTCCCAAATGTGCCGTACGGAGGCCTACACTCTCACTCACCCAAGATAGCAAAAGTGCAGCTCAATGGACTACAAAAAGTGCATTGGTTTTTCTGAAAGGACAGTGAATAACTCTGTGTAAGTTCCCAGCTGTTGTTGTGCTGAGCTGGTAAAGTATCTTGGGGGGGACCTCATTAATTGTTGAAATCACTGCAGGTGCTTCTGGCGGCCGATGCTACCAACAAGTGGTCGCCACCATATTTTTGGGCATAAAAGCTATGTAACTCCCAAAATGCTGTTTCCCTCTCTTATTTCATGGATCTCTTTTTCTCTCTTTCTGCTCTATATAAGCTGAGCTCCTGCACTTTCTACAACATCCTCCAGCGCCCAAAATACCTAAAACCACTGATGCTGGAAAGAGCCTCCTGCTAACAAAAGGTCTGGTCCCAAAGTGGCTTGTGAGGCCTGTTAACACATCAGAGTAAAATCAAAATAATGATGTTATATAGAATAAGTGAGTCCAGCTGTCGATGTTGACACTCTTGAGCCGTGAAAGGAGAAAAGTGATATAACCTTGGGTAACTGTGGTTTGTGCAGGCCCAGCTCCGTTGCTTGACTTTGTGTTGCCAGCACACAGGGATGGTTACCTGCAGAGATGCAGTGGTTTAGGTGAGTTCATCTGGAGCTGGTGGCCAGCATTCCCTCAGCAGCAAAGCCAGGAACTGAAATCTGCACAGGTTGTAAAAACTGTCTTGTGTGTGTGTGTCTTTGCTTCTCCTCCTTGTTAGGTGACTTTCCTCTGTCACAAGGGACCCAAGATCAGCCTCAGCCATGGTCCACTTCGGTATCTGTGTTGAAGAAGGGTGTGTAGCACAGATTGCAGCAGCTGGGCACAACTTCCACAGGTCAGGAGCACACTGGTCACAAGAGCAAGCAGGAATGGGATGCAGGCACCCGTCCAGCTTCCCTTGTTTCTACTGTATTTGTCTTTCTTAATTAACCCTGCACCATGTTACTGACCCAAAGACATGGCAACAGCAGTGTTGAGAACTGCAGGGATTAAGACATTTGCGTTATAATACCTCAGTCATGAGATCATAAATGCCCTTATGCTGTATTTTGTTATCCTGGGTTGATAATGGAGGCTGATAAAACTCCCACTTTCTCTCTGTATTCAAGTGAGTTAATGTGTCTGGGCTCGTGAGATCCCGGCAGGCGGAGAAAGCAACAGCACAAAGTCCCCAATCTCGGATGTAATCAAATAATGCGGCTGTTTGAGGACATTACTTGTTAACATATTAGCAGGTACCAGGGGTAAGTGAGTGTTTATTTAGTCCTGGTGTAAAAGCATGTCTAAAATGATTTATGCTGGAAGCTGTTTCACAGCAAACAGGCTGCTTTCATGAAAGCGGGTCAATCACCATCTCCCGTCTGCCCTCATAAATCATATTCAGGTGCTAATGTAACCAAAAGGTTTATATAATCTGCACAATCAGCGTGGAGGTCTGGGTGGATACAGTAATAGCCTGCCTGCATAAATGCCTTCTGCGTCTAAAGGCTGATATTTGAGGGGAGTCAAATGATTGATTTAAAGAAGAAAGAAAAGAAATAAACTGCCATGACAAGTAACAAAGTGTATGTACAGTTTTCCAGCCACATTTTACACTCACAGGAGTAACTTGCCACTGTTAAGATCTGCTGCTGGGACTGGTTTTGCATCAGGATAACTTCCATACGTATTCTCTAACAGAAAGTGGACTGTGATTTTAAGGTAACAATGACAGATACCAGAAGCACAACACTGTAAACTGGGATTGGCTTTCTATGTTCCCCAAATTTCTCTGGTTAAAGGTTAGTTTCACATTATTGAACTCTTTTTCATACTGTTGGAGGACTCCTTTGAGAGATGACATAGGTCTCGAAGGACCTTCTGGACCTACATCCAAAACATAACTTCATTAAGTTCCATATTGAAAGTTGCCACAGATCATTTTTGTCTGCTGTTTACCTTTTCATCCTCCCTCCTCTTGCTGTAAATTGTTACAAAACTGCACTTCCCTTCTTCCCAGTTTTCAGCTTGAACTTATTCATGGCCAGTTTATATTGGTAGCCAGATTTTATCCTATTCTTCATGTTCTCCTTCCTATGCCGGCAGTGTCCTTTAGTTTAAATAGCTTGTCTCTCCCACATGTATTTACCACTGGATACGTTTCTACCTTGGGTCTTCGTGAGGTTTTAGACCACAGAACACAGAACCCCCATAAAACGTTCCACTTTTCTTCAGACAAAAATCTTATTTTAGTTCACATTAGTCAATAGTATCTTCCCTCAGCCTTTAGTGGTTCACACCAAACAAGAGAAACCATTTGTCACATAAACCAGGTGTGATCAGTCTTACAATGGCACATATCCTTGAGTAGGACACAGCTCCTACTTACAAGGCTGCAGCTCCCTCTTTTGCTAACAAATCCTTCAGCCAGAAATTTCACTAGCACTGTTAGTGCTGAAAAGAAGGTTCCAAAATATTGTACCATAATACTTTGATTTGGGAACAATGTTTTATGAATATAAGAGACGAACATATTTTTTCTGAGGAGTAGCATCATGTTACTTGTTTTCTGAAAGTGTCTGGAGACTTGCTGATGGACCATGAAGTCCAGACTGTAGGTAATGACTGTGCTTGGACTTCAATTGTTAATTGCTCTTCATTATTTGCTTCTTATGAGTTCATATTACACCATTATAAAGTCAGAAAGCATCAGGAATTGAATAAGGACACAGGAGGGATACTGAGCAAAATAAATAACCAGTCATGGGCAAAGATCAGTGAATATTTGGTATGAGCAGATTGAAGTTAACAAATAATGTTAAAACTTAGTGTTTGGTCACTAAATGTAAGCAAGAAAAGAATTTGTGGGAGCATTCAATAATAAAGAAGTTTTTTTGCGAGTGGCAAAGCTAATAAAGTTACCCTTTCTGGAGTTTTTTGATTTTTTAAAAATTTCTCTCCCCATCACAATAACCCAATTTTTGTTCTCGGTAATACCCTGCACTAGGCTAAGAACTTCCAGGTTTTTTGTATGAGCTGCACCTCTTACAAAAGAAAATAAAAAGGATTAAGTCAATTCAGACTGTAGAACAGCTCACAGGGGCTCAAGAAGGTTGAGTTTGTTTGACGTGCATCATAGACAAACAAAGCTGCATCTGCAAGGTGTGTGGTAGTTCAAGTTACAAAACACTGCATGCTTGTGACAATTCCTGTATTATGTCCCTTGTAGTTAATTTGTGGCAGACCAAAGGAACCCTTTACAGCTAGCAGAGGTGCTGCTCAGCTGCTAAGAAAACTGGTTTGTGAAGAGCAGGGTCCCGGTGAGTCCAGAAAAATCCAGGTCTGTAGGTTAGGTGCCTAAATGAGATGTCCTTTCTTTATTGGGAAAACATTTCAGGATGTTCTGAGGAACAGGGACTTCCAAATGTTCCAGTAATTGATGAGAAAATGTTTAGACAGTGACCTCTTTCTTCCACAAGAAAGTAGTGGCATCAGTTCTCCTTGGTTTTGTTTATTTATTTTGGGCACTCTAGAGAAAATGGTGGGAATCACAGTCACAACTTGCATCACCTTGTATTTTTCATGCTTTATTTCATTTCTGCTAAAGTAATTGAGGTCATGTGGCAAGGGTCATTGAAAATTGTCTTAAATATTCTTCTCGAGTCTTTTTGAGCTGCGTATTAATTCGGGTGTGAACTTGGTTTGGTGCTTGGCCATCACTGATGCCAAGTGCACTATTTTCCCCCAGAGATTTGCTGCGTGATGTTGGGCAAGTCTTCCTGCCCTTCCAGCCTGCTCTATTGAGCTTGAAGTTCCTTGGCACTGAAGTTTCTGTCTGGCTGTAGGCATGACTTCCACTCAGCATGGGGATGGGGGGCCTCAAACGACACAATTCTAGTACAAAAAACCAAATTTACAGTAAGACTGTTTATTGCACATAATGGATCAGCTTAACTGTGTCATTCTCATTCTGGGAATCTCATTTAGGCATCAAAGCCATCACCACAGGATGTAAATAGTCTTTCAAAAATTAAGTAAAGATGACACACATGAGCTGATTTTTAATTCTTTTACTCCAAGTCATGCACATATTGTGGCTTTTTTCTGTGACAATTTGTTTCAATTTCATTCCTTTCTCCAAGAATCATTTATTGACTTAAGCCATTTGTCATTTAGACAATCACTGTGATCTTTAATTCTGACTTAGAAATAAATATAATATGAGACATAATTTATATACCTATTGCCAGTGATTAGATAGGTCGACCTTGATTATCCAGCCAGCAACACACATACAAAGGCGAATGCTAAAAATTGCTTTTTGGTATTACCAATAAAATATATAATTAGCCATCATAGGCCAATGGGAATCACTTATCTGTCCTAGAAAGGAAAATAATACAGGAGCAGAAAATGGAACTCTCTTAGACTGACTGGTATCTTCAGCTGTGATTCACTTATCATGTCCAAGATAGCTGAAGTGAATGGAAAAGATGTTGTGCAGTGACCTTAAACAAGATACCTGTTGTTTAAAAGACCAAAGTTAAGGAAACAAATTTCATCCTTTCACTGCAGAATTAAAGGTCAAACTACCTGACTCCTAAAACAGACCCACTGAATAACCCTGCTGCCCAAGCCCCCGTCACAGCCTTTCCTCAAGGTCGTAAGATGAATGTAGGGTAATGTTTAACGTAGCTGGGAAGAGAAAACAGAAGGAAGTGGGATAAGGTGCTGGGAAAGGCATACACATTATCTCTCTGGTACTGCTAAACTGGATTACAGGGACTGTGGGGACACATCCTCCGTGCCCTGGGAGAAGTCCCACGTAAAGGTCAGGAATTATAGGAGCCAATGCTCCTTCATTTCCTTACCACAGTTTTGTTACTGCCTGTGTGTGAGAAAAACACCCCTGAGTGGGCAGCCAGGCAGCACTCACAAATTTTTTCAATGTATAATAGCACTCATCCATTAACCATAAATAATCTATATTTATCCAAGGGGTCCCTAACAAAGCCATGTGTACATTGCACAGAGCATTAGGCTATCAAGGTATAAACTATTTAAAGCAGCCAGTGTTTGAATTGTCATTTCTCAAGTTTAACATTATGTTGTTTCAATATCTAAAGCCTCCTTCCCAATGCAGCAAAAATGCAAAACACATTGAGAGAAAATGTAAAACATACTAACTTGATTATTATGAGTGCTCTGGATTGTGTCACAATTCACTATTAATTTAGACCACATTCCAGTGGCTTCTCCCTTCCCTCTGCATTCTGGACCAATCTGTCAGAGAACTACACCACGGATTAAATACAAAAAAGGTATATTTGCATGTATGTGTTTTAAAGTCTGCTCCTTGGAGGAAATGTTTGGGATATGCAGTTTAGGGAGCATTGTTTTCCATTAGCAACTAGAAGTGATGGACTGAATTTGAGGGTCATTTACATAATAAATTTCTTCTGGGCATCAGGGACATGGTCAATTCTGTTAATATCATTGTGGGCTTAATGGTGAGGTTTGTGTCATCTCCTCCCACCCATGACAGAGACCCAAATGATGGTTAAATCCCCTCACTGAGAAACTGTTGCAGCCAGAACCAGTGTGTGCTTTGGTAGAGGAGGAATGGCCTTGTGGTTACAGCTCCAGAATATGGTTCAGCAAAACTGGGTTGTTTCTGTCTCTTTTATAGACTGCCAGTGTGATTTTGGGCAAATAATTTATTATTTTCCACCTGTGAAGTGAACAAAATGAATTTTCCTATTTTCTCACCTTAAGAACATCACTACTTTTGGGTAAGTTAATCTTAGCTAGTGCTATGACAGTACTAGGCACAATGGGATCCTCCTCTTAATAGAACTATTGAGAGTGTAGGATTTATTTAGGGCATTTTGACATCACTGTGTCCAAAGAAGCTTCTGGAAGGAAATGCAAATAATGCATATAAATCAGACTTTTCAGAGGGGTGGTTTTTTGGAGACTTTTGCTGATTTTCCAGCCACAGAGTGTGCAATCAGTATGGCAGGCATGTATTAAAGAGGCAACAACTATTCCTGGTCATCTCTGTTGCTCTTTCAAAAGTTGAAAAGCCAATCTTCAGAGCACCTTTTAAAAGTCTCACAGAAAGATTTCAACACCCAGCAGAAAAATGCTCAGAATTCACCCTACAGAGCAATAAAAAGACCATGGTTCATCTCCACCAGAACACTGGACAGAACCCTCTCAATCCATGACGTTTTGATGTATTTCTTTTTTGTGCTTGGTGGTGGTAGTAAATTTTGGGCAAAGAATTTGGGATCCAAACTGTTTGTAGCTGAACAGCCCAGCTGCAGTGTCTCTCTCCAGTTTGTACCCAGAGGGGGCCATAAACGCCCAGCTGAGCACTCCCATCTGAGTTTCTCACTTATGGGAGAAGAGCACGTCTCTCAGGGAGGACACCAGCTCCTCGAGTCACTGTCAGTATGCGTGGGACAATAGTTTGAAGGATTAAGTGAGAGACAAAGAAAAAAACCTTTGTGATCTGTGCTAGGCAAATCCCATACGTACATCTCCTGAATAGCAGAGGTTTTCAAAGGCTGCCTAGAGTGGTCTAACTGCAGAGTCCTGACCCCCGGGAGAGCAAAGTTTAGCAAATATGTGGCAGAGTTTGGGGAAGATTCTTCCCTTGTAGAGTGGTTCTGCTTTAAAAATGACCTCTTCCTTCTCCAGAGACACAGGCCTTTTGTGTGCTGATGCTCAGCTGCTCCTCTGAGGGATAAAACCATATTATGCAGGGTTTGCTCTGGAAAGACTGGAGCTGGGTTCCAGTCTGATACCTCAAACAAAGTTATTAGCTACGGCTCCGGTGTATCCTTGTTGCTTTCTGCCCTTCGTTGTAGTGCCCAAGCGAGGGCACTCATCACCCTCCACTCCTGCCGCATCCTACAGCCCAGCGAGTACCTCCAGCAGTACTCTGTCAACCCTGCTGATCTTTTCCACTGACTGGAGAGGGAGCCTAATGCAGGTGTTTCAGTGAAACTTATACAATCCAGATGTAAATCCAGTGGCAAGTCCCTCAGGATTAGACATGTCTGGAAATGAACATTATTGGGCTGATAAGATTTCTGAGCATTTTTTCCACAGGAAACCCACTGATTTTCATCTCCGGGTTTGGCACGCAAGCTCCCTAAGGCTCCTGCAGAGGCATACCTTGGATTGCCTGTGACAAGATACGAACAGGAGAGCTCCAGCTGACACGAAGGGCCAGGCTGGGATGGCAGTTAGGAAGGAAAAAACACTCTATTCTTTACTGTCAACTTTGAAAATGTGTTCAGGAAAGGATTATAATGTCAAAATTGTAATACTGGTTGCGTAAGAATCGCTGTTTGGAGGAGTCGTTTTTTGGAGAAAAAGCTGAGAAGAGGCCATTCACTTCATTCCTGCAGATACACCAAATAAAAAGGGATCAGCTGAACCACAGACAAGCCCCTTTTTGCTTTTGCAACTGTTCATTTTTTCCATCAGAGCTCAGACCATAGAGCTGAAATCCAGTAATGAAAACCTTCCTTGCAGCCCATGGCTTTGCAGTGCCTTAGACCAGGCTGAGACTGAAGTAAAATGGAGTTGATCCCCAATTTTCCAAACTGCACCGGGGCAGACAATGGTCTGAGTTTCAATCTCCACACAGATGAAACTGCTGCAGTGGGACTGGTTTCCGGGCTGATGTTTTTCATCTCTCAGTTACTGAGAGCCTGAGAGGAAGCAGAGAAACATTATCAATTCCCTCTGCTCCAGACCATCCGTCTTTCTCTGCTGGCATACCCGACAGCTCGAAAATGATCAGGTAGCAGCTGCTTTTTGATTTCTTCTCTTATCTCTAATCCACTGTCTCATGAAATGGCACGTTAATGCTTTAAGGACATTCTAACCAGGGGAGTGTGCTTTCCCCTCTAGCCAGCAGGTAGAGCCAGCAAGCCTTGCATCGTGTCACAGGTTAATGGCAATTTCGCAGAAACCTGGATAAACAGATCCCTTCCTCTCTCCCTTCCTCCCCCACAGAAAGCCCTGACTCTAACAGTAATCCTAAAAACCTGTGCAGGGAATGAAGCATCTCACAGCTGGAAAATACTTGCAGAGGTGACTTTTTGTAATGAAGATTTCAGCATCTGCTCAAGTGACTGCACAAGGAAGACCAGGAGATGGGAATCTCATTGGACGTAAAGCATCCAAACTATGCTAGGTCTGTGTTTGGGGGTTTTTTAGTAGGAAATCAGAAAAGAAAAAAATAATACCTTGCTGCTTTCCACAGTCATGTCCCTTACACTGCAAGGGGTGGAGGGCCCAGGAAAGGCTGCTCTGGGCATGTTTGAAGCCATGGTGCACTTGCTTCTTCTTCTCCACTGCAATCATGACTTTGAGACATTATCTTCTTTCTTTAGCACTTAAAAGTGGTGTGTCCCAGAACCTCTGTTGGTTCAGGAGCTTCACACTGGCCACTACCTGTGTTCTGCAGTCCCCATCAGAACTCACCTGCCTGTCCCACAGTCAGAGAAATGGCCTTAAACCATGTGTTTTACAAAAGACTACACTTCAGCTTGTATAAAACATTGTGTTATGTCTAAGACAAAACCTAAATAATTCTACAGACAGTAGTTATACATAAAGAATATATAAAGAAATTTTCATTATAGCATATGTACACAAACATCTTTGAACATATTTGTGAATCCTTAGACTGTTGCAGCCTGTGATTAGTTTGCATCATTTCATTTTAATATCATTAATGACCATAAGTTCAATTCCTCATTTCAAAAACATAACTGACATTATCATCAACATTCACTTTTTATATAAAACATGTAGTTACTCTTTTTCCCCCAGTGCTTTTAAAAAACCTTTTGAAACTGCTCTCCCATCCAATTTCTAAGCTTTCCCAGCACAGTCATTTACCTCTGCTAGGCACAGTTTTTCAGAAAGAGGTCAAGGATGGTGAAAGTTGCTATCACATCACAAGAGTTGATAGTGCTACTTTCCCCTCAATGCTTTCTTTTGCTTGCCTTGCAAGGCCTCTTTCAGTTCCCTTGACCCCGCTGCCCTGCTCCTTTCTACTGATACAAGAGAATTAATAATAGAGCTCTGGTTTTCACCGGAGCCGCACAACCACTGGGATATGGCAGTAAAACACACAAGCAAATGCTCACAACAGCTAAGCCCCCCCACCTCCTGAAATCCATTTTCCTTGATGCCTTTGATCTGGGGCAGGTGGGAAAGAAAGCAAAAAGCCTCTGGAAGAATTATGACCGCAGTGCCTTCCTAGGTGGCACAGCCGCTTCCCTGAGACTCGCGGTGCCATTAATGGCTCCTTTGTGCCAGCGTGTATCAGACCACCAAGGCATTTACCCAAAGGCTAGAATGTGTGTAGAATAAAAATTAACATTTTGCTGCTTCTTTCTGAAGGTCAGATTCGTTTCAGTCCCACAGCAGCTCATGCTCAGACAGATGGGTAATGGGACAGCAGACGGGGGGAAGAAGAGGTCTTCTCATCTCTGTTCTATGGGAGCAGCCATGACTTCTCACATAAATGTACTCTCCCTCCCCCACTCCAGTTTGCTTAAACCACTGGATAAATCCCCTTTTGATCTACCTTCCAAAATCCACTAGCCAAGAGAAACGACTTATCTCTTTGCACAATGTCATTGTGGCCTAAAAGGCCAGCTCTGAATAAACACCCAGCTCTGTTCATGGATGTTTTCTGCTGTTGCAGTTGTATCTTGCCAGGACTGCCAAAGTTCTGGGTAAGTCTTCCCATAATTTGCAGAGATTACATTCTGGACAGGTGATGTGGGTAGCCCTGTGTCAGCTCTGTACAGAAGAGGTCAAAGAACCATGGAAGTTCCCTCCCAGACTTGTGAAGAACCTTTAAAAAGCAGAAGTCTCCAAAAGTGGTGTTTTGCATCTAATGGACTGAATGGAGAAATGAGCAGGTTGTACAAACTCCTTGTGAGTGCTCTGCCCTGTCAGTGGTGTCAGGCATGAAGAAACTCTAATTGTAGCTGAGCAGGGGACAGCCAGATTCTTCTACAGAAATCTTTGTCCCCCTTGCCCTCTCGTGCTGCTCCTGCCACCTTCTCTCCTCCCCCTGGGCCTGGTACTCATCCACAGACCACTGCCATGCAGCTGTGCCTATTCCATCGAAGGGTGTAAGCAGTGGTGGAGGACATGTTCAGGAATGCTTTCGAACTATATGGAGGGTGTCCGCAGGCAGAAAGGCTGCCGAGTTTGCCTCAAGCAGTGCAAAAGCTGTCTTAAACCGCAGGCAGAAATCTGACAGTCAGGTTAATCTGCCCTGGATCCAGCTGCCTTGCTTTGAAGAGAAACACCAGTGCATTATTTCCCCTTTTTTCCTGAGTCTCCAGAAAACCCTTCATAGTGAAGTAAAGGCTGCAGACACAAGCGCTGAAGTGCTGAGTGTCCAAGGCAGTGTTTGAGTGGAATTTCGATTTACAGCCACAGTGGCTTTGGAAAAGTCATCGTATTTTTGAAACAAAAGAAAGAACAGAAAAGAAAAATATCAAGGGGGTGGTAATGTATCTTTATAAGATCTTTTGTGATAAATTCTCAGTAAAGGTCAGAGAAGCCCATTTAGACTGAATAGAAAAAAATATGCTTGAACCCATGATCATTAGGCTGGCTTGACTTCTCCAGTCTCCTGCATCTGTGAGTGAAGTATTGAAACCGGAAATTGAGAGCGATTCCTTTCTCCAGCTACCATTCTTAGACAGCACTGCTCAGTCGTGTAACTCCCTGAAGACATTAAAATGTCTTTCCCTTCCTGTAAGAAAAGATTTCCTTTTCTTAAGACATTAATTACAGGGTCACTGACTTTGGCAGATTACTTGCTAAATTGAGTTGCATCCTGATATCCTATATTTTATTGGGATGACCACCCATCTTGACACCCAGCTTGGGCTTGACCTGAGATTATCCAACACTAATACCATGACTATTTAAAGGGAGAGGATGAATGGCTGCTCTAAAGTGATCTAAGATCATTGAAGAAAGCCACAAGCACTTACCTTTCTCCAGCTCCTGGCCATATGGACCAGCTTCACCTTTTGTCTCAACACCAACAATCACAGAGCTGCATAGGGAGTTTCATCTGCTTGGTGATCTGTCTAAAAAAAAAATTAAAACATTGCAATTATCTTCTTGTTAGGGTGGTTTTAAGCTGGATCAAAGATGAGGACCAAATCTTCCATAACTGTGATTGTCACCACAAAAAGGTCACAGGAGTAAATGCCTTCTCTGGCATCAGCAACGTCCTGGTGAACTGTGGGAGAACCAGTATTTCCTCCTGGAAATGGAAATTCCCCCCGGAATGGACCACAGGAAAGCACTGGAGAGCTGTGAGCTTCAAATCAGGTCTGTATCTACACTGTACAGAACTTTCAAACCAAGGACTGGCACTCATCACCCCCCTACGTGACCCAGGTAGGGGCTCAGGAGCAGCAGAAGAGGCTCAGGTTTGTCTACTCAGACTAGCAGTAAATTCATGTGGAAGAGGGTACAGAAGCTGGGTCCCTGGGCTCAAAAGTCTTTCTCATCTCTTGCTTTCACGTCTTGGTCTCTGGTTTTATGTAACACAGATGCAGAGCCATTCACTGGATTGTCATAAACCCTCACTATTCCACTGAGTCTTTCATTATCAAACTGAAACAAGCTCTCTGACATTTGAAAATTGAGAGATTTTTGTAAAAAAAAACCAAGAAACAACTTTTCAGCTTGTGTTTTGAAGTTGATGATAGACAATCTCGTAATTTAGTAGCTATGAAAACAATTTGATTTGATACAGAAATTCAGCCTTTCCAATATAAGGTGGAAAAAGAAGTGGCAGAGATTTTTATTGCCCCACCTGCAGGGAGGGGCTGAAACCCCAGGGCTGGTGGAGACAACCCCTGGCTGCAGCTTGGGATCAGCACAGTGTCCTTGCAGAGTCGTGGGTCTGGCTGGAACATTCCTTCATCAATAGGCACCATTTATCACCAAGATGCGGCTGGGTTCCAACAGCGACAGAAGGAAAACACTGGCAATGTTTTCATTAAAAGGTACAAAAGATTTGCAGTGTAGCTGACAGAGGCCATATGTGACCTGCTCAGTGTTCAGCAGGGCTGATAAAGAGCAAAAGGAGTGTCCTGTGAAGGTAAAGCTATACCTCACCTTGATGAACAGCCACTCAGGGTAGGAGGTGGGAGAGGATGATCAGATTTCCTCTGACCTGGAGTTCAACTTCTTTGGATGCACCCAAGAGTGGCTGAGATAGCAAGGTAGCTCAGAATGAAGAGAGTGAGAAAAAGGGGAGACTCTTTCTTCCTTAATGGAAAAGCTTGGCCTGGGGCTGTTCACAAGCTGCCAGAAGCAGCAGTGATCTGCATGCAGACCATGTCACAGCAAAACATTACCAGGACAAGCACCAGGATGAATGCAAAAATGTTTTCACAGGTGGAAGCATTTTGGAGGTATGGAGGAGCAAAATCCACCCACTCCCTCGAGCCAGCCTTGCATGTCCATTTTACACACATGTGATCAGCCATGGCAGTGGCCTTGAGAAGCATCACCAAGGCCGTGGCAGACAAATGAAGTGCCTCATCCCTTTGGGCTCTGTCAGTAGTTCAGAGAGCTGCATCTCCTATTCTCATATCAAGATGTGCACACAGAAATGCTACAGGAATGTGGGCAGAAATTAACACAGTTTCTTTCAACAGGGAATCTGCTCTTCTCTAACCTCAGTCCATGCAAGATGCCCATCTGACCTGTTCACCTTCCTGCTACTCTTCCCATCTGCCTGCTGCACATGCCTGCTGTGTTTTGCCTGACGTTCCTTAGTTATGTGTTTACAGAATGTTTCATATTTAGTAGCTTTTATTTCATTCTAATGTTTTCAGATGCTACTGTGACAGCAATAAAAAAAATCTTACTGATGCAGCACAGGGGAGATGGTCTGTACAATCATACCAGGCGTAAGAGAAGAAGGAAACAAACCTCAACCTTATTTCATGCTGTTGAAAAACACTTGAATAAATCCAAACATTTCCTCAAAGTTTAACCGGAGGTCAGGGATAGAGGAAGAGACTTGAAGTTGCTTCATTCCCTGTAGGCTTGAGATCAGAGTAAACCACAGCTTGCTTGTAACACCAGGCACTGACACAGAGCCAGCTCTGGGGTGGCACTTGGCAATGTTCAATCCAGCCAGACCAGAGGCTGCAATTTCTCTGGCTGAAGGCATTTGAGTGCCAATTCACCTGCCAGTGGCTGGGGCCCCGGTCACAGCAGTGCTGCACAAAAAACACTGCAAATGCTTTATCAATTAGGCATGTGAACCACAGAGAGCTGAATGTCCCCACAGCTAAAAGGTTAATAGAAATTACTATATTTAAAAACTTTTTTTTATTGTTTCTTCAAGTAGCAGGCCTTCACAGCCCCATGGCTCTGTGGCTGGGATATGGTTTCACAGACTTTACGTGGGCACTTGTTGAGGTGTGTGGGGGGCAAGGTTTGTGTTACAGCATCCTGACACCCTCTCCTTGTACATCACTTGTTACTCACCTCGCTCCTGCCCTCTGCTCGCCTCCTTCACTGCCCCATCTGTGCAAAGGAGGCTTTGTAGAGCTGGCAGGGTCAGTGATTAATTACACAAAGACAAACAGAGTTAATATTCTTCCTGGATAGAACTAATTACTCAAGTGTTTGCTTTTATAGACCTCAGATTGATTGTTTCAGAGACAAATCAGTCTAATTGAAAAGACCGTTTGTTTCCAAGAGAGGAAAAATAACATGTTTGTGCATCATGGGTTTGGGCGGGGGGGCTTTTTTCCTCTCCTTTTCAAAAGGGAGGCAGTGAAAGAGTTGGTGCACATTGTTGCACCCTCAGTGGACATCAGAGCTACCCCTGGGGCTGTGCCTCAGCCATTCCCAGACCATTTCCCCTTTCACACAAGCTGTCATTTCTCTCACCAGCATTTTGTGGAGGATCATGGGGTGTGAGGTGGAGGGTATGCACATACTGAAAAGCAGCCCCAGCCCAACATGCTCAGGATTTAGCTGAACAAAGGCAGGAAGAGAGAAGGGGCACAAGATACACTCACGTCTTTTGCTTGTATATTCTCTGAATCAATTCATGAAGCCTCTCACATCTGGGGAACTGAAAACAACTGGCACATCATTTCTGCTCCGATGCACTCAAAACACTTTACTGCCTTTCTGCTGCCTGAGTCTGGCACGTCACCTCCTACTCTCTCCTCTCCTTGGCACCTCACCATCTCAGAGCACTTTGAACTCCTTTGTCTTTC
Source organism: Gymnorhina tibicen (assembly GCA_013399875.1). Classification (NCBI taxonomy): domain Eukaryota; kingdom Metazoa; phylum Chordata; class Aves; order Passeriformes; family Artamidae; genus Gymnorhina; species Gymnorhina tibicen. The sequence continues at coordinate 2,934,908 of VXAZ01007995.1, forward strand.
CTTGCAGCCCACCCTGTCTGATGTCTTCTTTCACTGATGTCTCCTCTGACCTTTTTCATTTGTGTTTGTTCCTTTCCAGTAGAGTTAAGCAGACTGGATTGGATTCATGGAGCAGCTATGGGACAAGAAAGCTGCTTGGGTGCCATACCAGAAAGTACTGACACATGAGACAAGGTACAACAGAGAGCTGGCATGAAATGCATGCCTGGGCCCTTCACCCCTGAGAAACCTGGCCCAATGGACAGAAGCAAGGAACTGGAAAAGGGGTTGCATTTCAGGAGGGACCTTGAGTATTGCTATACCAAAATGTCCAGGAATGTAGACTGAGGCTGGGCATCAATCTCCAGCTCCTGATCCCACTTACAGTACTGACCTGCTGGGCTTATGCCTGCATCACTGTCCACAAGGTTTCTTGGGAGAGAAGGGAAGTTCTTGCTGTGGAATTGGGCTTGTGAGTGAGCAGGATACTTGCAGGCCATTCAGTTCAGGTTACTATTAGCTAGGGAATTACACTGGCCATGATAATGCAGGAGGCAGATGAAATTCTGTGCCCTTTGTCATGTGGAGCAGCAGACCACTTCCCATTTTTGGCTCAAAAAATCTCTCAACAGAGATGCACCCCATCAGTTTGCTTTGGGCTGTCTATCAGCTCAGTAAGGCTGCAGGACATGAAAGCCACCTTCCATTCTGGCTAGAAGTAATCAATCTTGAATTAGTATTATTATTATGCTTAGTGATGACGGAGACGAGACCTCCAAACAAGTAAACTGCACAGAGGCTGGGGCACCAAGGGACAGGACGCATTTCCAAACAAGGGTGCTGCAGCACAGGAGCAGGAGGCTGATCTGAGAGTGAAGTGGCAAAACAGCCCCAGGAGCTCTCAGAGGAGGCATGAGAGAAGCACCAGAGAGTGCCAGGCAAGAGTTAGTGGCATCATCCTGGGGGAGAAAAAGTGGAGGCTTTGCAGGCAGAAGGAGAACCACGTGCAAAGAAACCATCTCCTGCTGCTGGTTTTCAGCTGCTTGTTTTCAGCTGTGCTTGGGAAAACACAGTAACAGGGTCATTCTTCATAAATAAACACTCATATCATCCGCTGCTTCACCAGGGAAAATAACACTGCAGGCATTTTGCTAACTAGACATGTCTGAAAGGAACAGAAATATCACTCCTGGATTAAGCTGAGAAAGAAGTGAAGGGAAACCCCAGTAAAACAAGTCTGGCCCAATTGCTGTCCAGCATCATGCAAATTTCTCCATTCTCCACCACCACCAAAGTCAGATGAGCATTTTGCACCTTGAAAGAATACAAACCATAAAGCAGACGAACACTTTGTCAGGAATGCTCTCATCAGGCAGTTAGCCAGCCCTCTTCTTAGGCCATGACAAGGATGATGGCACACTGCTGCCTCCCGCACTTTGACTTAGGACGAGAAAGCCCAGCAGCACCCTGTAAATCCCAACACTGCTGACAGCCAAAATCAGGAGCAGCTCATTCCCCTGGGAAAAAGATTTGTGAGGAAGGTGCTGAGCTTTCCTTACCCATATGCTTTCTGTTCTCACTACATCTATTCCTTCACCTGCTTTTTGTTTATCTGTCACAAAATTCATGTGTGAGCGCCTAGAACTGAGATGGATTTTTCTTTTCCCTTCCCCACTTCCCCTCCCTCAAGAGAAGACACTTCTAAGTATTTGAGCATTTTCTTACGAAGGGCTTTTCTCCAGCTCCTGGCCTTCCCTTGCTGTCCCTCTCTTTCGTTTTGGATGAATTATATGATGACAGGTGTCCACAGCAGCCATCCCTGCTCTAGTCCAGCACTGCAATGTGCAGGAGATGCACGGTGGAGAGGGAAGAGTGCAGAAAGAAGGGGAATTATCAGATATTAAAAATTGCTGACCCTTTACAATCGTCAATGCTGAGAGAGGATATATTTTTCATGTGGGAGGGCTGGGCAATTTTCACAAAATTGCAGGGCTGTTTGGTGATCAGGCAGAAATTCAACTGCAATAACATGTTCTCCAGTTTCCTAGCTGAATACCAGGAGGTTTGGAGGTGAAGCCACAAAGGTTGACACCTTTGATCAAACCTTTCCTGCTCTTGACAGGAGTTGTTGCTCTGAGTGTGATACACGTCGCTATGGAGTTAACAACAATAACTTTCCTCCTTCAGTTTCAGGGCTGGTTCCACAGAAAGCACCTGCTGGTACTGCTGTAATGAAGAAATGCTGCAGAGCAACAGCCTTTCCCCAGGCTTAGTGGGAGCAGTCAGTGGAAATTATTTGGGGCATTTGCTCTTTCCCTGTTTCCTTGCTGCTATCATTTCTTATTTCTAGTTGCCAATAACAGCCACCAGCCTGATCAGCAGTAATTCCTCTCTGCATATTGCAAAGAAAATCAGAGACATCTTTTACAGAGTGAGAAAAGGAAAGGACAGGGAAAGGCAAGGCTTGCCCAGCATCACCCAGTAAACCAGTGGCATACAGCCAGGTCTCTTGAGGCCTGATTCAGCAACAGACCCCAGAAGAAACTCTACCTGACAGTAAATGTTTCTTAAGCATGCATGCACATAGACATGGATGTCAAGGTAAAAAATGTACATAATATTTGGTAACAGTGCTGCAAATTGGTACGTGCCAAAATGTTTTCCAGAAGCAGCCCCAACTTTCACTGTCAAACAGACATGATCGAGCAAGTCATCCTTGTAACCACCTCCCTCTTGCTGTCCTTCCTGACACCTCTGTGATCTCATCTCATCACTGCATGCCAAAAGTCAAACCCCAAATCTGAAGAGTTTTCCTAAGAGTTTCATGACAAAAAGTTTGTGGAGATTAACATGCCTGAAACCAAACTGACTTTACAAAAATCAGGCTGCAGCACTCTGGAATTTGCTACACAAATATACATCCTTTCTACGGGTATTTCTGGCTTTTTTGTTTTAAATCAGTGTAGTCTGGCCAAAAGGAGAGGAGAGGAGAGGAG